>CM060948.1:103868462-104228462 GCA_030765055.1 Mantis religiosa | reverse complement strand
CGCCAATTTTGAAACCAAATGCGTCTGCTTTAATCTCGAGCCAAGTCTTATTTCACAGTATGCGTGGGAGTGTAATAAATGTAAGGATGACACCGGAATCTAAGTTTGAAACTTTTAATAACTTTTCACTTAAATCGAGAAGTTTCCGACCAATGAAAATTAATATATCTATCCGGAGATAACGTATTCTAATCTTATATTACGCGATAGCACGTGATTCTATCATTGGGGTAAGAAATGACGCCTCATTCAGCTACATGTTGCTCCATCGACCAGTCCAGAAGTGTCCAAGATTTTCCCCAGAATTTACTAACTACTCAGTTACCAAAATTCCCCTAATAATGCCCTCTTTTGCTAATGACACTAAGACCTCCACTACTAGCCTTTCATTCTAAAGCCTATAAATTTCTCAGAAATACCCTCACATATTTCAAGAATTCCAAGCTGGCCTACCATACCAAATTTGGAAACTTTGGATACTAACCTTGCGCTCTCTAATGCAACCCTCCTAACTACTCCGAATCTAACTGAGACTAGCCCTCGTTAATTGCCGTCTTCCTAATGTCCTCACACTCCGAGCCATATATCCAGTGATTCAAGGTCACGCCGTGGCTCAGTGGTTAGACCGCTTGGCTCTCACCAAGGCGGCCCGGGTTCGATCCCAGGCGACCGCAAAGTGAGATTTATGGTGGACAACGAGGCGTTGGGGCGGGTTTACTCCGGGACCTCCGGTTTTCCCCGCCATCTCATTCCACCGGTGCTCCATCTTCATCTCATGCATCATCAGTGTCACCGCCTGCGGTGCCGTATGTAGTAAAAGCGGGCGTTAAACACTACACATTTCATTTCCAGTGATTCTTTTGTGCTTATAGCATTTAATAAATATCCTGATGAAGGGAGAAATGCACATTTCTGAAACATCGATTTCTAATCGTCTTTTCACCTGGCTTGCTTCCCGAGAACAACTTGAGCATATTCGTCGCCAGGAAAGCTTCAGGTCATATTATACTCATAATGTATGGCCAAACATAAAACCCTTTAACATTTAACGAATGCACAAAATACTCATATTTAATTTTATAACTATTAATTTTTCCAACCGATCCATAATTACTGTATCAATATTCATAGAGGTAGATGACAGGTGTACTTCATACTCTTCAAACTCCCACATTAATTCAAACTATATTTAGGGTATACAGTGGGAAAAAGCACACCAGGTTCCGTTAAAAAGCTGCTTCAATAGAGACGGGTAGTCGTGGATGATTATAACCTCGGTGCCCGGCTTACATGCCCCTTCCAGTAACGCTGAACAAGCCAGCAAAAGAATTGTTTACAGGGTTCAGTACGCATGAATATGGCTTCGCTAATCTATGGCGTAACCATTTCGAAAACATTATTAAACCAACTGAAAAGGAAAAGATCTTGTGGGCCAGGTATATTACGTTGTAGAATACAGTATGTTACATTTTCTTAAGGCCTTATAGGTCTTGCAGAGCGAAATAAGTTGATAAAGCGTTGAGTTGAAAATCATATGTTTTTTTATGCAAATTTGTGTTGGTCCCATCTACTTTCGTTAAGCGAAAGAGCACTAACACTGCGGTTAACCGTGGCTTTGTTGGTTAAATATATAAAAGCCTATATATATATATAGTATATATATAGAAGCATTCTCAAATAGGGACACCAATACGCATTAATGTAGTAACCTTCGCAGAAAGAGTACGCAAAGCTAAGATACTTATTAAGCTTAAGCAAAGAAAATTCTGTGACTAATAAGTATGATCAGTATCAAGTTATATCCGAGTGTCAGGTTTGTTAAAAAGGATCTGAAGAGGAACCACAACTGCGTTTGTAGCATAGTATTCATAAAATGTGTAGTGATACATTATCTTAATCATATTAAATGCTAGTAGTCATTCCCATAAGAAAATGTCCACCAAAGTGCCATTCTCATTGGGTGACATCCATCTCTGCATTTATTACCGATAAAAATGACCTCCAACGGTATGTAGAAAGTGAGATAGTGCATCGTTCCGTTAAGACTACATCTGCCGACGCACTTTTATATACATAGTTTCAAAGGACCTCGTGTGTAGAGATGAATTTAACCATAGGTGTATACGAGGTTTTTTTTTCTCAACTGATTAACATCTACAAGTTCTAGGAGATTGCAACGAGTTTCTGAACACCTTGTCTCTGCAGATCAATTGTTAAGAAACGAAACATGGTGTAATGAGTGCTAATTCCAAAATATAGAGCTTTATTTTTAATTGCCTGAAAAGACTGTCTGTGACAGTTTCGTTTTCTATAATAGAAAGCCGCTTTTCCTAAAATAGGCAATCTTCATAATTCCATCACGGAATGCGCGTTAGTTTCTTGAAAAATAATAAATAAGGGTCATCTCTGTATTCAACGTTTAACTTCAACCCCGCTGTTCTGATTTTTGGAATACTTAATAAAGCAGATTATGACATCAAGTGCACTCACCGTAATCTTGCTCATCCTGATAGAGCAATGACGAGAAAAATTATTTTTTTTTTTGACCATAAAATGACTGCTGGAATAAGAGTAAAATTAACTTCAAGAAAACTAATTCAAACACAAGATGCCTCAATGCAACTGTAAAACTGTAATAAATGCTATGTAGTTTTTACAAGTGCCAAATATAAGGTTTATCTTGAAAGATGTGACAGGCGGTCGAAGTCAGCGTCATAGCCGGTGTTACACTGAATGACCTTAGTCTGTGGCGACTTAGGAATTCACGCAGCTGCGGAGGTTAACGGCATTTTCAATTCATTCTACGGCTTTTTGACATTGCATATTGTGAAAATACCCGATGCGAGCTGCAATCTGTTAATTATATTAACTGTATGTAGTTATATTGTATTCTATTTATTGTGTTAAGTTTTGATCGAACGGAGTTCATGTGTGGACTATTAGCAGGAATTGCTGTGACAGTTCTTACGAAACCCGTTATTTTGTTAGAAACAGATAAATAAGACGGCATAAAGAAACAAGAGAAAGCCAACAATTCGAATCGAGGAAAAATTTAGAGAAATGTGGTTGTAGTGAAAAGAAGTATATGAAATTTACTGCATCGCATTTTGGCGACAGCTAATTGGCTCTTATTATCTCTGCGGAGTACTCAAAGATAAAACGTGTGCAACAAAGCCGTGTACGTCTGAAGAATTAAAATATAATATCCGGCGGACATTTGAAATGTTTCGACAGCAAAAAGCCTTGATTGCTAAGTCATGTGTTCAATAATTTCATTTTTTAAAGACGTAAAAGACATTTCTGGAACAATTTTTTAAGCAAACAGGAAGCAAACATATTAATATTGTTTCGCATGGGGAGGAACTGCAAGCCATTTGCTTGCTATTACACAAACAAGCTCTAAATAGTCAGTCCAAACATCCAAAAGAAACCGCACATTTGCTTATGGAGCATTGTATTTAAACGCAATGAGTAATGATAACTGTTTGGAATTACATAGAATGCTTACTTTATAGTCAATGAGCTCTACAGGCTGCAGTGTTGACTTTTGGGAACCTGGATTTTAAACACAGGTATAAATACTGACCCAAGGTAATTAACAAAGTTATTGAAGTGGTATGAATTATGCTACTGTCTACCTTAGCTACAGTCGGACAAACCCGAATCAGCAATTAATTAACACCATAACTCATCATCATGATCATCTCACTGTCAATACCAGCAGACACACACAACGCACTACACAATAGAGCAGCTCCATTTAGGTCAGTACCATTCACGGCCAACGTCTATTAGCTAACACCATACAGCAAAATTAACGCGGGTAAATGCATTAAAATGCAACCATATTCCAAGCAGTAATCGAACGCGTGTTCTATTGCTACCAACTGCTGACGTTAATGAACTGCACCATCGGCTGATATCACAATGACGAGATGGAATAAAATGGAATATCTGAACTACAAAACAAGCTTTTCATGATGGTCAATAATAGACATACATACATATATAAGTTACGCTTAGGAATATGGTAGATAATTCTCTAAAATCAACTCGACTTTGAAAAAGAAGGTATCAATGGCAAATGAGGGATTGGCAATGCAGAGCTAAGAGCCGCTATTGTATTAGAAGAATGCGCCGCCTTAGTTTTCAAGGCAAGGAATCTGTTAATAAAACATATGCTTATATGTCCACTAAAGCTACAAACGGATTCATAGGATTCAGTAAAAGTATCGATAAAAGTAATAAAAGGTACCTACTCAAGATTGAGTTGGTACCAAAACAGTATATCATTCTACTGGGTGCTGCATCAAGTTTGTAACTTTGACATTCACTTAATGACAAAATCAGTCAAAAATAAAAGCTTATCCAAACAATTACAGAAATGGTATGCTAGAAAGTAACTGAGACACGACCCTGAAAATGCACGTTCTAGCAGTAGGATCACATCAATGATGTTAAAAGTGTATTTCAATTCTAGTGTGCGCTAAGGGAGACACATTTCATACAGTATATAATAGCTTAAATCTTTGAATATTACTGTTAAAATACCTAACAGAGGCCTTAAGCTTTACTTAAAGGGTATAAAATACAGGCAAGTTTCGATGTGATACGCTACGCTTTGAATATTACTGTTACAATACCTAACAGAGGCCTTAAGCTTTACTTAAAGGGTATAAAATACAGGCAAGTTTCGATGTGATACGCTACGCTTTGAATATTACTGTTAAAATACCTAACAGAGGCTTTAAGCTTTACTTAAAGGGTATAAAATACAGGCAAGTTTCGATGTGATACGCTAGTTGAATATATCTAATTTAAAGGCCAAGTATGAAGTTCAAACAATTGTGCTAGGAAGTATCAGCAAGCGTTTGGACCTACATAGAAATTTTCAGGCGACATTTCTACATAAAACACAATTTTATAAACGTTAGGATGCTTAAGGTTGGTCCGTCGGAATCAAGACTTAATACTTAGTTGGCGTTTTTCCGATGCTGATGAAGAATCGAAAGTAAATAATTAAATGTAGCCCTATGGTACACGATAGGGTAGAGGAATGGATTTAAATATATTTTCTTTCAGTTATTAAATTGATTAATCTTAAGGAGAGATTAAAAGCTGTAGCGTCCCTATGCTAGCTTACATGTACTAAATTTGTACCCCATTATCTAACAAACTAAAGAAAGACCGAAACGTTTACAGAATATAAATGCATTCCTGACCTATGCTTATACAATATATGTGTAGTGTAGTAGTGTTTAACGCCCGCTTTTACTACATATGGCACCGCAGGCGATGACACTGATGATACATGAGGTGAAGATGGAGCACCGTGGAATGAGATGGCGGGGGAAACCGGGGATCCCGGAGAAAACCCACCCCAGCGCCGTGTTGTCCACCACAAACCTCACTTTGCGGTCACCTGGGATCGAACCCGGGCCACCTTGGTGAGAGCCAAGCGATCTAACCACTGAGCCACGGCACGGCCTTATATAATAGATGTCTTCATTGAGGAGGGTAGGATTATTTTCCTCTTTATGCCATCTTTTAATTATATATTTATAACAATTAACTTTGGAAAAAGGACTAACGCCCTCATTAAAATCAAAGTAGATCCACAATAGAACTTAAGGTTATTTTGTTTACCCTAATATTTAATTTATCTATCTTCAATAGTTTCCAAGAAAATAGATCGCTTATAACAGAAATGTCATTTACAGCGAAGGCTATTTGAAGCAAAAATAGAAAACACAAAATCGTAAATACTTCTACATAAACGAACCACTTGGCTTAAGCACACAGAAGCTGCCATTAGCAACGGTAATAGCAAGTTGTAGACAAAGTATACCTTAAAAGATGAGATAAAGTTTACTTTTGACTGCAAAATGTGTGAGAGTTCCTTTTGTGAGTGCGGGCGTTAAGTGGCTGGGTGTGGGAGTTTGTGTGGGTGAGAGTAGGTGAGGAGTTGGGTTAGGAAAGTGATGCAGAAATATTCACAATTTCACAGTTCAAAATACCAGACACAGTACCTCTTTAAAACATATTAAAACATAGTAATGCGCTTAAAACGGTAATTTATATAAATTAAAGAAGAAATTCCGATAAATAACACCGCAAAAATGCATTTTCTTTGGCTATTTCCACCATTTAGTTCCCCCGTAAATAAATGAATGCTTTCAAGGCACCATCACAGAAACTGCATTATTTTGGATTGCTAGGTTACTCGAGTAAATGGAAATGTTTCTGAGATTCCTTGCTACGAAACATTTCTCTGCCATTGTGCAGGTCTTTGAAAAGTCACTTCAATGATTAAACCGAATAAATATTACAATATTCGAGATAGGGTAAACACAAAAGAAATAACATACTTCGAAAGTAATGGGGTTTGGTTTTCTTTTTTCTTTTTCTTCCTTTCTTATTCCCCCTAGTTCTCTGTTGCGAATAGTCCA
Source organism: Mantis religiosa (assembly GCA_030765055.1). NCBI lineage: Eukaryota > Metazoa > Arthropoda > Insecta > Mantodea > Mantidae > Mantis > Mantis religiosa. Next base: position 104,222,013 of record CM060948.1, on the reverse strand, counting down.
GCTTTGTTGAATACAACATTGATAATTGTATTCCTACTTCTATACAAATGTTTAAGCTACAAATCATGGCTCTATCACTAATTGTTAGAATAGAACTAATTTATGCTGTTATTAAAGCAAGAGGAAATTGTATCTTTAGTCTTAAAAAATTTTAGAACCCTTTGCAATTTAAGAGTAGGTCTATGCTCCTTTAGTAGTTATGGTGATTTAATACAAATTTTGAAGAAAACGGTTCTCTTGCTGATGAGAAGAAATATCAAAGGCCAAATGTAATCAATGATGTTACTGTTACTCAGGTACTCCATGCAAATAAAAAAGCACGTCGAAATAATAATTATGGAATTAGTAGTGTTGCACATTGACACATTTTCCTTTATGGGTGGCGCACAGTTCCACGTTGACGCTACAGTTTGAAACAATAGTGTTTAGCTCAGGGTTGAGCAATGAGGTTACTCTCAGGGTATGCGTGAGTATGTATGAGAAGGATAGCTTTAATGACACTGGAATGCCCGTTTCAAACTGGTTTAATGACTGCTTCTTTGTATCACCACATCAATCTGGAAGTTGCCGACCAAGGGTTACCAATATCACTGTTTAGAGCTACTATATGTGAAATGATTATTACTCGATAAAACTTAATTCGTTCTTCACGTCTATATGAACCGACAAATATCTTCTCTCATTGCTTCTGGTCTGCCCTCGAACAAGACAGAAGAAGACTGCCCTAATCGGCTTCACGCCACTAACTGAATGTCCACAGCTACGCGTGGGTGTGTTTGACTTTCAATTTCTTGAAGCCCTTTATTCAACCAAAGATTCCCTTTGTGACTATTTTGTCATGCCTTTATGAAGGGTCCGAAGAATACCCTATTCAAACAAAGTCAAGTGCTACCCTTTAGATTTCTGCTAAGGACACTGTTTCTTACGTTTCTTTTGTTAAAACAACTATTCAACCCCTTTGATATTCAGCTCAACTGCACCTGCACGCGTTGTAACAAAGAACCAACATTCCTTTGAAATCCATCATGATTCTTTACTTATGGCAATCCTTTAATTTCGGTATCAACATGTACCGAGGAAACTTCAGATGGGTAATGCCACAGTATGGAGAATTGCGTGATACCATTTTAGCCTGTATCCACAAAACGTTTGTATTCAAAGAAAGTGGCGGGCGGGGCAAATGTGTTTTGGTTCATTTGGGCTAGCAGAGACTCAATGATTGCAACTTTTATTTTATTTTTATTTTTGTAACAGACGAAGTATGTTTTTCTCTTAACCTTGAAGACAGCACATATAATTGCAGAATTCATCAGAAAATGACCCTCACACTTTAATTCAAGAAGTTCTTAATGAATTTAAGGTTACTGTAGGCGTGGCGTAATTTCACAGTTCATCGCTGGCTCTTATTTCTTCGAAGAAGATTACAATGGAATAAAACAGAATGTTATGCAAATCGTGAGTGCTACTATGGCATGCTACTAAAGTTCATCTCTAGACTGAGGAATCACGATGTGTCAAGTATTGTCTGCATTCAAGATGGCGCTCCATCCTAAATCTATATACCTGCAACACAATTAATTACCCAGATCTTTGGCGATCTTGCTGTCAGTAGACATTTTCTACCGCGATCTCCACATCCAAATCCGACCGACCTTTGGCTATGAGGTGCCTTTAAAAAAGAATTTTGCAGACACACACAGCATCCCAACAGCAACTGTAAGATGCTATCTCGCAAGATATTTATAATATTACCAGACATTAATTGCAACATTCTCTACCTGGAATCACAGAAAGAATTATGTACGTTGAACTAGATAACGAAGGACGTCTTTCCACGTTTTTATAAAACCCCATTGTCTGCGTAGTATGTGACACGTATTTCTTTTAATATGTCAAATATACTTACAATTGTTTAAAGTGGCATGTCTCTTCAAACACCCTATACTTTCAAATGCCAAACTATTATGGCATTTGAACAATAATGAAGAGGTTTACATATACACGTTTACCCACACAACATGGATTTCTGAGAATATTTTCGAGGAACACTTCAGACTACAATGATATAGGGTTTCTGATTCGAATGGTAGAATATATTTCAACATAATAAATAACAGAAACGATACAAGAACTAATGTTTAGGGTTATATTTTAAGTTTTCTTTTTTAATTAACGTCCCTTAACCGGTTATATTACGGTGAATAAAATGGATGAAAGGATGCTCAAATGAGATCAGGATCCAGAGGGCTTAGAGTCTCCCTAAATTCATCTGTCATGATATGGGAAAACTCCGAAAAAGCCCAGATAACTCATCCTGACCGTGATTCGAACTCGGGAGCCCTTTATACGTGAGACAGACAAGCTACCACCTACGCGACAGAGGCGAGGCCTATTTTAAGTGTGTGTGTGTGTGTGTGTGTGTGTCTGTCTGTGTGTGTGTGTGTGTGTGTGTGTGTGTGTGTGTGTGTGTGTGTGTGTGTGTGTTCGTGTGCAGAACTGCTCTTGATAGTAGCCCCTCATTACGGATATTCGCTTCGAAGACCATCCGGATAGACGGTCATTAACGCCCACATGTTGGGCTACGCTGGGAAAGCCTAGGATTTTCTTTCTTCTTTTTCGTGTTTACAAGCTCTACACAGAAGCAAACATTCATATCATCAGATTCCTGCAGCGTCCATACAAAGTACAGATTATATGTTGCTCTTCTGTTTTACGCTCATAATGCCGCGATATTAAAAATAGGTGTGAATCCAGAAGCACTTGGTCTTAGAAAAAGAAAGAAATCACATAAAGGTTTTCTCGCTGTAAAAATGGATATATGCCTGTTGATAGGTCCTTCCGTCCTCGAATTTTAGTAGCAATGTTTTACTTACCCTCTACAAAAAGAAGTTTTCAGTGGGTTTCCTTTGTAGCAGCTATTCACTTACCTGTAACAAAAAAGAAAGGTTTATTAACTAAGAGATAAAAATATTTCCTAAAATCCTTTTAAAAACTGCAGCTGTATGTCCCAAAAGTACTGCTAAAAACTTATAACACCCGCAATTGCGTCAATATGTCACTGTATAAAAATTAATATTTGCTCACCTTAGAATTAATTAACTTTCTTAAACAAATTTTCTATTATAATTAAATCAGAGGAATTGTACTCTTCCAACAGTATTTCTATCCGATTTGGTGAGAAAAGAGGTAGAACAAAATTAGCGCCAAAAACAAACCAATTTTCCGAAACATACACACTCAGGCCGAATGTTGTGTCTGCGCTTTGAAACAGATTACCGAATAGCTAAACTAAATTTAAATTCACATTTTGGCATAAAGAATTGACTGTTTATATGATCTTTTTAATTTGTACTACAAACACGATCGGAAATCCTTCATATTGTAACTCCTATATGTTTTCATAGGTTCATGTAAATATGGTTAGGGACGAACAACCAATATTGGGTACACAGCTTTTATAGATATTTTAATCGTCTGTGTAAATGAAATCTAAGATATTTTTGTCCCAATATTTTCTATCCTAATTTCTTTTCTATCCCATTTACTGCAGAAGTCCCTAATTCCGAGTTATAATGGCAAAGGTACGGACGACGAATGTGCTTCAGAAATCTGGGCGGTGCACCGCACACAGACTTCCCGTTCTGTGTACTTCTACCGCGATCCCCGGAAGGGAGGGATGGAGGGATGAGGGTCGTTTCCAGTTTGAAAGAATCTGACGGCACCGGACCCCTAACCCCTACCAGCGCACCTCCAACGCCCAGTCCAACGCGCCGAACACTATCGCCCGATCCTACAATCCTGAAGAATATTACAATGAAGGAAACTATGGATACAGAAAATCGGGGAAAGGAAAGACGTGGTATCAGAGAAACAATTGCAGAATTCGCCTACCGACCTGGGAAACCATTAGCAACTCAGGGGACAGTGTAGGCGGTGGGCGGCGACTCCCTGATTCCGCTCATGCATGTTACCGCAGGACCACATCATTTGGCCATTTCGTAGATATTCTATTATAAAACCATTGCGTAGGATAATAGAGGTGCGCTTATTTTCACACGCACGCGCACACGCGCATATACATTTTTGAAATAAAAGTATTTCTTGTTCTTGGTTACAAATTTAGTTTAGAACACGATATGTTCCCCACTTTATTGATTAAATTATGCTTGTCAACCCCTGCCCCCGAGAACTACATCCAGCTTAAAATAACGTAGGTATATCAGCTAACGCGGTAAAGTAAAGAATACTAATCCTATGCAGGAAACCAAACTTTTTTTTTCCTATGGGCTGGACAGTCATACTCTCAGAATTCTGTCAATTTCTATGTGTTCCAAAACACCCCTTCGCATCCGGTAATAAAACGTGCTGGCTGCTACATAACAGTTGTGAATAACTTATCACTGAACATACAGATTAAATTAAAACACAAATTTCTGCATATTATTTAACATATTTGCATAATAAACACTGATTACTCTTGATCTGAAGTAGTTTTAATTTACTCTTTCAGTTTAGGGATCAAGAATTATACATTCTTTTCGTTTTACTTTTGAATGACCACAGGGTAATTAGCGATAGGCAAAGTATAAAGACACATTTGCCAAAATATACAAAACTAAAGAAAAATCCTAATATTATGAATATATATATACATTATATATCCTAATATCATGAAAATATATTATCCAAAACATAATATAACGTAAGGGTTTGGAGCAAGTTGATTTCCTCAGTTTAAAATAATTGGTTTTGTAAACTTTTTTTCATATTTAGTAATGAAATCTCAGATAAAATAAACAAATTGCATGCAGCTTATAAAATTTAATCAGTAAGAAGTTAAAAGGAACGGGAGAAAAGTAAAAAAAGTAGTTTTTGTTACTTTTTCTTTCTTACTACCAATTAGAAGCGAAATTAAAAATCCTTCGGGAATACACGTCGCTTAAATTCGCATGGGATGTCACATAGAGGCAATTCTACATCTTTTAAACTTCAGCTGATTTTTCTTGGAAAGAGTGCTCCAAGTTTTTACAGACCCTTACCTGGAGACAGTCGCTTGAGTTTCCTAAACATACTTCATCTGGAATGCAAGTTTACTGTTACAGAAAATCATTTTAAAATTGAAAAATGACAAATCTTAAAGAATATGAAGAAATCTAAGATTTTAATTAAGTACGAAGATGTTATCAAAACGTTACCTTTGTGTAATGAGCACTCTAATGCAAAAAGTTGAAAATCTTTGTCACTGAATGAGAGCACGTAGGGTTTAGAATATGGCATTTCATATCCTTGTCACTAATCATAATGTTGCAAACTTATATACATCATTTGCCAAGAATGTAAATGAAGGTAAAGCTCTATATGGAACATGCAAATATCTTACAACAAATTTAAAACTGAATGATCCTTTTCACTTAGAAACTTATTATTTCACACTTTGACCTTTCAGTCTCTCCGTACCTAGTATACTAATCGATAATATCTAGGATAACCTAGATATTCATTCCTTAGTTGAAATTATCTGGCAAGTTTCCTAACGCGGTGTCATAAATCTAAGATGAGTCTTGCATCAGATCGACATTCCGCAATAAAATTCCTTCTCATATATCTCGATCCATTTAGTGTGAAGCTATTAAACGTTGTGCCAAATGATTTAGCTCTTTTCAGAATACGGATGGAACTTGGAGCATCTTATGGTCCAGAAGCTTTAACTGCTCTTTCAGCGACTTTGCAATCGTGTTACTCTACAGTTATTACACTCCGTGGATTATAACCAAAATAACAAAGTCAATGTGTTACTTAAATACTACCAACTCCCTTCATGTAGATAGTTTCCAGGCAAATAATTCAGAAAACCGCGAGTAGACACCAATTGCACAGTAGTAAACAAAGTGTAAACAGTCCTTTTGGCGAAACGCAATTTTGCTACATTTGACAGTACGACACGCAGTGATAAACTTCAATGAAGAACATACACTTTCCTAGACGCTCAGCACTCTTGCCATTTGAGAATCTTATATTTTTAGCATAAATATTTACGTATCTGGGCCCGCGCCATGGCTGAGTGGTTAGACCCTCAATTCTCACCCAGGTGGTCCGAGTTCAATCCCAGGCAAACGCAAAGTGAGATGTGTAGTGGACAACACGGCACTGAGGCGGGTTTTCTCCGGGAACTCCGTTTCCCCCGCCATCTTATTCCACGGTGCTCCATTTTCATCTCATGTACCAGCAGTGTCACCGCCTGTGGTGACGCATGTAGCAAAAGCGGGCGTTAAACATTAACACATTTCATTTAACATGTTTTACGTATCTGATTAATGTAAAATACACCTGAGTGCTTAACAATTGACAAATTGTCTTGCAGCTGAGCAAGACATATTGTTATGGAATGGTTAATATAAAGGTGGTGCTCTAAACCCATAATGTTGTTCTAAAAGTAAATATAAATGAATATATAATTAAATTTCTTCCAGTACTTGAAAAATTACATAACAGACTTCAATCCAAACACATACATTTCTATTTGTTCTCAACTGCTATTTTAGGTGTGTTTGATAAACAGAGCATCCATTAGCATCATTATTAAACCCGTTCGCCTGGATGCAAATTAACTCACCAAAACTGCGTGACAGTAATAGATTATTATTATTATTATTATTATTATTATTATTATTATTATTATTATTATTATTATTATTATTATTATTATTATTATTATTATTATTATTATTATTATTATTATTATTATTATTATTATTATTATTATTTGTAATTAACGTCCTCCAACATTTAGTCATCGGACGATGAATGAAATGGGTGAAATGAAGCTCAATGCGTCCGAGGTCCATGGAGCTTAGAGTTACCCGACATTCGTTTTTCAGGATAAGGGAAAACCCCGGAAAAACCTTATCCAGGTAAAAACACCCTGGCCGAGATTCGAACTCGGGACCTCTTGAACGTGAGGCAGTGCTACCATCTACGCCACCGAGGCGGGCGAAACGGACGTTCAGAAAAGGCTTTGCATGTTATGTACTGAAAGAATTAATGAACACTTTTTGAAACACTTAATATTTTTCAGAGGGTAATTTTATTGAATATTTACGGAAATACTGGTTTAAGTTAGCCTAGTTTACATGACCACAGCGCATGTCAGTATAAAATGCATATGTAGGAATTTATCTTAACTTCAGGTTGATTTTCTAACACATATATTACTCACGTTATTGCATTAGTTCACCAGTAAATGAACACTATTTAGTATTTGCACATACTTATATACTTAGAGTTCAGTTAGGTAGGAACTTTGAGGAGTCACGTTTGCTATCCAAAACCCACGATATTCTCCAATTTCTCAGCTTGAACTGTACAACAAAACAACCTACTCTGTGGATGACGCTGATCATATATGTAAATCAACTGCACTCACCTCTAGTAGAATTAATCATCCTGCTGACTAGTCAAACCGGAGGAGCGGATACCTAAGGTTTTCAGATCAAAAACCAAATATACTTTTGATTAAGAAGCTCATTCAGGGGACCCTCGATTTCATTATCCACAGCACGCACTACGTTGAGCCATACAACTAAGAGCTCCATGTATCCGCAGCAGATCTAGTTGTGTTTAGTATGAATGAGCTCGCAAAAGCACTGGTTATCAATGAGAACACAAGAATGTATTATTTTCTTTCCTAATGGCGTTAATTTATATATTTATTGAATTATTTCTCCATAGGAACAGTTTAAAAATTAAAATTAACATTCATAATTTTTTGCTGAAGTTGGTAGCAGGAAACAATTAATGAGCTCCGTCATAACACAGGTACTCCATAAATTTTCAAACATAAGCATTTCAAGAGACAATTAAATTTGTATATACAGAACAATTCGGATTATTGCTTAAACAGCAGAAATAGATTATTTTGTTGCTTAATGGTGTTCTCAACTGCTAGGATCATATCTGTACAGTCGATGCGCTGGGATTTCATTGCGCAGGACTTGTTTTACATGCCAGTATATCTACTGACATGGGACTGTCTTTTAAGCATACTTGAAAACCCATCGGACTGGGCCATATATGAACCTTTCACCTTGGAATCAGTAGGTCAGTGCGTAACCAACTGAGCTACCAAGAATAACTTTGAATAAATACGTTATCTTGCATAAAATGTTAGGCAATTTTTCCTTTGAAACTTTTAGAAAAGTTATATAATAAAAATAATAAAAAATACACATAATAATGTCGTTAAATGTCTTCATCACGACCTTTTCTTATTTATTGCTCTTTCTTAATACGTTGTTTATGGAACCAGCTCAAATCGCCTTTCCTAGGAATCATTGCTGTCCATCACGTACAGGCTCCACATTACCAGTTTTCGATACTCATGTGTCAAGCTACTCATAAAAAGTGTCCCGTTTCTTTCGAATTCCTTTCTTAAAGAAAACAAAACTTTTTGGGGGAGGGGTACTGAAGCATCTCTTATCTTCTTCCTCTACACATTCATTTGTCTCTAGAGATTCAATGTCTGCTACACTAATAAGGGGAAGCGTGCGAGAAAATATATATTCAAGTCTTATGCCATTTTTTCTTGTTTGACTTTACGTATGGAACCTATATTTTATATCCTTAAGCCTATTTTTCAAGCCTCAATGTTTATATTTCATCGCCTGATAATTTGATTGACTATATAGGTGTATGTCCCAGCAGATTATAACTATTTAAACTTGATGTTCTCTGATTTCAAAACCTGTCTTTCTTTTTTCAGTGCACGAATAATTATTCCGTGCGATAAAATTCGCAGTCATATAACTTGGAAACTACAACAGCTGCATGCAACGGATTTAAATATAATCTTGCTTCAGATTTATTAGTTATTTTTAATAGAAATTTAGAGAAAGTAATACAGCATTGTATGTGAAACAGCAAACACGAATATTTAAATTTTACAGACTTGGATCCTAAGAGGGAGAAGGGTATATTGCAGCCCCTGGAATAAAGTTTAATTTCATAAAAGCTATACAAATTTATCCAACGTGTAATGTTGTCAAAATATTACAATTGTTAATTTTTTAATCCTTGCACTTGGAATCTTCACGTTAGTTTAAATGTGATTGAATACATTCTGTTTAGCTTTTTCATACAATGACAAACAAATAAAATTAGCTTTACGATTAGTTAAAAATAGGGTTTTCACAAATGCATTCCTTAAAACTCCGTAAAACAACTATACAAACACAGCAGGCTTGGAATTTAAGAGAATATGCATTATGACAATAAAAATGGACGCAGAGGATGGTCAAGTTAAGCAAACAAATATCTGAAAATGTGAGGTAAGCATAGTATCAGGATTAAGCATTGTGGATGTGCATCTTATGGTAACACTCACCACCTCAACAGCACATAAATTCCCTGGTAAAAGCACTTTCTATGCGCTCAGCGGAATACTTACTACCTAAGAGGTTCTAGCAAGTCAAATAAATTGCTCCTTAAAGCATATTATTCTTCCTTAAGCACTTTCCGAACACCGGTAGAATTGCGTCACATCACGATTTGAGAAATTCAGCTGCACTTTCCTTTACGGCTTGCTCTGAAATAGACATATGGGCAAATAAAGGAAATGTAGTATGTGAACAGATTGCAGAATAGATTGAGATGAACTTGCACACTTTGGAATCTCAAGTAAAAGAATTTACTTACATAATATATTTTGGAAAATAGGAAACTGAATCATAAAATTACCTCGGAAACAAATGGAACGCATATGCAAATTGTTTGAAGGTTTCTCTAACCTCTAAACAACCAGGTCATCACTCCCACTTTTCCACTTTGGTCAACCTATAATATTTTGGTATACATGAAATATGCAAATTTCCGACAAATACTGTATCCGAGTCAAAAACAATATGTGTAAAAAACACGACTTATATGTTTTTATAAATAGTATATCTTTCTGAAAACAATGACATGTCTATGGAAGAAAAAGATTTCCTAAATTGATAAATATGGACCTTAATGCTGTTAAACACTACATGCCTTCTAGTTTAACTCTATGTAGCTTTTACAGTTGCACGACATTTTGAAGCATGTTTAAATGATCGATTCAAAGCCTAGCTGTATATAACATTGTACAAAGAATGACAGGTTTGTCTGTATTAAGGTACACTAACTATTCCAGAGAGTCACGAGAATATTCAGATTCAAAACTTGTTGCAGTGGAGCAGTGATAGTCAAACAAAGGCTTATCGACTCATATAATGTTTGTTAAAGAGGATAAAATAAAAATAAAAACTTATTCCAGCGTTTTAATTACTGAACTCTTTTCTCGGATTTTGATTTGTTTGTATATTCTCATTAAAACTGTCCCCGATGATGTACTTTTCCTAATAAATCAATGATTCTGTATACCAGTTTGTAAATAACAGGATAAAAACATGGCCGCATAAAGCTCTATTGAGATGCTTGTCTTTTTTTGTGTGTGTAATTTACGTCCTCCAGCGTTGTCATATCGTACGATGAATGGAATGGGTGATATGATGCTAGAACTTACAGGTAACTTACCCTGACCGAGATTCGAACTCGGGACCTCTTGAACGTGAGGCAGACACGCTACCACCACGCTACCAAAGCGGGCATGCTTGGTTGTGATGTTATTAAAGAGTATACTTACATTGTATAAATTATCAAGGAAAAAGATTAAATTCGATAATTAATATTTATTTTCTGAAAAAGTAAAAATCCATATATATATATATATATATATATATATGGACAAATAAATAAATAAAATCTGAATATAATACCCCGGCACTTAGACAACTATACCGGGGCATATATCCAAATTTTCTCTTTATTTTTTCAAAAAATAATTACAATTGTTATAATTATACAATCTCTCAGAATACTAATCTACAAAAATAAAATGAAAGAAAATAACAGAAATAAACAAAAAAAAAAAGAAAACAAATATAAAAATTACAAAATCCTAATTTTCTAAATCTACCTCTAAATCTACTAATGCTGTTATCCAGCAAAAAGAAATAACTGGAGGCCCAGCTATTTGTACTCAATTTAACAAAACAAAAATCAAAAAATTTTAAGTCACTGGTAACCAGTAACTTACTAACTGGAAACATCCAGCTATCTTTTTCTATATATTCCTGATACCAGCACACAATGTTTTACAAATAAGTTTGTTTTAATAATCCTAAATACAATTTCAAATAATTCATTTTAGCAATTACAATAACTCTGCATACATTACTATTAACATTTCTAAACATTAACACTCTGAAAATAATGTAGAATATATCTCTTTTATATACTACTTCATCAAAATTATATTTTAAAATCTCTATTTTCCTCCCTATTATCTTTTGAATACCTTTTAAGATACATATAGAACGTTTATTATTTATGTACTGAATTCTGATTACATCTCTTTTGACTGTCTTGATTTCTATGCTTCTTAATTTTCCTTTTGACCTCCCTCCTATTACATATACCACCCACAATTACCATATCCAAATTATAAACATTTTTTCCCTTTATTTCATCAATAATTAGATCATTCCAATTACAGTTAATTTTTAATAACTTTATTTATCTTCATTTAAATTAAATTTTTACCTCTGCTTTATTTCCAAAGAAAACCTCTCTTGAAATACTAAAATCAGTAACTGGACAATATTAAAGGGATGTTCTGAAAACATTGCAAGTCCATATCAGGCGCAAAAGACCACATTTCCATGAAGCTGGCTGGATGCTGCACCACGATAATGCACGGCCACATATTGCCAATGTTGTTGCTGAATATCTTGCAAAAATCAACGTGAAGTGCATCCCTCACCCTCCCTGTAGTCCATATTTAGCACAATGTGACTATTTTCTATTCCCTAACTTGAAGAAACGCCTTCGTGGGAGGTATTATCCATCTTCAGAAGCAGTGGTGAAGGCTGCAGAGGCGATTTTGAAGGATCTCTCAAAATGGCTTCCAGCATGTCTTTGAAGACTGGCAGAAACGCTGGGACAAGTGCATCGTATTCAGGGGAGACTATTTTGAGAAGGATCATCAAAATTATGATGAGTAAAGATACGTTGTCAAAAAAGATTGTGATCATTCTTTATTGAACAGCCCTCGTACAATATGGAATTTTGCTTCGGCGTAGTCGATTGCCTGTATTATAATCTTACTCAAACCAGAACAACTCTGTTGAAGACATATAGGAGAGAAATAGAGATAGAGACACTCTAGTGGAACGCTCCGCTAATTGGTATCGGGAAATGTTATGCGTGTGTTCTTTGTTATGGTATAATAGTGGTCCATATAAACAGCTGTGAACTTCCATCCACCAATCAGCGACCTAAAAGTGTGTTGTTGCAGTGCCTCGGGCTTTCCTAGTCTCACCTTCTATATGTTTACATCGTTCTGTGTTGACTGTAAAACAAGTATTTACTAAAAAAAATACCAAATCTTCGATTAAATATTTATTAAAGCGTTAAAAATTACTTTAACGGAGAGATAGTTTTTAACAGTTTTTTTTTTTTTTTTTTTTTTTTTTTTTTTGTTTCGATCAATGAAAAGCATATGTTTTATGTACAAAAATGGATTCCGAAAGTTACATCTCTCTGAAGCAATCTGAGTTGCTTATACCACTGTATGCAAAACATTTGAAGAGCAGAAAAATTATAACTGACTGCCAACATCTTTATAAATACACGTGCTACGTGAATAAAGCTGAATGTGTCTCCTTTAAGCACATGCCAAGAACTTCGCTACACTAAGCTTTACTGCAGATTATGTAGCATTAAATAACGCAACGCTGAACCGACTTTTGCAAGCGTTACAGTAACGCCACAGACTTCAAGATTCTCTCACAGAGGCACAAACACTGTGCGAGTGTTGACAGCTTCATCCACATGTCAAAACAGCTCTTCACGTTTCTTCCGCTCTGTTGAACCTTTATGGAAACGGTGACTCCACATCAAAGCAAACCGGCAAATGCTGACATCTGAATCGGGCTCTCTGCTGTTCGCTTATTGTTAGTTTTGCCATTTGCCATATTAGTGCTCTATGTGGCCCCAACTTTTAAACCTACATTACACGTGCAATTCCGAGGCAGAGTTGCTAGTTACATAGCAATACCAGGGAAGGGGGCATCCTCTTTGGAGGTGCTTCTGAATACAAACTAAAGTGAGAAATTACAGCACCACTTTAGTCTCTCACGTGTAAGAACTTGACAGTATTTTTATCTCATATTTAATATGTGGAACAATTAAGAGAATTCTTATTGAATTATGTATCAAAAAAGTTCCGGGAATTGGTCAATGAAACACAAAATATGCATTATTGATCCAATTTTATTTTATCGCCTTCAAGGTAGGCCCTTTCCGAAATTCTACATTTATGCCAAGAATAATCCAATTATCAAAACATTTTTGTATGCATTTTTTTGGAATCTTAGCTAATTGGAAAGATAGAGTCAGACTGAAAAATTCAATGCCATAGCCGGGATTTGAACCACGGATCTTCTGGTTGCCGTCCAGCCGCTCTAACCATATATTTCCATACTTTAATCCACACACGGCCAGTGTTAAAGAACAATTAATTGCCATTAATTGACCTAATAGTGGTTAACTATAAAAGCCCGGGCCTTAAATTACTTACATGTTGTAAGTCGCCATTAAGGTAGTTGTCTTATATGTTTATGAGAACTCCTAAGTGGTTTACCGGGAAAAACACAAGTCAGTTGGAAAATTTAATGTCATGTCGGCACGTTGACCACAGTAGCTACATGGTTAGAGAGGCTGGACGGCAACCAGAAGCTCCGTGGTTCAAATCCCCGCTATGGCTTTGAATTTTTCAGTCTGACTCTATCTTTCCATACTTTAGCCTACACACGGCCAGTGTGAAGGAACAATTAATTGCTCTTAGCCAATTGTCGCCGCGAATTCTCCTAAGTCTTCTATCGACTGAAAACGGGTGCCTCGAAGTGGTGACTTGAGTTTTGGAAAGAGAAATAAGTCGCCCGGAGCCAGATCAGATGAATACGTTGGTTGCTCTATGAGATTTGTTGAGTGTTTGGCCAGAAATTCGCTCACAATGATAGCCTTGTGAGCAAGGGCGTTATCGTAATGCAGAATCCATAAGTTGTTCTTCCACAGATCTGACCTTTTTCGCTGCATTTGTTCTCTCAAACGCCACATAATGTTTAGATAAGAGTATTTATTTGCCGTCTGACCTGGCAAGAATTCCGAGTGCATGACACTACGATAATCGAAAAGAAACTGTCAAGACGACTTTCAGTTATGATTGAGTTTGACGGGCCCTTTTCGGTTTCGGTTCAGCTGGAAGGCGCCACTCGGAAGCTTTTTGACTGGTTTGTGTGTCAAACTAGTAAACTTCGTCTGATCACCAGTTGCAATGCGTTTCATGAATGTGGGGTTGGAGTTGGCTCATTCTAGCATATCTTCAGCGATCCTTACGCGATTTAGTTTTTGAAGAAAGTTCAAGTCTTCTGGAACTAATCGAGCGGCAACATGTGTCATGCCCAAACAATCGTTTAAAATGGTATGAATCGATTCATGAGACACAGAAAGTGAAGCGGCAATCTCTCTCAGACCTAAATGACAATTTTCAGACACCATTTCCTTTATTTCAGCTATGTTCAGTTCAGTTGAAACTGTTGATGGCCGACCAGAGCGAGGCAAATCTTCCACCACATCTCTACCACTTTTGAATAAACTGTACCACTCATAGGCACGAGCTTTTTTGATAAAGTCGATTCACCACAAGCCCTCTGTAACATTTTCAGCAATTCGGCACACGAAATACCACTTGAAATGCAAAATTTGAGACAGATTCTTTGTTCAATATTTTTATTAATTGTAAAATCGAAATACAACTTTGAGATGCACCAACAAAATGGTGGCCTGTAAACAAACTGGGTGACAGATGACAAATTCCGCGTGGGTATAGAGGAAAGATGTACCAACTTTGCGATAAAAATAATTTCAATCCCCTCTTATATGAGATTTTTATATGATCAATTCCCGGTCCTTTCTGACAGAATGTATATGACAGAATATGTAGTATCCTTTATTTTATTTTATTATTATTATTATTATTATTATTATTATTATTATTATTATTATTATTATTATTATTATTATTATTATTATTATTATTATTATTATTATTATTATTATTATTATTATTATTATTATTATTATTATTATTATTATTATTATTATTATTATTATTATTATTATTATTATTATTATTATTATTATTATTATTATTATTATTATTATTATTATTATTATTATTATTATTATTATTATTATTATTATTATTATTATTATTATTATTATTATTATTATTATTATTATTATTATTATTATTATTATTATTATTATTATTATTATTATTATTATTATTATTATTATTATTATTACTATTATTATTATTATTATTATTATTATTATTATTATTTTTTTTTTTTCAATTTACGTCCTCCAACGTTAAGTCATATCGGACGACGAATGAAACGATGCTCAAATGAGTCTGGGGTCAATGGAGCTTAGAGTTACCCAACATTCGTCTATTAATATAAGGGAAAACCCCGGAACAAACCTTATCCAGGTAACTCACCTTGGCCGAGATTCCAACTTCGGACCTCTTGAATGTGAGGCAGACACGTTACCATCTACGCTACCGAGGCGGGCTAGAATAGTATCTAATATACATTTTATATCATCTTCACTTTGCTCTAACTGCAACAATCTGGTACTCTCGTATTGCATAAACTGTGATTTACGTTGAGTACACCATCGCTACGTCGCATGGATAACTATATACACGCTTCGGACGGTTGTAGTACTTCTTGCCTCCTTTTTTGTGCTATAAACGTCATTAATTACCGAAATATATTAGTTAACATTTTATTGAATATGTAAATAAAATGATTAAACGCTTATACTCTGTTTTCCAGAATGTTATTGATAAGATACTCAACCTATTTGCTCTAATCAAATGCCACCATTTGAACCTGAGGTCTTATCCGATGGTTATAAAGAAACGTATAAAGAAACGTAGCTACGTCATTTTTACGTTAAGTGCATAATAGGTAGACATTTAAGTTATACTATTTCTTTTCTTTTATTCTTATTCAAACTTTAACATTTATGCTTCAGATATATTTGCTTTCATTAAACATTTTCTGAAAATTTAAGAAATAATCTCTTAGCAATTTAACACCACTAGCAAACTTGATGTCGTCCGTGTAGCGCACACTTCACTCCACATAACCTTACCCGTTATGTGTTATGTTCCTGCCTATCTGAAAAGTAGGTAACGTTCTTTATTATCAAACGTGTCTGTGCTTCATAGAGTCGAAACTCAAATCGTTTACATAGAAATCTTCATAAACGTCTCCACTGCTGTCATGGACTAACTTTGTTTGAAAGTATCATACACATATCCCTTCCATCCTTTATGCAGGATGTTAATGAACTACACCGAAATATTTTCACAGCAAATGGAGATATCTTAAACAAAAAATGTGAGATTAGTAGAGCCATGGCTTGCTGGTTCAAATGTGAAAATTACGGATATAAGTTTCTGAAGTGCCAATATGCCACTGCTAATCATGATACTACTTGATTTGCACAGCACATGAAAATAGAAAGACATGGCGGAGAACTGCCTATGGCACAATGGTTAACATATTTAAGTGAAAGGTAAACGAGTTCGAGTTTCTTTCACTTTTT
Organism: Mantis religiosa; assembly: GCA_030765055.1. Lineage (NCBI taxonomy): Eukaryota > Metazoa > Arthropoda > Insecta > Mantodea > Mantidae > Mantis > Mantis religiosa. The sequence continues at coordinate 104,205,252 of CM060948.1, read as the reverse complement.
TTTTTTTTTTTTTTTTTTTTTGCCATTTAAATATTACATCTATTATGTGTTTCAAATGGGAAGGGTTCTGGACTCTAGCTAATCAGATGCCGTATCACACTCACGGTTGCCAGTTTGTTACCCCACTCCTTTTATATTTCCCTCTCTCTCGCACACTCATACAATATGCAGGTCTGCTTGGCACAGACCTAAGGGTAAGCAAATTATATTTTGCAAACTTTTACAATGATGCATTGCCAAAATAAAAATTGGAAAAAGCATTTTCGTAAGTTATGTGTATTTTAAAATACTATAACTATAATTATAGTTTATGAATTACTTGTTTTTGTAATCCAATGGAACTGCCAGTGGCTCATCCATATCGCTGTCAAAATCACTTCCGTTAAGAGACAATTCGTCATTGGCACCGTCTTCATCGCCTGAGTCTTGCAAATGTATCATTACAGGTTCCAAGATCATGTCACGTGCTATTTCTTTCTTAAAATCATCTTCTTGAAGGTTTTCTGCATGCCTCACGCAGTTTTCCCAGTCCTGTTGTGTTACCTTGTCCATTTCTTCGTGAACAAGTCCTTTAACGTTCGTCAGTTTAAAAGCATTATTTCTGTTTACAATCCCCCTTTTTATTTGAGCCCACACGAACTCAATTGGATTATATTGGCAGTGGTAAGGTGGGAGGGGTATTACCTCGTGTACCATTTCAATTGCAAGTTGATTCAGCTGAAAAACTTTTCCGTGCTTTTAAACGGAAGTAATCTTTGCAATAACTCATTTTTAGTTTCTGTTTCCGAAAAATTTTTGAAGAACGTGTACACCTTAAAAATAATACTTCTAGCCTAACTTCGCAATACCTGCCTTTTTGACTCGACACTAAATTCACTGCAAGAAGCCATTGCACTATTTAACTCTTACTCTACTGTTGTGTAAAGAACTGGATGATATTGATCTGAACTCTCCAGAGTAAATAAACACTTCTTATCCAGCATTCATTCATAAACATAAGCATACAGCATTCCACAGGCTAACAGGAACTGAAGTGTTTGTTCTTTCTCGAATTTAACACATTGACTTATTAACAGTAATTCTTTCATCCGTCATGTCAGTAGTTTAAATTTCAGTTCTGAGTAATTAAAAGTATATGTACATAGATACGCACCAACCACTTTGAACTCTCTAGAGTAAATAGAGATTACGAACCATTCATAAACAAAGATATAATGTGACCAGACACGTTCTGCCAGGGCAGCAGGAAATTTATTGTTTCCTCTCGCTCGAACAGGATTATTCAAAGTAATTCTTTAAACACGTCATGTCAAACATTTACGTCTCAGTTCTGAGTAATTACAAATATACGTACACGCATACATGCCAACCAATAGTTACATTCATAGAGTGCTAACGTCGCGATTTATTGTTATTGTTATACAGGTAGTAGTGGTTTATTTATTTGTATTAGAAAATCTATTTGCGCTAAAAAGATGGGGTTTTCATGGTTATGCTAGATACATTACTCTCTACCTTCCACATGGATCAGTTTCGGCAAAATCTGAATTTTTGTCTTAGCGCGAATAGTATTTCACACAGATTAGGTTGGCGCTTCTTACACACCACTTAGCGGGAATGCAATACGACAACACCACAGGACTCCGATTGGTTGCTCACCTAGTAGCGCTCAAGAACAAGCACCTTCCCCTTTGAAACAGATAATAAGCTTTTATTTCTGTATAAATGTATGCATTTTACGGAGTTATTTCGTTTTGTTAGTGAAATTAATTACAATTCTTTCTAACAAAGGCTGATTCAGCTTAATACTTTTCCAAGTTGAGCGTCTAAATTGGAGGTGCTTTAAAGGGTGAACGAACTTACATAAAATAAAAAGTAAATGCAACTCTTTATTAAAAGGTTATAGGAACTGCTCGAAATGGCCACTTGCGTTTTCAACGCAAAGTTGACAAAGTTATATGCATCGAATAAGTTCACATGCTATTATTTGGGAAGTTGGGTCCTCTTCTGAGGTAATAGGTGTTTCATACATCAGAGACCTAAGATGGCCCCAGAAAAAAAAAATCAATTCAATTGACGTCGGGACAGCGTACTGGTCATGTTGCATTTGGAATCCCCCTTCCACCAGGCAGCATAAACATGGTTTAAATCATACTAATGTTATTGCACTGGACAAACGACTTCACGTTCTTAATTATGAAACGCACCATTTACTCCTATTAGAATTTACGTATTAAAAAGACGAAGAAAAAATTAATCACTGTCCTGGAACCGAAACAATGACTTTTGTAACCGCATACAAGAAAGCAGTTAATTGCTGTGCAGTGTCGCACTGGCAGGTGATTAGCTCCAGATTTGAGAGATCTTTGAGGCATTAAATCTTGAGAATGCCAATAACGAGCTATTATAAACTGTTATGAAAGAAAGGAACCGATACAATAGTAGACCTATACTGTCGCGTGACGTAAGACAAATTCCTCACTGCTTTTTAATGTGAAACTTGAAAGTTCTATCCAAGGAATTAAAAAGATATATGAATTCACGCCTCCGTCAGATGTTTGTTCCCTGAAGTAAGCACCTAGAAAGGGATGACAGAAGATGACAGAACATCACATGAACTTCCCGAAGGCACTCGCAGCACACAGACGAATAATAGAACCCATTTAGTTTACGAAGTAGCTTAGTTCAGTTCTGAAATCGAAACCAAGCAAAAAGAAGTGGAACAACACTAAGCAGAGGGTATAAGGATCAAAGATAAGTCTGTAAAAGACAGGTTTGTTTATATTATGGCATGTGTAATGAATGCTACCCAAGGATGACTAATGTGGATATACGATGTTGCCCCCCAGGTATGTCTTAACCAGGAGCAAAGCTCCTCTTATTTGTGCGGTGTTGTTATCCCAGAATGCCTTATCAGGAACTAAGTCTCGCCATTTCCTGTGGACTGTTATCCAGGAGAACTTTATCTGTAGAATTTCCTGACCATGTTTGTATGATGTGATCGGAGGATGCCCTTAAACTGAGAAGTCTCTCGAAATATTTTTGTGATGCTATTTGACAATACTCGTACCCGGAACTTTGTCTCATCATGGTGTTATCTGCCCATGTCCACATCCGGAACTTAGCTTCAGCATGAATGTGGATGTTAAGTGAGCGTGTCATTCAGAGCAACATCCCATTGGGAGGTATGTTTATAACACGATTGCACGAGATAAGGTGAGTAAATCGGTAGCTGTAAGTGTATAAAGCACTCGCCAACCTTAGTGTCAACATATTGATGTTATGTTGTTAGCCGGAAATGCCTTATTTGGGGTTTGACCTCATTATGTTTTTCAACATGAGAGTGCATATATGAAAAACTTTAGCTCAAAATGTTTACCCTACGGGACGAAGTACTCTAACTTGCTTCCGGTATTCTAAATTTGTTTTAATCTTTGAAATTTCCTGTAGTCATCGTAAATGTGTTTAGCAGTTTTAAACAAAACAAAGGAGTAAGATTACTATTTTATCAATAAGGACTACAAATAGATTATCTTAGCAACCAGGAATCAAAAACAGGCATGATCAGTATGTAGTACCTAATTAGTCAAATGGTTGTTGTGCTGCGATGTGAATCCATGTTCAATAAATATTGTGCAAAACTACTTGGTACAAATAATCGGAGTTTTATACATGGCCTAACATTTCAATCGATAGAATTTTGTACGGGACAGTAAAAGAAAAAAGAAAACCAGAACTCGGGGACGGACGCATATTGAGATGGTTTATTTTTAGCATTACACCAAAGTCCGCTTATGAGCACAAAACCGTAGAACTGTTTTGCCCATAAAGACGAAAAGCAAACTGGAACTTCATGCAGCTCGTCGAGCACGTTCTAGGCGCCATTCACATGAACAAGCACAGCTGTGCCTCATTCAACCGCAAGAGCTTCCTTTGATGGGTTATTTTTTTGGCAGAAAAACAAAAAATATCCTTCTGAGCAACCATAAAGTAGCAGCAGCGAGCAGACTGCTTTCGTACAACTAGTCGCAAAATGTATAACTCCCACTGATGCAAGTATTCGCTAAGCGCTCCGCCTGTGCCCTGAAAGCTTCTAGGCAAATCAAGACTAATTTAACGCGCAGTTTAGTCTGCGGTATGGTTCTTTGTGAAAGCTATCTACATTGCTCAGTAAATATATTATTACATTGTTTTTACTTATTACTGTTTACTATTTCTTTACATATTAATCTGCGTACCTTTCCTAAGAAAAAAGTCAAAGAAGAATCATATATTCTGAATATCTTGCAATCGTTTAGCTTTTATTTCTAAAGAATAATGTCAAAATCACATATCACTGTAAAAAGAAGCAAAGTAAGGCGTGCTTTTGTGTGTGTATGTGTGTGTGCGCACTCATTGTCCAATTGGAGCATGTGACGTGGAGGAGATCGATTTCAAACAATCCTTTACAATAAATACTTCTATACCAGCGACTAATTTGTGTTACACTCATTAACAGTTATTACCTTTACAGCATTTGGATATCAAAGGTAAAACAACACCACTTTAATTTTCAGAAATTCTTTTACATTCCAGAATCGTAGTAGCTAAGTTGTTGAATTAGTAATGCGTGGGCATTAATGTCAAAATATAACAAATGTTAATATTTCGCCTAAGTTGTAGCGTAGCAGAAACCACACATTTTTGTTATTTCTTTATAATAGTTGTGTTGAATTAAACACTTTTAAATTGGATAACCAGTAAATGGAAAGATTATTTGAATAAAACAAAATGTATCAAAAGTACCTGCAACAGACACTGGAAGAATTCAAGGACTCGTATGTGGAAATACGAATTATGAGAATTCTAATTTTACGATTACAGGAATCAGAAGCGACTACCCTTAATTTGCTGCAGAATACATTTAAATTGAAAGCACTCCTGTTAAAAACAGATGGTTTATGACTAACTGGACCACAACCAGAAACGCAAACCGCAGCTCCGATTTTTTTTCTCCTCAAATGTGTAGTTGCTCTATTTCTCTCTCCCAATCAGTTCTATTTTCCCTCTCTCCCCTCCCCTGTATTCTTATCATTATCATTGATATTATTATGATTATTATTATCAACATAATTATCTTATCAGTAGTGGAAGTAGTAGTGTTTAATGCCCATTCTTACTGCACACAACAAAGGTGGTGGACCCTGATTATACTTCAAATGAAGTTATAACTGGTTAAGGAAATTTGATAAAGATTTGGGTTCTTACACGGCATTTCCCAGTTATGACGACTATCAATAATTTGGAGAGGATATCGGTCCAGAAGGATGGTCTCGCCACCGTAAACCTCCAATTGACGAGTCCGTGTCTTACAGACCTCGGTTCCCCATTCCGTGTCGGTTTCCCCCACTCTCTATCCTCTCTGTTAAACGTAAATGTCCGTAATATGCTTTACAACATTAATACAACTACTTTTTCTGGGGGTTTAATGAAAACACAAGTAAACAGTTTTCGGTTAGAGCACTTGCCTTTCACCAATGTGCCACGAGTTCGATGCTAGCGAAGGCATATGGAGAATCCAGAGTTCCTGTGCCCCTCAACAAGCCTCTGGCCCCAGTCACTCACGTGTAAGTCCTGGTAGGTCCTCCATACCAGCGAGAGAAAGAGAAACATAATGTTTTAAGTATGCGAATTTTACTCTAATTGTCACGTTTAACACGTCATGCTCGTTAAAAGTAATTGAAAATTAACAGAGATGGACGCGCCAAGGCTGAATGGTTACATCACTTGGCTCTCACATAGGCGGCCCGGGTTCGATCCCAGGCAAAGTGCGATTTGTAGTGGACAACACGGCACTAGGGTGGGTTTCCTCCAGGTCCTCCGGTTTTCCCCATCATCATTGCACCAATTGCTCCATCAATCATTCATCTCAGGCGTCGCCCGCCTCGGTAGCGTAGACGGTAGCCTGTCTGCCTCACGTTCAAGAGGTCCCGAGTTCGAATCCCGGTCAGTGTGAGCTCCCTGGATAAAGTTTTTTTCCGTTTTTTTTCCTTATCCTTCAATACGAAAGTCGGGTAACTCTAAGCTCCATGGACCCCGGACTCATTTGAGCATCATTTCACCCAATTCATTCACCGTCCGATATGACTTAATGTTGGAGGACGTAAATTGAAAAAAAAAAAAAAAAAAAAAAAAAAAAAAACTCAGGCGTTGGGCCGACCCCTCAACCCTGATTTCATCTCTCAGATAAGATGCTTCGGCTCCCTCGCTCTGAGAGAAACCAAGTGCCTCCTAACGTCAGCATTGACGAGAAAGGGGGAAAAAAATTAACACAGAAAATTCAGTTTCAGTTTTATTGTAGGTATTAGCCAAGGATACTCAATAGGAATATGAACACCAAATGAATACAACTTTAAAACAACCGTCTATGGTTCAAGTTATTTTTATGTGTGCCTGATATCTACGGCTTCATCCTGCTACACGAATATTATCGCACACAGGAAAGCAGTAACGACAATCGAAATAAAGTGTTCCCTCCTAACTTTGCTGGTATTTCACTTACGTACACAGAGGCACAAAATGGCGTAGTCCTCTCATCCTACTGAAATGCCTTGCATTTCACATTCATCAGAGATAGAAACGACCATTTTGGTCAAAGCAACTAGTTCTCTAATTAACCCAGCATTTTTCATCAAACCTCGCAATAAAATCTATGCCCTGCGGCAATGAGAGTTTTAATCATTCACATCCAGCAGCCTTGTAAACTGGCCGCTTGTGTTACATTCTCCGTATTCATCAAAGAGTTTTCTGAAAATGCACCGTTACCGTGTTTCTACGCATGGGGGAATCGATCAATCGATAGAATTTCTGTAGATACTACCCATTTAAAAAAAAAGAAAATTATCTACACATACCGCATTAGTCAAAACAATACATCTTAGGGAAAAAGCTATGGCAGAAAATTGTATCATATTTTACAAGCCGTTATCTTATATCCCAGTATTATTTCTATTGCTTGGGAAAAACTAATTATTCTTCTGGAAATAATGTTATTCTTTTCTATATTGTTGATACATGAAATAGTGCAGTTGATGTGGTTTCATGTCGTTTATCTCAGCATGGATATAATATATCATAAATAGATTTTAAATCATAAACACTGTAATTTTACCCTTTATAGATTTAATTCTAAGAGTCAAAATTCAGAACATGATAAAACAAACTATTAATGAGTAAAAGAAAAAAAAGTTTATCGATATTATTTGTGGATGGGATTCGGCTTCAGAAATAGGTACTGATCTAGCGAGCAAAGCAGGACATGCTCTGGAAAAATCTGCTCACATGTGCAAATATATATAGTGACTTTGTGGGTTCGTAGAATTAAAATTGCGAGTTGCAGAAATTAAAAATCTCCTTTATTTCCGTAGAGATACACTGTTCCATTCTCACGTAACATTACATCACATATACACAGTCTTACAAGGTCGATGTCAGTAACAAACCGTGACAGCTGATTACATTAGCTCTCCTTACAACAACACAGCTCACTCTGTTTACTACTAAGCTGCTGGCGTGTCACAATCCCTTATATATCACATTCAGACTGTTCTGTCAATCACTAGATGTGTCTGGAAAACAAGGCATCTAATGACGTAATTGGAACATTCTATCATCTTCGAGAAACGTAACTTAATGTATGCCGGCGAGGCCTTTGCCTCAGTTATCTTGCTTGCCGGCGCTATCTGTTTACACTAAACGCGCTATCGTTAACTGCTTAGCAAGGCTTATTATTACCATGAAACTTTATCCGCCGACTGTTTCTTTATTTGTGACGAAACTTTTATGCCTGTTACCGTGACAATATATAGATATACATTCATATAAATTTCTCCCCTTTCTATCTTTTATTTTTAAACAGCCGCTATATAAATTATGTCTTTGAAAGCGCAGATTTCTAATCAGTCCTATATCGCAAAGAACTTTTGAGGAAATAATATCATTGCACATCTCAGTGTAGGTGCAAGGGCGATACAGAAAGCAGAAGAGATAGTTATCGAATATATCTATAGGCTGGCCTTGATATTCTTCCAATGTTATCGCGAGAAACAACTGAATAATAGCAGTGCTTTAAAATGTGCAACTTATGAAGAGTACAGACCAATAACAACATATACTTTGGTCATGGCTGATACTAGAGATCAAGTTACTTGAAAAAAAGTGGTTTTACAGTGAGCTATTTTTTTATGTTTTATTTATTTATTTTTTTTTTTTTTTTTTTGCAGTAACGCTTTGGCTACAGCGTATTATTCACTCGTTATACGAAATTATGAATGAAGAATGAAGAGTACTTACTTCAAAGCTCTTCTCAGGATACCCAAAATATGCACTGTATTTTTTATGTACACACATTACATACATGACACTTCCATCGAAATAACTAATATATATTTTTGAGGAAATAATTTTTTATGCCGCTTCCAGGTAAAGGAAAGTTTGGGCGAGAGGAGTTCTCTCGAACTCCTCGTGTTGCATCTTTGTAAAATACGAAATTTATATACCAAGTTCGGTATTTAACTAAGGAAATTTTCCAAATATCTTTTGGAGACTCAAGGGGCCTGTATATATCTAGGGAAACCTAACATTGAATTTCTGTTTGAAATACAATTCCTCCTCTACTTTCTTTAATTATGTAGCAGAGAAACTAAAAAACAACCACATATATATATATATATATATATATACACACACACATACACGAGGACTGATCAATAAAGACCGAGACTGATTTTTTCCTGTGGCTTCCGTGATAGTTTCGTATCTGTAACATAAATATTTGAAAAGAGCGGGTTTTTATGTATGTCGCTAGGCGGCAGTACTCTCGTATTGGTAGGTTGGTAGTAATATCCTATTCTGTGGACCCTACGTGAATTTCGCATACCAGACAGTGGAGGTGACGGGAGATGAGCAGTACAGTGCAATCAAATTGTTTTCGTTTAAACCATACAGCCACCGAAACTTATGAAAAGCTGAAGCAAGCGTAGCTACGGTGAAGATGCACTACCTCGTGCAAAAGTGTTTAGGTGGTTCAAGGACTTCAAAGAAGGCCGACTTGTGAGTGTTACGCAAGGTGGGACTGGTGTTTCGGCTTCTGCTGTGACCGAAGTCAACACCAACACAGCTGCTTGATTGTCCGAGAGGATCGGCATATAACATTACGTAACCAGAGTGAGGTGCTGAAAATTTCATACGGCAGTGTGCTTACAATTATGCACGACCATCTCTATATGACCCGAGTATGTGCTAGTTGGGTGCCACGTCTGTTGATTCTCGAACAAAAGGCTGTGCGATTGGAGACAAACCTTGAGGTGCTGCGTCTCTTTGCTGATGGAGGGATGCATATTTTAAATCGATTATCACCGGTGATGAGGTATGGTTGCATCATTATGATCCTGAAGGAAAATAAGCCAGCACAGTGTGGAAATCGCCAGGTTCTCCAACACCAAAAAAGGCAAAAGTTGTTCCATCTGCAGGGAAAGTGATGGTGGTCATATTTTTTTACTGTAATGGAATGATTTACCAGCATGCAGTTTCCCCTCACACTACTGTTACAGTAGCATACTACACGTCAGTATTGGCTACACTGAGGAAGCACATTGCAAAGAAACGACTAGAGCCTTCTCGGACTGGGTGGCGACTTTATCATGACAATGCACGGCCTCACGTCGCAAATCAAGTAATGCAGTTTCTAGCTCGATTCAACATTACCTGTGTACCACATCCACCTTATAGCCACGATCTTACACCCTATGACTTTTTTATTCCCATTACTACAGACAAAACCTAGGGGTATTTGATTTGAGAACTCTGAAGCAGTGCTCAAGAAAAGTGAGGCGATTCTCAAGGGCCTAACAAAGAATTTGTCTGCAGCACGTGTTCAAGAACTGGCAAAGACGCTATAAAAATTGAAATATGAGGGTTCTACTTTGTAAAAGATCATGTAAACATTGAATTGTAGTAATAAACATCTGTGAAAAAAATCAGTCTCAGTCTTTGTTGATCAGCCCTCGTATGTATGTATATATATCTTTGTATATAACCAACGTATCTAAACCAGTTGTCTTACTGTGTGCTTCAAGTGCAAACACTATTCTCCTTTTAAAGCGCATAAAATGTCCTCAAACTTCAACTCCAATTACGGTGCTTCATATAACATTGCCTTCGGCCACTGAACTTGGAAGTCCATGGCATTTAGAGCAAACATGGAGAGAAAAGTATTGTTTTCTATTTCTCTTCGTTAGGACGATCCGCTTTTCCAGTGGTAGGACTAAACCTGGCATTGGGTGATCTACTGCCGAGCTTACAAAGCGTGGTGGCCAGCATAACGGGCAGGGACATTTGAAGTCTCCCGCCCTGAGGCATTAATCACAAGAAATGGGGTTAGAGTAGTAATAATAAAAGGTGTGTAATGGTATATGCCCAAAACACTATATATAACTTTTATATATAACATTTGTGAAGAACGTGTTGGTAATGCGGGTAGCTCAAAGGGCACAAATCGGTTCCATTGCACATACGAAGGAGCGTATGAAGGCAACAGTTGTATTACTTGGGACTTAATGTCAAATTTGTTATATATTTATCACATATCTCGTTTTTAAAACACACAAACACAGTGATCTTTTCCCAAAAATGTTTCTTTTTTAGTTATCGTATTTTTGGGTGGAATACAATACTTTATCTGGTTACTAGATATTATTACAGAAGGTAATAAAAATAGGCTTCAATGAACACAAGTGTGCAAGTAGTTATTTTTCGCTAATAACTCTGTAATTTTAACAACACGTGGCAAATATATACTGCTTTAGCTTAACCATTTCTTTCGTGGCCTTGCTGTTATGGGCGGACTTTAGTTTGCATTTAATTGCAACTTGGACTGCTGGCGGTTGTGCTATGTACTAGTTTTTCCGTTTCAGTTTATTCTGTAGATACAGATTATTCATAGACGCCCTGCTTATCATAAGTACCAGCTACCATTATCTTTTTAAAAGGTAGAATTTCTTTATTTTTCCGATTCCTTATGCACTTACTGTCACCGGCATACAAGAACAATACAGAATTATCTTAATTTCAATCGTAGTTTTATGAACCAACATTTCAGTTTAAGTGTATATATCCCTGTAATATATTTCTTGCAGAAAAGTATTTTCTATTTACTTTTCAATAGTTGTCCGGTTAGATACCAATAATATATACACATAATTTTAATAACTAAGATACCTTAATATCTGAGAGTAACTTATGTTTACTCTATATCCCATACGATTATCTTCTACATATGTTGTAAATAAAACGAAATTTACTGTATTAGTGGGCAAGCAGAAACTTCTGTTTTCGTTTTAGGTTGAAATAACACGCCCTTACACATTTATTAGTTAAAACATTTCAAATTTCGGGAGCTCCAAAACGATTCCTCGTAAACCGGTTACTGATTAATTTAAAAAAGTTAATCAAGCATAGGAAAATACAAACATTCAAGCCAATACGGAATCATAACTAGTCGCGGGTTGGACATCGATAACGTCAATTGCTTGCTAGTCTGTGATATCGAAGTATGTATAATCCATGTATAACTCTTAAATACATTTAGTTTAATTTTGCATCATAGTTACGTTTAAGTTTATGTTATATGAGGGATGAAAGGAGGGGAGACTGCACATTGTTGCCTTACAACTTTCCTCAGAGTTGCTGGACCATAGTTTCTGGTAGACATTCGCAGCGTTTTCTGTGAGTGAATGAATGGAACATTAATTGCACCCTTGTGCTTAATTGAAAAAAAAAAAAAAAAAACTGCGGGAAGCAAACCAGGTCTTATGTCACGTAGCGTTAACTGAGTTGGGAATGGCGCTGATTTAGCTGCCATACTATTATGTGTTTCAAATGGGATGTTTATCCTTGAGCGCTACTAGGTAAGCAACCAATCGGAGTACTGCGGTGTTGTACTATCATTCCCCTTATGTGGTGTGTGACGAGCGCCAAACTAATTAGTCTCAAATAAATACTACTCGCGCTAAAACAAAAATTCAGCTTTCGCCAAATCTAATCCATGTGGAAGGAGAGAGTAATGTATTTAACATAATCGTAAAAACCCCATAGTTTTAGCTCCAATAGTTTTCGTAATACAAATAAATAAAGTAGATACCATTACATTATAACAATGAATTGCGACGTAAGCACTGCAATGGACATCATTATTGGTTGGCATGTATGCCGAACGTATATTTGAAATTACTCACAACTGAAACGTAAAAATTTGACATTAAGTGATATAAGAAATATGTACTTTGAACAAGCCAAGGTGTTTGTTAAATTCGATGAGAGGAAATGATACACTTTCTGCTGGTCTGGCAGAACGTGTCTGGCCACATTATATCTTTGTTTATGAATGGTTCGTAATCTCTATTTACTCTAGAGAGTTCAAAGCAGTACCATTCATTTATTCTTCCATGAAAAAGTAGCAGCTAGATCAATGAGATACGATCCACTTTCCCCCTTACTATTGTCAGAATAATCCAATTTAGTTAATGTGGGCTCAAATTATGTTGCAAATAGAAATAATATTTTTAAACTGACTACGTTGAACGACTTATTCACAAGAAATTAATACGGAACACAACAAGATTGGGAAAACTGCGTGAGACATCAGCTATCATCATAAACTTGCAGTACTCTGACTATGAAGACAATGACAATGACGAATTATCTCTTAACGTAAGTAACATTCACAGCTATAAGGATGCACAGCTGTTATTTTCATTGGATTAGAAAAATAAGTAATTCATAAACTATAATTAATTTTAAACTAAATATTTAAACCATTTGCGTAATATGCGAATATCCACGTTGCAATTGTGATTTCAACATCTGCATTATTATAGAAAATTCAGTTTGCGTTAGCGCCAAGAACACTCGCAAGTGTGCGAGAGAGATAAAAATATTAAAAGAGTGGGGATAACCAGGTGACAACGCTGAAGGCTCTAACGCATCTGATTCGCTACAGGCGAGAACGCTTCCCATTTGAAACACAAAATAAATCGCTTTCCTGCAAAAGCAGGGCTTTGTGACTCTCTCTTGGCCATTATATAACTCATCTGGTGACCAAAATCTGCGAGTCCGCCAGAACATATCAGAACTCAGAACGTGGGATAATACACCGCATACGCATTTGTTACACCCATTCGTTAGTTTGTATTTCGCAAGTCATGTACGGGTCACGACGGTACCCTAAGGTTTGTTTCAAATAACCTTACCCCGCTGACATGCATTCCTGCGTGCTTTACTGCCTTCCCCTTTACTCTAAGTGGCCAATGCTTTCGGCGCCGTAGGCGGTGCAATGTATGACAAATCCAGTTCAAAGCAAGTTCAGCGATAAAATTCATATAAACAAATAAGTCACAACTACCGGTAAACGCACCTGCGATTGTCAGTCATCCCGAGAGGCAGGTTGGAAGTAAAGGATCCTCCTCTTTATTTCGTTTAAGAATTAAAATGCATTCCAGAAAAATTAACTCTATTGTGTAATATATTTAATTCATACGGTTATGTAAATATAAATTTGACAATTATCTTCGAGCATATTAAGAATCATCATCATGTTAACGAATTCATTTTTTACCGCACAACAGTTCTATAGCACGACAGCAGCCAATGAGAGGTGATTAGATTACGTGAGCGTTAAGAGATACGGGGCAAGCTTATGTGAAACAGGGATTAAAGGTATAACATACCTAGGCAAAACATATATTTTGCTTTGCCAATATACGACGGAGATATTAAGTAAAGAATGGGTGAAGTGTAGAATTATTTTGAAGCAGACAGTATAATAACAGACCTATGTAAAGTAATACAAATCAAATTACAAGCGAAGCTAAGTCACACAGTACAACACATTTAAATAAATATGTTACATTTGTACACTGAACAAGTTAACACAACCTTTATTGAAATAATGTACGAGTTTGCTGCGCCGTCAGAACACGATGCCGTGACCTTTGATTGGTTGCAAAAGTTTATGTCGAGAAAACTACCAATAAGAGAACAGTTCATTTGAACAAACTATCGCCTTCGCTGGTTAATATCTACAGTATCCTATGATTTGATCATTGTTTTTATAAATTCCAAATAAACAAACTACATATATAAAGGTTCTGTGTATGTTAAAAATGAATTATTGTGCGTTGATAAACCATGGCTATTAACTTTTTATCTTCTATATTACCTTTGCTTCAACATTGTACATTAAAGCCTACCACCGTTATGAACAACTGACTCAAATAGTATTTGTACGCTGTGTAAAATCATCTTTTAATACCACAGCAGTTGCTGATATTAAAAGCGTAACGAAGCTCATATCGTTCGTTGCTGCCTTATACGTTTATGAGGTATTGCTATTTAAACAAATATATGAGATTGTGTGTTTTCATTTTTCACACGGAAAGACCCGTATTATGGCATGCCGGACAGGAAACAGCGTAAAAGCGATAACATTGCTATTTAATGGAGTTCTGTTTTTTTCCGTTCTACACGTGTGTTCAAGATTCAATCTCTGCGGCTCAACGTGAAATTTATTACACTTCCAGAATGACTGAATGAAATTTTGGTAAGCTTTTTGTAAACGCACATCCTAGAAAATTATGTAAAAGAGGATAGGATATTGCGAATGAGACAAATAATTTTCTTGAATCAGATGCATTTCGCATTAAAACATGTGGAATACAACGAAGGGTTAATGTATTAGGCAAATATTCAGAAGAAGTTTGTAGTTCTATTGAAATGTTTTATACAATGTAATGCTAAATCTAACTGCCAATGGAGCTTGGTAACATAAAACGTGAATCATATAAGGATCAGAACTTAGGAGGTTTAAAAAGACAGTTTTCTCAAAGGTGATAATATTGCTTGATTGGGATTGGATTATTTAAAATGGGATGCACAGTTGACTCCTGCATCCAGGAGAAACTATCCTTCGGCATGTAGCGAGATTATGGTGCTGATGCCACTAAGATGGTGTTCTCTAAGTCTACGGTGATCGTGTGGAACAGGATTACTCCCACCTGATGTCGTCCCGCGTTGTAACTGGGGTTGTGGGTTGTCTGCTGCCCTCCTGAATGATGACGATGAAGCCACGAGCTGCTAATTCTTATTGGTCCAATCTGGCACTCTGATATATCGATGTACATAAAAATCTCCAGATCTGCTTCAGTCTGAACTATGAGAACTCTTAATTTCCAGACGTGGTCGCGAGTGAAAAGGATAAATTTTCTAAATAAACTTCAATACCAATAAATTCCTTTTACTTTAAAAATATCAAGATGTTCAATTTAATTTGTATTATTTATACAATTTTTCCTATAAAGCTTGACAATAATATTGTATACTTTGATTACTATTAACAGAAAACTGTTATTAACTGTTTTACAAGATTGCGTCGCGGCACTGAGTTTACATCCGTTCACCATAACGTTCTTCCATCAAAAGACGCTTTCTTTCCTCGCTGTTTTACCAAAATTATTGATTTTTCATTCTCTCGTTACCACCACTACTAATCAAACTTAATGTTTACTGGTCCACGTCACACATTACACAATCTCATTTTTAAAATTACCAATCATAAAACATTCACATTCTATCACTCACATGTTGCGTCATCTCATTACCTACTGAATTTTAAAAATGTCCTTTCTTACTCATTTTAACATATGCATATCGATTCTTAAACCACATATTTAAACATTTTTCAACTCTCGGGGCCTAAACCAAAACAACCGTTACAGGCAGTTGCTCTCTGCTACATGCATGATTCAGGTTCCATAAATATAGTTGCTAGTAGTTGAAAAATGTCTATGGAAACCTTCTTAGAGTGCAACCTAATCGTCCAATAAGCTCGAAAAACGCTTCAGCTAACGAAAACATCAAGAATAACATTCCCGTCGGTCCTTTAGTTTAGACCTATCCTCTGTTTTTGAAATAAGCACATGATGCGCCACGTCGGTGAAACTGTCCTCCCTTCTCTCAACCAAAAAGTTACTTACTTCACATTCATTTCAGTAGCATCCATCTATGTAAATAGATTATCGAAAGCTACAAAGCGACAACTTTGAGTAGTTCTGAAATCTCGTGGATAAGTAAGTATTCAAGCGGCCCAAATATAATGAACTGTAATATAGAGTTTAGCAATTCAAATTTTCTACTACGACACTTCTATTTTCTTAATATTTATTCCCCTTAGGGAGATTCGATATAAGTATTTAGAAACTCTACACATTGCTTTTCCAAATTACCATATCATATGACGACAGTGATCTGAAACTGCACGTTTTCTGCACAGCAATGGAAAATTAATCCAGTGCATCAAAAGAGACACGTAACGTTTCTCGTTTTAACTTAAGATTAAAACTAAAGAAATACGCATTTTTGTACATACTGAATACCAAATACCATCTTTGAAGACCAGAGTGCGACAGTAGGTATACTTAAGCAATGAAGTTCGAAATATGAAGACAAAAAAGATTGGAATTGCGGTGCTGCATTTTCCGAAAAGATGATGGTGTCCACGCTCTGGATAAAGCTTCACATGCAATCTGCAGGAATAACAGCAATGTCAATTCTCTTTCAAACGCAAGTGGAAGTTACAGTATTCAACCGTACTGTAAGCCATGTCTGGTTTGCTTTCAAGTATGTACTGTACTACTGAATTCCCTGAGTATGTGTAGTGTTAGAATACAGAACTGCTTCAAACTGTGAGGTTATGTAAGCATGCGATGTTTACAATACACGTGCGAAGCGAACTCCGGCTTTCAAAGCATGCTGTGCGATCCTCTTGTTGACCGTTGTGAACTGCAATCGCTCCAAATCAGTAAGCGCACAGAATTCCACAAACTATTTACAGAATATATAGGCTATGAATTTTATTTCGCTTTGCAAATAACTCAAAATTGTAGTATTTTAAATACAACTGTGTATTTTTTTAATTATTATGTAACCAAAGTGTGCCATGTGCACTGGTTACAGGATACGTGATTCTTTATAAAGCCTGGGCATGGGTTTTAAACTGCCCAGGTTGCAAAATAAGGACTTCAGATTTAGTTCAGCTGTGCCGGCTCATACCTCCCTAACTTTTAATAAAAACTAGACACTGTTGATTTACCGTGTATAAGGATCATTTCTTACGTTAATTTAAACTGATGAAACGGATTTTCTAGCTGATCCTTAATGTTGAATACTTCTCTGCACTCTGACCATGTTCCAAACAAACATTAGAAACCAGAGAACTTAGTTAAATGAATCCCGAAAACCTAGTATGAAATCCGAAAGCTTCATTTTTGATAATCTGCTACGTGAGAATCTACAGTTGTATGGATGAGCTAGTTAGTTTGATTGTATGCGATCGTGTGGAAGAAGCACATTATGCACTACCAACCATTAGCAGTAATGAGGTTCATGGTTATCCAAAGTATATCACGTTGCAATGATCCTTGAACATCTACTAAGAGATTGCACATTTTTCTAGGGTACCATGCAAATATAAACCAAATATATGCAGATAAACAGCGCATCTAAAGAAAGTACTGATCGGTAAAATTTGGTGAAAAACTATTAAAACTTCATTCTCTAGTTCCCAGTTCGTATGTTTGTGTGACCATTTTGACGTTTTTTATTTCGAACATCTCCCCAGTCCCGTTAATTAAAGTGTAAGTTAGTTTACAAAAATGCTGTCAGGCACATATAACAATTATTACCATGTGAATGTATATTAGCTTTCAGGAATATCGTCAACGGCTTTACACCCTTTTCTAGGAATTCGGTTTTATTTACAGGTACCTGGTTCATTAATTTTAACACACTTGCTTCAATTTTCTCTTTGGCAAACTCAGAACTGGGTACTGGAATACGGCATACCTTTTGGTCATTTCAGATGGTATTATATGTCATGGCATGAATGATTATAGAAATCCTCCATTCACGAACTTTACATGTTTATTAAGCAGTGAATTTTCAAAATATGAATTGGCCTATTTATGACGGTTTTGAGGGTAAAATGAACAAACATTACCCTAAAATATATAAAATGCTTCTATAAATGACGATTTACCTAAACATTAGTACAGTGATGGTTTCATGCATGTCGACATGCTTCCTGAACGTACATGATCCAGAAGAAACGTATACACAGTTATCTAAGGAAACCAAATTATTTATTCTATGTTAGTATCGATCTTAATTATACATCACAGGTTCAAAACAAGCTTCTTGATATGTTCAGTTTCTTTCGGTTTTGGAAATGGTAGAGTTTAATGGTCAAATGCCTATCACATGGCAAATAGTTGCTTCAACATGTTATTCAATGTCCACAAGGATTTCAGCACATGTTGCTGTAATTTAAAGAAGGTCCTCCGGCGTAGTAGATTTCCTGTGATGCACAGTAACCTTCAAATTTCACCAAAGGTAAAACTCCAGAAATTTTAAATCTAGGAACGTGCTGGGGATTCAAATTCCGCTTTGCTCCTATCCAGTAACTGAACATTTTCGTTCAGGAAAGCCACCACCGTTACGCGACAGTATGGGTGTCATCGGCAGAAGAAATACTGTCATAAACCGAACCCATAGCTGAAAAAATCACGTGCTTAGCATTTAAGAAAAACTGGCGACAAAAATTGTTCCATAAAAAAGTAGAAATATTTTAAATTGCCAGCTGACAGTCAACTCTGAGTAACCTGTTGGCATAAACGTGTGAATTTAATGGTACCCAGTAAGCATTACTATACCGCTTCACTGTTCCGTTAAGTCTGAATTGAGCGTCATCAAACGACTCAAATTTCATTACAAAATCTTCATTATAAACTCATAAACTTCACTTGCCACATACTGAAATAGCTGACTCAGTTCAATTAGGCGAGCAGGATCGTCTTCATTTAATATGTGAAATATTCTTGATATGAACACTTTCCACGTAGTGGCTTTCTAAACCGTGATATTTACATTACCAACCGGTCTCATGAGGCCATTGAGTAAACCTTTTACGACAATAGCCTAAGAGACAGGTCTCGGAGCTGTAGTAGGTCTTCTGGGTCTTTCCTTGCGATATCGCAAATGTCTTGAACTATTACATAGTTGTGTAATTGTTAAGCGTGTTGGAGGCAGTGTTGGAGAACAACATGTCATGCAAGCTCAAATCGATGAACTCTAACCGACATTTTTAAAACAGTTATGACTTTCAAATGAACTTCCATTCTAAAACATAAAGCGCGCTAAAGCAACAATGCTAAATGGTAGCCATAAGATCCACATGCAACGAAATCGTTGAGAAGACACTATGCTCCATATTCTACAGATAATTATTCAGTGTAATTCTGAAAACAATACAATAAATTGTATATACGTTTTTCGACGGAACGGGTATGTTAAAGTTGGCACTACTCTCTTTAGTTTTCTGGTCTTAGCTGCCCAGTCTGTTAAAATATTTGTAATCAGCTGCATTGGTGTTTGCTTTTCCTGTTCATACATAATTTTTTTCGTGATATTTCCTGTTTGTTAGCTGCAAAAACATCTTTCTTTTGAACACATTTTGTCCTGTTAATTTAGCGCGGTTTATACAGCACAGATATTATTTATCCATACTTGATCGTAAAGGAACTATTGCTCAGCGCTAATAAAAGCATGGACTTGAACTGTCGAAGTACAGTGTCACGACTGGTTGATAGCTGACACTTTATAGCACACGACTGGTCTATATCAGAAGACTTCACATACAAAAAAGCAATAGTTTCAATAATGAGGTACCCTGAAATGAAGAATGGCGTTTTAGGTGTTGCGTAAGTGTTTGAGTCATTGTATAATTCTACGTGAACAACTAAGGAATAATAGAAATTATTTATCATTAAACAAGATAGTGGCGTTATCAATTTATTGAGCACATCAAAATATGGAAATCGGTCACAAAGCATTGAAATCTGTGACAATTGTTACTTGGCGCTTTATAGATCTAATATAGTTAACACTGTTATTGTCTTAATCTAAACAGAATTTAAACTGTGCACATTTAAAAAATCGTGGCATGTTTGCGTTGTTTCGGGGATATCGAAACAAGTTTAATGGATTCTATGCTTCCCACTTCCAATGACAAATATTATGCACGTATACTTCAAAGATCAAAGCTATAACATGAATGTCCAGAGAGAAAGTGAGAGGATACGAGAGAACGATGAAAACATTAGAAAAGAGAAGATATTTAGGGGAAGAGAGGGACGGAATAAAACAGATTAGCGATGAGAAGGGGAGGGATGGAGTAAAACATTTCCACAGGCAATTAATAATAATGTGGAGTATACTTTACTTACCTTAATAAGAGGGATAATTATAGTTCTGGAAGATACAGAAATTTTTACTGTACACCCCTTTAGAAAGTTGGGGTTGCGGGAGTGCAGAGTTATACCTAACACCAAGAAGTGATGAAAAGAGAGGTAGTAATAAAAGAAAGAAAAAATGTGAAAATGTATTGTGTGCTTCAAGTTGCGCGTGGAGGTAAGGGTCCCAGTCTTTCTTTCCTCTGGATCAATAACGTTATCAAGTCTAAGCCACGGGACTCGTGACACGGTGCCGGATCACTGAGCCTAACATCTTTCGTAAGCCTCAACTTCCTAAACTTCAGAAGCAAGCAAACAAACGTAGGTCAACTACCTTTCTTTACTCATCTTCGTAATTTGCGCAATGCTGGAGAAAGAAGTAATCCGATTAGGTTAAACTCGGGGAGGTTTCTCATATTGATTAAATTTGTGCATTCAAGA
This sequence comes from Mantis religiosa, assembly GCA_030765055.1. Taxonomy (NCBI): domain Eukaryota; kingdom Metazoa; phylum Arthropoda; class Insecta; order Mantodea; family Mantidae; genus Mantis; species Mantis religiosa. The sequence continues at coordinate 104,184,433 of CM060948.1, read as the reverse complement.
AAAATATGAAGCATCATTAGCTGCGCAAAGTAACGAAACGGAAACTCTTTATAAGGAAGCAAAACCAGTTTGTCGCCTTTCTTGAAGTTTTAAGGATTTAAGCACATTCTGGCCTCAAAACATTGCTGTGACCACCTCCATTTTTGGGTGCCCTAGACTTTATTTACAGCAAGCTATGGCGTAGAGTTTTTCGGCTATTCAGTTGAAACTCTAAGATAATGCACTTAATTTTTGGTTTGTTTAGTTGGGTGAGTTATTTGCCCACCGACAACCACCTTTCTGAAGCACCAGATTTGAGGTCGGTGTATTTTCTCCTGTACAGATTGCCTTTACGTGACTAACGAGTCCTTTCTACCCGCCGGATAACCCTGAGAGGAGCCCATACCAGGTATTGCCCGCCGGGTCAGTGGGGCCCTGGGACTCACACAGGGGCAGGAGCGTCCGTGCCCTAGGATACGCTTACTTTAAAAAAGTTCTACCCTAATACACAAAACAAAAGTATGGTTTTAAAATCGACCCCTAGTGTCTTCAGAATGAGTATTAATGAAGAATATTCTCGTATAACGTGTTAACTTTATGAGTTGAGAAATTAAACTAGTAACTATAAATAATAAGCTGTAATGGATATTGACACGCTTCTTTACGGGTGGCAGAGAAAGTGAGAAAAACACAATGTTTAATTACAGGGACACATATAAATGAATATACATGTACATCGACAACAATTAATCAGTTTTCTGCATTCCTCGAAATGCTTTTAGAAAACAGATCAAACAGCTTCAGCCTCTTATTCGCCATTAGCTGTTCAGAAAGTTTAAACTTTTTTCGATAGGATAAATAATGACAGAATTTGCAGTTTCTTCCTATCTTTTGGCGTCTTAAGTTCAGGCACGCTTTACTCCCTTCTGGGTACGTTGGGCTAAGAATTTTGTTAAGTTCACTAGCAGTATATAGAACAGCATAGAGATGTAGTTCTTAATGCTAATGTTGAAACATTGCCATGTTAAATGCTACCGTATTCAAGCATTCTAGGTGTATACGACAGCTCATTCTGGTATAATAATACAGGGATTTATTCTGAATTGAAATTCCTAGATTTAACTCTGAGTTATTCTCAATGTCTCCAGATAAGAGTTAGTGATGATTTTCCGACTTATAATATTACCCATGATGGCAAGTTTCATAAAGAATCTCAATTCTGTCAGTAGCCCTCAGAAACAGTCATTATATAGAGCACCTGACAAATTATCAATGTGCCAATACCCAGAAGAGATAATTCGTAACTGGATCCTTAAACCAGCAATGAACTGTAATTATGGGACAAAAGACATGCTCTTATGCATCATAGTTTTCAAAGTTGTCCTTTATTCCCCTCCATTTGTGCCTTAGAAAGCGCCTGAAGTTCGACAGTAGTTAGAAGCTTAGTAAACATGTTTACCATTCGGAGACTTGAACGGATAACGTCGTGCATTAGAAAATGACAGAAGAATGCCAGTAAGTTAATGGCTGAACAATAGATTATATATGCACTCAACAAAATGAAATGCATAAAATCAAATAATATTTTATACTGTTTTTAAAAATACGGACTTAAGTTTTCAGCATTTAACTGTAAGCAGCATTTTACTTCTCTAAAGTTGGTAAAGGAATTTTCGATTATGTTTAATTCACGGCCTTAAAATTTTGATGTGGAACGTATTTCAGATTCTCATGGCCAGATCAAAATTTGAGAATGAAAGTTAAATATTCGTGGTTTTATTACTTTCACAAAGGGATTGAAGAAAGATAATGGTATACCCACACTGAGGAGAACTTGCTGCGAAATAATAAGACCATGAAAATCAGAAGATATAATATTCTAAGAAAACGTAATAGGAAAAGTTCTGCATGGGAGATTGTTATTTCCAACTGAAGGAATCAAAGGAAATGGCAACAAAACTAACACAGAATATAACTTGTAACGGATTCATGAGAGCATATAAATCAGAAATTACAATATTGCCAGAAGAGGTGATAGCAAAAGTTTGGCATGGGAAGCTGTTACTTTGAAATAAATGAACTGAAGTACAATATTATTATTTAAATATCCCAGAAGGTAACATATTAATTTATTTACCGAATACCTATAATAAGTAGAAGAGATACTAAATTGATGTTAAAAAAACTTGAGTAGCGGCTGTTCAAATATCTTTGGGTTCTTCTTGTTCTAGTCTGGGAGCCTTACCTTGGTCGCATGTAGCACCCATGGGTTCATCAGATTTTTATAGATGTTATTGGGATCTAATACCATTTTATCTGTATTTGTTACCGAAATACACAAACTTACTTGAGTCACTCAAATGGGAATGATCCCCAAACATTCTTTCTCATTTGGGGTGTCTGAAAAATTGAATATTTTGTGAGACGTTCTCAGTGCTCGGAACACTTACGATACTCCACTCAAAAATTGAAAACCACCAGTGCTCTATGACAAGCTACAGTTCGCGCATGACAAAACTGTCTTATTTATTAAGTAATACCACGTGCTTTCAACCTAATCTTAGGATACATCAGCAAATTGAAATATAATTTTATTTTAAACGTTGCATCACAGCACGGACCTTTGAAAGTGTACTCTTATTTGTCGTCAGCCTATAATCAAATGTTCTTCTTTAGTGCTTGTTTAACAATCATTTTTAATCGATTTCAATTATATGGTGATTGATATTCTGTTGTTCGTTCATCAGTTTTCCTTCTTAGAAACGAACTGAGTTTTCATCCCATTCGTAAACATAGTTATGTTTACTATACGTCACTGTTCATGTTACACACTGTACTGTGAATCTCATTCTAGGATTTTAATTTAGAACTCAACAAAATTTGCGCGGCACACAGTTTACGAATGAATAGTCACATGCAGGGATCTTGCACATTGCCCTGAATAAGCTGCAACTCCCTGAAGTAGGGATTTTAAACCTGCTTACGTATTTATGTTCCAGAGAAGTAGGTCGCTGAAAACTTGCTAAAGTTAAAAAGGACACAGCAACGAAAAGCATAGGTTCCAGGAGTACATAAATTAATATTGTTAACGACCTGCAAGTGGAACGTATTACTTGTAGAAATTAGCAGATATTTAGAGCGCATACCCTAGGGCACTACTTTTCCTCCCTCATTTTTATCTGGGTAATTGTTACGAGTAGCTCAGGGAGTAGAGGCTCTGATTTTATTTACACTTAAAGTCATTTTGTATAAGCCTCACACATTTGAATACATTTCTCTAAAATATTCCGCAGTACGGCAGCCAAAGTGATTCCTAATTCGTTGAATACCCCAGGGAAATGCTGGGCAAAGAGACGTGAAGGCTAGCAGGCAAGTTCATGTGCTTCTCAGAGCCTGACCAGTCTAAGAGCTTAATGGATAAAAACTCAACTACTATCAATTCAGGAAATACTGCTATAAACTCGCAGTTCGTTAAATATAGAGCAGATTAACCACATGTATGCGAGTGTGCTTCGTTTTGCCTTAGCCGATTAAAAACTGCAATTACCTAAATAGCTTTGCAGTAACTGAAATGCAGTTACTCCTTCTCTTGCCCAGCGCGTGGACTCGTTTGAAATAGCATGTTTGGAAACAAACACCAAACTGAAAAGTTTGTTCAAGGAAAGCGTTCTTTGAGAAACAATTTACTGCTATGTTCATACAATTTCACCATACAAACAAACACCTACAGGTAATGCTTCTTCTCAAGGGGATCGTCCTGTGAAATTTCAAAAATCAAAAATACTGACTGAATATCATTACCTACTAAGGGGATATTCCAGTGTTGACAAAGATTTCCTAGCGTCAGAGCTACACATTAAATTATATGACAGGAATTAAAGAAGTGCCTGCCCAAAATGCCATTTCACTGTGCAATTTCATAAGCGTCAGTCGATTTGGGCCATAAAGAGTCAATTACAAGATGCTCAAGGTGCTCTGGGAAGCAAGTCAGGTGAAAAGACGATTAGAAATCGACGTTTCGGGAGTGTGCATCGCTCCCATCATCAGGATATTTATTAAATGTTATAACCACAAATGAATCACCAGATATAACACAAATATAAACAAAGACAAAACACTATCAAAATTCGCATTACTGAACAAAAGATTGTTTCCGGTAACATAAATGTCAGGTCAGGAGATGGCGTGAGTATAGAAAATTAATTGGGTCAAAGAAACGTAACTACCTAACTTGATTATCAAGCTGTATTGATCTGTAAACTCATCTGTATAGAAATATCTATATTTCTCTACACTCACGCCATCTCCTGAACTGGCATTTAAGTTACCGGAAACAATCTTTTACTCAGTAATGCGAATTTTGATAGTGTTTTGTCTTTGTTTATATTTGTGTTATATCCAGTGATTCATTCGTGGTTATAACATTTAATAAATGTCCTGATGATGGGAGAGATGCACACTCCCGAATGGTCGATTTCTAATCGTCTTTTCACCTGGCTTGCTTCCCGAGAACACCTTGAGCATATTCGTCGCCAGGAAAGCTTCAGACCTTATTTTACAATTACAACATTTTTGACAACATTACAAACTTGTCCAAATAGCCTGATGAGTGTTGATTTCTAAGTTAGGGTTTGAAAATAAGGAATGAAAATAATGGCAGCGGAAGCATTTGAAAGTTTTAAGGCAAATAATTGCTATTAGCCAGTTTTAAACCCCAAGTAGTTATACCAAACAGCGTCAAATAAACCAAAAATACTCCTAAATAAAAGAGCAACGGAAGACCCGATAATTCGACTAAACACACTTGATATCGATTGTAAACCTATCTACATTAATATCTACCCCTCGACACACATGGTTTCTTTCTGTAATATATGTGGGTAGGTCTGCACTCTAAATTGTAGTGTATGCTCAAGAATAAATAAGAGATAATACCTGTTAATTAATGTTCACCTCTTTCTTTCTGTGCAGAGTTTCTGTCTAATCTAAACTTTATGTATACGTTGGTTCGCTCTTTTAGGATGTACCCGAAGATCGTTTTGCCTTTAATACCCCAACCCAACCTCCTTGAATTAACCAACTAACATGAAAGCCACTCGGCCCAAAGACTTTGAGGTAATTATACAGCACCCTTGGCATGTTCACCGCAACTTGCAAAACTGCTAGTCACGTCAGCGACAACTTTCCTGAAACTTGAAGCAAGTTCTATGCAGGAAAACCGTGGAGATATGCGCAAATTAGCCACCGGATTCCAGCCAGCAAAGGCAATCTTATCGTTACAAAGTTAAGCAAAATGTATGTCATGTTGTTTATGTTACAACAATACTCGAAAGCTGCTGGTGGTACTGAAAGTAACGCTATCTTTAGAAGTGCCACACAAGAAAACTCAATCTTTCTCCTCTCCATACTTCCGAGTTCACAATAGGGCACACTCAAGACACAGAGATTTTAGTTCTGCTCCATTTTTTAAAATGTTATTTCAATTTGCTAGTTGATATCTGATGTCATTAGAGAAAATCATTTATTTTCATTAAGCTTCAATTTACAATTTGAATTACCAGTTAGAGATATTCTCAAGAATGCAATAATTTGGTAAAAGGAAAAGAAAATTCATTAAAATGGAACCATAACATGTGGGCAAAAACGGTAACAACGTAATTTTCATAAAATCAAGATAAATAAATCACTTTTACACTGTTAATTAAGAATGATAAAATGCAGAAAAAAAAACACCGTAAAGCACGCAAGCTGCTCACTTCATGTCCAAGGATATCTTATAATATAAGTTACAAAAACAGTGTATATAAAAATAGTAGCCACACGTTAAAAAAATACGAGAAAGAAATTGCCAATCTTAACCGCTCCGAAATGAAACCAAAATTATACAGAAGCTGTACATATACTAACTGCGTTGACTAAACGCCGGAGGGATGTGTGCTCACATGCGATACAGAGTATGAACGGCGTCAGATGTACACAACGGTCATCAAATGTGCAAACAGCTACCACTGAACTGAAGTAAACGTCCAAAGCAAAGTAACGCAGTACTCTGCAAACTAGTGAAGCATTGCCTTGCAAGTGTATGCAGACGCAAGATCAAGGTGTTGTATAATGCGACTGTTTAGTTTCTTCTCGCTTTACCTATCACGGTCAGACTGTACCTACCTCGAGTTGCGTATATGCACCCGAGATAACAGTACAGTCTATGTGCAGTATAGATATGGAAAAACGCACACGCCTCCGGCCTTTAGTGTTGACTGTACAGACCTAAATCACTACTTGAAGCTTGTGCTCGGAGGAGTAGACAACGGCCTTCTAAAAATTGGAGGACAGCACCGCAAGTAGATAATAAAGGTCCCCTTAGAGGGATGATCGGTAACAGGAGGGAATGAAAGGTACCGGATGTGGCAGTATCCTTAACATGGTGCAAATCTTGAAGATGGTAGTTCTCATGAGACACTCGCAATTAGAGAATCTGACACAGTTCGCAGGAAAGGAACTCCAAGAGTTCCACCAACACCAGGAAGAAATATTTGCAAACTGCAAAGTCCACCTTCCTCTGGAACACTTATCGCCGGCAACTGGTACTAAAACCCTGAAACTGATTATGTGAAGCAGTTGAAAGGACCTTAAAGGGACATAAAATAGACAGGAAAGACCTGGTTAAACGGAAACCACCCGAGCATGCAACTACCGATTCGCGAAATCAAGAAAAAATTCATGAACAGAGGGCCGTCTAGACGAAAATAGAACTTCGTACCTCCCAAATGCGAACCTCATTCGCTACCGTGGAGTCATATAGCTCGATAACAATAGAGAAAGATTTCATTGATGTGTTTAGCCATAGCGAGATTTTAGCTTTCTTGTCTGCAACTTCCTCCTAAAATTAACAGCTATTTTGTAAAGATGGCTGAGCTGCCACACATAAAATAAAGAGGTCCCTAACGACTTCCATTTCCCTTCTGCCGAAAGCAACTAGCCCATTTAATACGCTAAGACGGCGGCGACGAAGACAAGACTCGGAAGGCAAACGGCACGCAGGTGCCGCTCCGTCTCTGGCTAATTGCCCAATGAACGCGTGTAGCATTTTTAGTGCCTGGCAGAAGAAACACACTTCCACCTTCCCCTCTTCACTAAGGGTATGACATAGGTGGTTGTGTGTCATCTTTTCCGTATTCCAAAGTACGATGGATTAACTACCTACTTACAGTTACTACGCGTCAGTAGTGGGTTAGGTCTCAGCTAATGGTAAGGGGAAAATACACAATTTATCGATACCAGATACCGATACTGATTTTTAAACACTGCCACTCGATACCCACTTTATAAAAAGTGTAAAAGCGAGAACTATTTCACTGTATTATGTTCTTATTGGTAGTATTTTTGTATATAAACGCATGTGACCAATTTTGTATTGTATGCTAATTTCAGAATTTCGCAATTGGTAGCACTATTTTATCTTGATAATACCGCAGGTTATGTTCCGATTTGTTTCTTCTCGACTTACAGATTTTGGTAACCAGGGTAAGTAAATGTAATGGCCGTAAATGGGTTACCAAGCCGGGTTATTGCGGAAATGTGATTTAGTGCGTTAGCGAAATAAGTTTAGGGTTGGGATTAGAATTACTACGGAGGGAATTCGGCACTGCAACAAGTCTTGATAATTTGTACCTATGCCGCCAAGTGGGGCATCCCCGGGATGAAGCATGAGATGAAACGAGACAGGGGGTGGCCCTCCCAAGGAGCCACGACAGTGCAGAGGGATGGGTACCTTACTTAGACGGAAACCTGCCCCAAAAGGCCAGGACAACGAACATCCCCCCTACTATGGTCTGGAAGCGGTTTGGAGCCCGACAACGACCTACCGGAAGAGAAAGTGGTTCCCTCAGAGCATATCATCCTGCCATGCACCGCCGAGACACCGGCCCACACCTCTACCCTGACAGAAACCACCAGATGAAAGATGATGTAAAATGATAATGGAGATGAAATGGAGGGACGGGAAATCAGGGGAATGTAATTAACCTACTCAGCATTTGCCTAGTGACCGGGAAAACCCCGAAAACTCTCATGAGTCAGGTAGGTCGGCTACAAGAATCGAACCTGTCCTGCCGAAAGGAGCCACAGACGAAACCGCCTGAGCCATCCCGCTCGACAATCATTTTCATTAACATCTCAGTTAATGCTGCATGCCACAGGAGTACTTGCACTGCTTCCCTCTTTGTTATGCATGTTTACATTTAGACTGAAGAGCTTATGGAATGTTATACTCATTCACTCACAAAAAATGCAGTAAAGTTCGATCAAGAAGTACAGTCCAGCTGCTTCTCTGGGAACACGTGCAAGACATTAACACGTGAAGTTTCGGCTACTTTAATACTTTATTTAACATAAAGCTATACGTAACTTTCAATAACACAAAACCTAAAATTTTAAAAGTGCCGAAAATGTATCGGAAGTTTACCTCAAAGAACTAGACAAAACTTGATACCACCAGTAATCTAAACTAAGTTCACTTGGCAGTGCTACGACAGATGTACTACAATCAAATAAAAAATACAAACCATAAAACGGAATTGATCTGTACTTGGAATTGATTCCTACGTCACATATGTACATTATTCCGAAAATGCTTTATCGTGGAACATGGTCATTCACAGTTACACCCATTTTAGTATAGGTATTCATATTTCCTTTACATAGAAACAAACCATATATGTCCTGACAATTGCAATTACTTTATAAATTTAGGATAACCTACCCGAATACATTCGAATTTAATATTATTTATTATTATTATTATTATTATTATTATTATTATTATTATCATCATCATCATCATCATCATCATCATCATCATCATCATCATCATCATCATCATCATCATCATCATCATCATCATCATCATCATCATCATCATCATCATCATCATTATTATTATTATTATTATTATTATTAATGACATTGCTACTTACTCTTTAACATGAGCGAAAGAAGTTCCTATTTTCACAAATCGAGGGAAAATAGATATTAATAAAAGGAATCACGCTGAGCTAATAAGAAATAATTTAAAAGTTTTAGTTTTATTTATGGACGCTGGTTATCTGTGGTTCTCAGCGTCTCGGCATGAAACACCGCTTAATTTTTCTGAGCAACCCAGGTTCCTTTACGTGCCGTACATAAGCGTCATGGGTCCCCCAGCTTTACCTTTCTTCTGAAGAAAGATTTTCTATGGCTGTCTGCTCGCTAAAAAAGCAATGCCATTCCGTTGGGCTTGAACCCACGACTTTAGGAATCAAAAGCTAGCATGTTGCCCTGGATCACGGAGAAGATTTCATAAGAAGGAGATGCAGTGCTATATTGTTATGAAAAACGATAGAAAGATGTCCAAATATTTATCACCTATAGCGGCTGATAAAAAGTATTATGCCGTTGGTTTAAGTCACGGGCAACACAGCAGTAATCTTTTTAATAATTAACTCAATAACGCACTTCAGTGTGAGTGGGTTATTGTCAAATAATTAGCTTCTTAACAGTTTTCCAGAAAAATAAACATTCTTTACTTTTCTAATTCTGGGAAAAAAAAAAGGAATGCAATACTGATGAAAGACTAAAGCTACTAAAAAAGTTACATTGTATTTTAAATTTAAATGAGAAAAATGAACCAATATTCAAAATTTGAATTCGAGTGGAACTGCACTACAGTCAATGTGAGATACAGATTATTAGAAAATGTTATATACTGATTAAGAGGAAATTGGATGGTAAGGTATCACTGGAACTAACGATGAATCGATAACTTCGAGGTAGAACAGGATACCGGAGGGGCCAAAAATGATTCATATTGTGACTTTGTGGGTTCGTAGAATTAAAAGTCCAATTTGCCGAACTTCTAAATGTTCTTTATTTGCGTAGAAATACACTCCTTAGTAGCGGAATTACATCACATATCACAACACAATCTCCCAAGGTCGATGACAATAACAGCGTTCAGTTTACAACACTCTCAGCTGTTCTCTGCTTAGCTCTCGCGACACACTCACTCTTGTTACATGTCTTACAACAACTCGTGTTTCACAACTTGCAACTCCTCACTGTTTTACAACTCGCAACTCTACTCCTGGCCAGTCGTCGCCTCTTTAAATACCACAATGATAATTTCTAGATTGTTCGGAAATAAACCAGAACACGAACAGTCTTTATCAGTCAATAAGGAACCAGAAATTTCCATTTATCTCACGTTGTTTGTTTCGGCAGACCTTTATCTGCATGTTACCTTTGTCTGCCTGCTCTTGGTTTCCACACTGCCCGCCTATCAGTTCCTTTTGTGTAAACAAGCCGCGCGATCGTAGATACGGGTTCGCGACAATATATAGAGAGAGGTAAGAAGTTGATGACACAATAAATCACCTTAAAGACCTAAGGGTATCCTTAAAAAAAGTAAATGTCAACAAGTATTCCATTTCTGCTTAATACAGTTCGAAAGTGGATATGCTTAGAACGAAACTCTAGGCAAGGACTGTTGAATATTTCAGCACTAAATGACATTTCCGCTTTAACAAGCGTTCAAGGAAGAAAGAGAGGGACATGAACTAGAGTACGGAAGTTAAAGGTCAGAGAAATGCTTTTATACAGGGAACTGTCCATTATGTGGAGGGAAGGAAGACCTAGAGCATATAATGTGTGATTGTAAAGGAACTAAAATCTCGGGGGGAAAGCTTACTAATCACAATTGGTTTGAAAACTACACACGATCGGTTTCAAGTAGAATATTTAAAGAAGAAAGTAGTTGTGGGTAAAATTTAAAGAATGCATTAAATAATCAGAAATGGAGTATGAACAGAAAGAAAGACAACTTAATAATACTTACATATTAGATTTGAAAGATGCGTAATAGTTTTTGATTTCTGAATGAGTGGCCAGATCTAGTTTCAGTAGACAGACCAGTTATTTTTTATTAGCGCTTCAGAAAATCTTTACTATATTATACAGATAATTCTTAAGTTAGTGAAAAGCCATGCTCTTTCCAAAAGATATGAAGCTATAAAACAATCTTTAAATATAAATTCATAATGACTAAAATACTAAAAACGATTAATAAATTCTAAATACTAAAATACCAACAGCTGCAGTTATAACATAACATGGGTACTTAAAAATAAGGGTTTGACTTTAGTTAGACGAAATCATGCAACAAAAGATAAATGCTATAGGAAGTTCATTCGAGGCAATGAGTATGTTTGGGCGAAGGAGTCAAGATTTACCACTAAGACACTTAGAACAAAAGAGAATCCAATCTGTTTATATCAGTGCGATAGAAAGGGTACAGCAATCCTAAAACATTTTAATAACCCTCATCTGAGAACATTTTCTTCTGTACTTATGTTGTGATGCTATATAATTCTATAAACAAAAAAATATATACATCTAACATTAGAAATTAGTCAACCAATAATTTATAATTATTAACGTTGAAGACTATTTTTCTCAAAGCTCCTAGATTATGTATCTCTTTATATTTACTAGTTTCGCACTATTTCGTTGTGTATGTAAATGGTGCCTGCGTTATGAGAAAACTATCGATTTTATGCTAATTATGAAACAAACAGAAGGTACAAAAGTTTAAAATTTCACCTACTGTAATTATCAAAATATAGCTCAATCATTCCGAACAATGACTTTTCGTCTACCAAAAAATACAGATAGACTACGGCATTTCCAAAACTTGGGACACTGCTGGGGAGAGGTTAAGGAAGTCAGTTACAAAAGCATCGGCTACTTTAATTTTTCATATTCCTTTGCGTGAATATAAGAGAATTTTTAATCCATTACTAGGAACAGTCGGGGAAATGAGAACTAAAGGAGGAATACTCCACAAAAGTGCTATAGATCGTTATACAATGACAGCCGAGGGGTATAAATGAGATTAGCTAAACCGTCATTCGATTTCAAAACGTTAACCGTTCAATCTTCGATACGCTAATTAGTAAATATACAAAATAAACGAATATGGGCGTTCTCTTAGAATGAAGCCGATACACTTGGGAAACAAACTGTAAGTTTCACTTCAAATACGAGACTAGATTATTGTTGAGTGATTCTAAAACAGAAAATGTGTAGATGGAAGCAAGAGAAAGAAGGATGTCGAATTAGGTGCCCCATAACAATGGTCTAACCGGGAATGAAATGCAGTGTATTTACATTAGCGAAATTTTAACGTACTGAAAGGAACTTTAAAACTGACATTCTATGCGGTTTTCAAGCATTACTTAAGCTAATATATCCTATATAGACAAACGAAATATTTATATTCACAATTTCTGAAGCGTTCTGTTACGGAGATGATAGCGTTCTCTTACGGAGATGATAAAATCAATGTTTGTTCTCATTAATAATGCAACTTATTATTTTGATGTTATGAACACATTATATGAAGATAGTTGATTACTACATGTGTGCGTGTATTTAATGGTAAAACAATGCAAATAATGGATGATGATGGCGGTCGCTGTGGCGGTGGTGCAGAAGTGTTAGGAGTCTATGACGCCAAACATGATTTAAACATTCGCCTTTTAAAGATGAAGGGAAACTGCGCAAAGCTCCAGCCACTCGTTTCAATCCGAACTAGAATCAGCAGTTTGGAATTACGTTATACCTAATCACGCCATTAGGTTAAATAAACATCTTTTTTTCCCAACACTTGCACACAAACACGTCGATTTAAATCCTCACAACGATCAAGCTCTTGGATTCGCACTGAGCATAAAACTGCAGTATTTTATGTACTATTCATAAATAATGTTAGTTTCAATATAATTTATCTACAAGTGAGTCCGGACCATTACTTCGTAAGCTTTGCAATTTATGATTGCAATAATGTAGTAACCCCAAAATGAGTAAATTAACAGAAAAGAAAGACGAGGAAATACACTAGCTAATTTTGTCAGCTCACCAATTCCTCTTGTTTAACTTCTCGACCTCTAACAACTATTTGAGGACAATAACCTGAAGCAGTAAAATTTTGAAATTTCATAATCTAATTCAGTGATGCACAACCTTATACGAAAGAACAGAGAGTGGAATTACCTCCACCTACTTTTTGCCGAGCTATGACGCCTTCATGCAAATTAAAACACATCTCTCTAATGCTTGGTTACCACAATAATTGAAAGGGAAATTGTTGACACACAAAACAAAGAAGGTGGGGTAAAGCGATGTGTGTGTGTGTGCGTGTGTGTGTGTGTGTGTGTGTGTGTGTGTGTGTGTGTGTGTGTGTGTGTGTGTAATTTTACGTCCTCCAACGTTAAGTTATAGGGTAAAGCGATGGCTGATGTCATTAGCACATAAGAGAAAACATTTGGCATCGCTGTTCTAAACTGAGACAGCTTACGGTATAGGAACAAAATGCTTTGCCGTTTGCAATGTGTAGAATACAATCCGTTTGCACAACATTTCATACTTTATAGCATGGAAAATTTTCAAATTCGAGGGAAATCTTTGCATAGGTATATGATGAAATTTAGACTTTTATCTTTAAAATTAATGCTATACGCATACTTCAAAAGATCCCATTTTCCCATCTGAAACAAGAATTGATTTAAGAATTGGTTCCAGATACACTTGGAAAGCCGTTTCATTTGATTTATTGCTGAAAAATAATCCACCACACTCCGTTCTTAACGAATTAATAAAGTATTTAAATTAAAAGCTATTGAGCTAACAGAATTGCGAAACAAATATGAATGTTGTCCTAACGGCTCATGGCCTAATTTAAATAATATCGTGAATATATTATGACTATGAATAGGCAACAAGTGAATATGCCCCAAAGAAGGGGAAAAGTGGCTCTATGTACTACAGGCAAAGTCACGGCTAAGGTTTTCTTCCGAGATTTTCCTCATGTGGCGCTGATGCACTTTCTTCAGAAGGGCAGAACTATCGCGCTTCACTATTGAACTAATTAAACGATAGAATAATTCCCCCTATCTTGCAAAAAACTTTCATCGCGACAATGAGTCTGGGATTACTGCTGCAAACCCTTTGCTACCATATGCTTCTGCAATTTCATTTTCGCCATATTTGGTTGCCAGCTACTGTTTTGTTCTCACACCTGAAGAAATGTCTGGTTGGATGAAGATTTACATCAGTTGATGAGGTAATGATTATATCGGACATTTTACTTTTCGCAATTGGTAAATCTCACTTTACTGAGGGTATTGAAACGTCGAAAAGTCTTTAGACAAAATGTATTGATTTACAAGATCATTATGCTGAAAAATAAAATAAACATTCATCTAAAATTTTTCTAATTCTTTGTCAGACCCAACCTTTTAGAACGCTTCTTATGTGCTAGCATCACACTATTTTTATGTTACTTATAGTCCAAAATAACTGACACGTTGCAAACGTTTGCTAGTTTCCTGTTCTCTATATTTCCTTTGGTTCTTTTTCTTATTTTAAATTTAGCATATTAAATACATGGCGAGTAAAATTGAAGGGTAAATTAATGTAAGAATGAACTCAATATTCAAAATAAACCGGAGCTTAGAGTTCCCAGCATCTGTATACTCGTGATAAAGGAATACCCAGGGGAAAAAATCTACTTGCTTCAATCGAATTTAGAGTCTAGTAGTTTGGAACCTGATTTATTAAACTAGGCGATAAAGATGGTCAAGAAATTATTTGAAATCTACTTGTAGTGCATTGTAGCCAATCAAAAGCCCAAAGTTAACAGTAGTTTTCTCTTAGTTTAATGATTTCGGGACCTTTAAGGAGCATGCTGTTAGTGTGATGTATTTTGTTTTATATTATATTATTAAGAGCACATAAGTTATTTCCTACATTACATTCTTTTTTTTTTTTTTCAAAATAACAACTCAAACATCTTCGGGCACTTAGAGACAATGATTTTACATGAAAGTACCTTATGTACTTGCCGTTCTGGAGCTTTTGCTTACCATTCTTCAAGTTTTCCTTTACATCGAGTCCCTCTCTAATGATGAGCAATCAACGAAAACAACTTGAGCTCCAAAACGTCGGATCTCTCCAGATTGCTAAACACAAATGTGTATCAGTTCTGTAAAACTTCTTTCTAAACCCGTGGTTCCAAGTAACGTTAGAACAGACATCTTCTAGATCTAAGTTGTGTAGCGTCTTACTTTCTTTTTTTTTCCAGCCTCTAAATAAAAGCACAGAAAATTCTCACCCTTCTTTTTACTGCTTCTTTGAAATGACGGAAACGAGGTAGAAGGAGAAAAAGAGCGTAGGGGAGATTCATATATGTGCAGCTAGTTTTCGCCTGGCTGCCTCGGCATCCATAAACCGAAAAGGAAGATCCTAGGAATACGAGTAACGTAACCGTGAAGGAATATGCACACATAAAAATGTGGTACTCAAATATTTTCTCTTTAGGCCCCTGATAACAGAAAATGCTCCCCGCTAAATCCTGAATTCAGATTTAGTGCTTTACTTTACTTACTTACTTACTTACTTACACGCTGTATTATTTTAATTACGTTTATATTCAGAATGAAACATAACGGTATATATATAGTCACGTGGATGGTTGAGAGATGCTTGGAAACAAAATTTATAATTTCATTATTTCTTGTATATTTCATGTTTCTTTTCTTACTTGCACATTTTCTTACGGTATCTAAAGCCCTTCTTTTAGCTAATCCGTGAGAACATCTTAATGCGAAACTTCCATCAGCTTCTTGTCTGCTCATGTCGATCATGTGGAGGTGTACTGAATGCATTGTATGCACAATGCTGAATTGCATTCTGAGTCAACTACAATGTTCTAATAACTATGGGAATGCTTACGAAGCTTTTGGCGTTGACTTACCTTAGTTGGCACTAGGTAGGCCATGTTGGGAGAGAAGGTATTTAAAGGATGTTTATACCTAACAGCAGCTAAAGCTAAGCAGCTACAGCCATCAATACCCAATCACAGATTGTTGGCCTTTAAAATAATCCCATCAGAACACAAAACTATTTACATCAAGGTGTAACGGGTATTGCGTTCTACAAAATTCAGCTTAAAGGAGCAAAATTGCAACCTTTATCTCAATTTCCATCTAAATCTTAAAAAGTCACCCTACAATTCCCAAACAAAATTCCTACCTGCGGTTAAACCATTTTAGGGGTAGGCACGCAGGAATATTATACAGGCTTACCAAAGCCTGCCAGCAGTGACGGACGGACGGAGCCGCGTGTTTTATTCTTTTGGTCACTCTAGATCTTTGAAACTAGGGTCATCATGCCGCCCGCCAGCGGAGGCTAACCTATACTGTGACTTCGTTGGGCTCGTAGAATTAAAATTAAATTAACAGAAATTAAAAACACTCTTTATTGCAGTAAACAGTAACTTTGTACAACCCTCGCAGCAGTAAAATGACGTGACGTACACCAACAGAAGTCTTCAAGGTCGTCTCCTTCCCCGTTTCACGTAAACAGACAAAAGAATACTGCGGTGCAGTTCACAATTACAACACCACTGCAACTGCACACCTCAACTAACAACTGACTGACTCTCCACTTTGCCGCTATATATACATACCTCCCAGTCATTGTTCTAGAATACAGTAGACCTCTCGATAACAATCACGACGGCAACGGGAAATTCCAGACCTCTCTGTCTCTTTCTCTCCCATCTCTCTCTCTCTCTCTCTCTCTCTCTCTCTCTCTCTCTCTCTCTCTCTCTCTCTCTCTCTCTCTCTCTCTCTCTCTCTCTCTCGGCAAGCGCCGCTCTCTGTCTCTTTCTTCCCTGCTCACGCGCGCCCGGCACGGGCTTTTCGCGGCTCTAACACAATAATGCGACCGGAGACAATACGCATCCTCGGCCACCACCACACACAGCTCCTAAAGGTAAGCCCTGCATTGGGATTCATATTCATACCTTGATTCAAATGCAGATAATTCAGAAGTATAGGGTTTGGAGAGGACTGTAAAGACAAGCACAATGTATTACAAAAACAATTAGGATACATTGCAACGTCTACGTTCTACAAGACAGTTCGTAGGATAATATTACTTCTGCAGTATATCGCATAAAAATATAACGCTTCAAGTACCTTAATCATTCACACAAAATGCTTTTTCACACCCACAAAGCTTCACTCACTAAATTGTCTAATTAATGTTTACAAGTATATCTTTATCCATATATACACACATTTATTAAGAAATTCACAATATAAATCGTTTCGAAACATGATAAGCTTACTTTAAGTATTGCTTCACAATAAGATAACGTCTTTACCAAAAATACTACATTTTCCGCGTAATTAAGGAATATTTAATGCATTCGAATATACAACGTCTACAGCACATCCAGCACCAATTCCTGTTCAGACATTTAGGAACTAATCCAACTTGTCCACGATTAAACGAAGAACACCAAACATTTTTGCTTATAATCCCGCCCGCTCCGTACAACGTGCTGAGAAGTGTTAGTTTACATCGAGCCACCATGTAACAATATATATATATACTTATGTTTTATTACATATAGTACTGACAAATGTGAAGGTATGAGGTATTTCTAAACAAATTTGAGGTGTTTCACTCACTTCGCTTTCTCTACTCTTCTACGAACTCTTCTTACAAATATATTCTCTCTACCTACTTCAAGTTATTCGAGATAAACATTTGCAAAACGTATCTTATTGTTAATTTTCTTGCAGGTGTCATAAACTTCTGGGAAAAAACCTATTATGGAGTAATCTGCTAATCGTTTTCATTCAAATGTGGAAAGAACTCAGGTATCCATAAACTTTATGTTAAACAGAGAGAGAGTTAATTATCCGGATGTACCTGTTCCCCTTTCAGAAATTATTTCCTATGAAATAAATGATGGTGACTTTATTATTGAAATGTATAATATAAATAATGACTATACACATATTCATATGCATGTAAGACTAAACATATTACACACGAAGGTCGAAAACCAGAAAAAGAAATAACAGACTGTAGGTTCTTTTTCTACGTCCCCCAACGTTAAGTCATATCGGACGATGAATGAAATGGGTGAAATGATGCTCAAATGAGCCCAGGATCTATAGAATTTAGAGTTACCTGACATTCGTCTTTCAGGATAAGGGAAAGCCCGAGATAAAGCCTTATCCAGGTAACTCACCCTGACCGAGATTCGAACTCGGGACGTCTTGAACGTGAGGCAGATACGCTACCATGTACGCCACCGAGAAGGGCGACAGGCTGTATGTATATTCTAAGTAATGCAATAGTGACACCTTTTAGTTAATAAACAAACAAAAACGCTTCCAGTAAGTACAAAAAACAATGAAAAATTGATGTCCAAGGACAAATGAACGGTAACCATTCGGTTTTGTCACCCTAGAACCAGGATCGTTATTAGCCACTCTCACTCGACTTCACCTTCCACTTCGACTTCACCTACTACTACATTTGTTTTAAATGCTCTGGAACCTTAGATACGTCGGCCGTTACTCAATAAAAATTAAGAAAAATATGTGCTATTGCAAAGTTTAAGAAACTGTATTATGTCAGGAAATGGTATTAGTTAGCCCAATCTGCTAAAATCATTCACTGTGTCTGCAAGTTGCTCCGTGAGGCGAATTCGCACAGAAAAGCACAAAGGAGACGATGACGTGCCATAAATTGTTTTAATAACTTTACCAACAGTAATTAACATATTCAAAAAATTCATAGAGTGTTCAGCACATTTCCCTCTCTGTCTCCCTCAGTTTCAAATCTTCTCGAATCCATACTTTTCGGAAGACCACTGTTATGAATAAAAACTGGTAATATACGTTCACTTATTAAAAGTCAAATGTTTTCGTGGAACATTGGGTATCGTCGTCAGCAATTGTAATAAATAGGACAAATTTAGTTATGAGCAATGTCGCTGAGTGTAACGTTTGTAACATTATATCAAATCCTATATCGCTACATTCTACATCGTTCCAGCTCTCGTTACTCTGAGATCTCCATAACCAATGGTACCCAGCCACCAGCATGGCAACAGCTAACTAGCCCAGAAAGAACAACAAAATCTTACGAGAAGAAATCCAGCACTATTCGACACTACCATGAAATACCACAATAACTGTCTCTATACACAACCAAACACTAATTAATTACATTTTTATCAATTCCAATCAGCAACAAGGCAGCCGCACGTTATTAAAGAAAGCAACATGACTGAAATGTGGAAATCCTGAAGCCGATCCAGGAACTGATTTCAATTAAGCGTTGTTTGTACCTGTCAGTTACGCACTGCACCATCAATTTTGATTATGATCGGTTTTTGGAGATTTCAAACGCACTGTACATTATGGTTCCACGTGGACTTTAGGAAAGTGAAAATTGTATGACACCATAGCATTTATATATAAAGCCGAGTTGTATATGGATGTTACAAGAGCTCCTCCGTATACCAATACAAATCTCGACGTTACCAGTTTTCTTCAGTGAGTATACTCTTTAAGTCATACCATTCATTCATGACACTTAGATGAATTGGTGTTTCAACAGAATGCACGATAAACAAAGCGTAAAAACTGATTTGCGATTTCCTGCATAGTGGGTAGATGCATATTTACAAAACTGAAATTCACATGAACCCTAATGGCGTGCGAGAGATCACTCGATGGATGACATGCGTAAATGGATCTTTTTCCAGTGTTTCCCTTTAATTTTGACATGCAATCGCTAAATATTTCGCAATAAATTACATCAGTATTTTATTTGATTGAAAACTGGATAAATACGGACGGAAGTTCAGATTCCTAGGTTTACATGCGCTTCACATTTGTTACTCTCAAAAACATAGAGAACGTCGTTAAATACATCCCAGCCTAATGGGAGAAGGGAACAAACACTTCACTTTTTGTTTGTTACTATTCTCATTCTGCACTGCAGGCATAGATTCGGGATGCTAGTAAATATATGTGGTGCATTAGAGATTCAAGCTCCCATGAACGATACAGAAATTATGGAATTAAGAACGTCTGTCCACTGAACAGTTTTTATATTGCACCTGGTACAGTCGCCACTGAAATGTTTAAGAAAGTGTCAGCATGTGTACAAGATATAGAAATGGCAAGAAAACTTGATGCAGTTGAAACAGTTTCTCTTGACTAGTTCCCTAAGTAAAATAAACATGTCACATTAGTAGAGAAAAACGGTTGTTAAGTCTATGGAGAGACTGTTTTGTTTTGTTTGTATATTTTTAAGTTTGTGTATAGCTAACAAAAAGTTGTATCATTCACAATGTGCATGAATTTCTTCTCCATTTCTCAGGCTACAGTTTCTGAAGAGGTCCTCACCAACGTTGTTTTCTCGCTTTTCGCGTATCTTACATAAACGATTTAAGCACACTTAATGCTATTCAAAGTTACCTTGTACATTTAGATACCTCAATTCTTGAGTGCCATTTAGACACTGAAGTAAAACAGGATTGGCTGAAGATAACAGTACAGATCTCCGTTCCTGGTAACACTACTTTAATAAATGAATTAGAATTAAGCCTAGAATGACATTACTGCCATTATTCCAATTATCTTGGAATACTCCGTAATGGAACTTAAATACACCATTACGTTCCATACAAGACAGCGTCATTTCATAACGCATTTCTCTGCCCTACTTAGAAAATAGCTGTGTTTACTGGTGCTTGGCTATCAATAACCTATGTTTAGTTACGCAGCGACAGACCAATCTCATCCTTACGTGTCATTAATATTTGTCCTACAATATACGCTCCATTTATTCTCGTCCTATTTCCCAGTAGAAACCTCTCTTCCTTTTCCTGAATGACTTGATATCCTTGGATAATCTGTTTTGACCAGAGACTTCGTCAGCAACAATGGCTTGCTTTAACAAAGCGTCATAAGGATGTACTTGTGTTACACAATTTGCATTTGAAATTAACTGCCTCTAGTTAGTAAACATCTACATAGCAATTGAACGGTGGGATGGGTAACTCTAAGAGCATCTAGTTAACACATGTGCATTTGAATATAAGCTTAAAGATGTCAAGATTAAGCTTCGTATTCATCATCATCATCATCATCATCATCATCATCATCAACAACAACAGCAACAACAACAACTCTTCAAGGTTTAGGAGAGTTCTGCTGTTCCGGCCTCATACTTCTTCCCATCGTTTTAGTGGTCTTCCTGTTGTTCTATAACACAAAGCTTTGTATTTGTAAGACTATAATGGAATGCGAGAGTTATCCATTCTTTGTAAATGACCCTTCCATTTTTCTCTATTTGTTTGTATTTTTATTGCAATGAGCATACATATAATTGTTTCCTTATGTCTTCGTTTCTAATACGATCTTGTCTGGTGCATTCTTTTACTGCTTGGGGATACTTAATTTCTGCCGCTTTTATTTGACTCCAATCTTTCTTTTTAAGTGTCCGTGACTTCGAACCATATAGTAAAACTGGAACAGCCACTGTCTTATAAAATTTTAGGTTTGTATCCTTTCGGGTTTTTCTTTTCAAGGTACGAACTATTACTCCACAAATGTATTGAAACTTGCTTAATTTACTACTTATTTCTTCATTGTTCGTTTTATAGGTTAAACTACAGCCCAACTAATTAAATGGTCTCGCCTGTAATATCCTAGATCTTCTTATTTGTTTTCCTATAAATGCCATAACCTTGGATCACTTTTTGTAGCTTGTACATACTTATGCTTATCCTCTCTGTATTGTATTAACATCATCATCCGAAGAGTAGCATACTTAACGCATTATTTTTATTTTTATTCCTAATGGCACTTCATATTTTAATTTTCTGAGAATATCGTCCATATAAATATTAAAGAACAGCGGAGATAAACTATATCCTTGTCTTAAGCCATTATTAATTATCGTATCTTTTGATAATCGTCCATTTCCTAAAACTATTTTTATATTTGTTTCTTGATATATGTTCCTGAGTACATCTATCAACTGTTTTGGATATCGTTTACTCTCTAATATTTGCCAGAGTCTAGTCCTTCTCACCCGATTAAACGCCTTTTCCAAATCTACAAAGGCTATATGTGTTTCTAAATTATATTCTCTCCTCTTTTCAATAATTTGGTTAATAGAAAATATATTATTTATGCGGGAAGAGCAGAATGAACAGCTACTTCAAATTTAACATAAACAGCCCTAAGAGGAAAAATGGCTCGAAAATGGTTATTTATATGTTGAATCGCCATTCTCATGAGACTTGCTTGTCAAAAAAAAAAAAAAAAACCTTAAATAACGGTACGCATATATAATTCTTTAAGCCATGAACCCCAACTAGTTGGTTAAACAAGGAGCTGCATGTAGAATCACCGCCCTCAAGTAATGTATTGCACTATATTAAAATGACAGTTGTTTCTCCTAAGGTGAGGCTTACAATGTTACTCTCGACATCATGAGCAAATAACACATTTCCACCAAATGTAGTTGATAAGTTGTTTAGTATAATCGCGTGCATCTCTCATAGCTACCTGATTATTTAGGAGCAGAGCGCATATCTTTTATAATGGGAATGCATTTGTTACCTAAGCTATTAAATCATGAACAGGAATTTTGGAATGAACACCTTCCTTGATTGTCAGCGTAACTGTTCAAGCGCCTTATGTTTCCAGGAGCTGTTTATCTTCTACCCTAGCGGAGAGTGGACTTCCTCAGGTTCATGATTTTAAGAGGTAACCTGTTCACGAATCGTTCTTGATATACCAATCTTCACATATGCTTTGCAGGTCTTTTTACGACATGTATATCTTTTAATTTTATCACCTAGAGTTTGAAACTTGCAATGTAACCAAATAAAGTTGGGTATGCAACTGGTATGTTTACGGTTAGCCTTGTATCTGCAACTCGGATGTTTATTGCACCGCCTATAGTGAATCCATCCGTAAATATTATGCAGTCACACCAGCACATGGACATTTCTACAAGAGAGCAACCATGGAGTATATACGGGACTTTCCTTGAATGGACTGGCCAAAATGAAACCATTACAGTGCAGACAGAGCTAAATGTTATCACAGACTTTAGCACGATTTTATTGAAGACTTCCTCCCACGTCCAAATATTTGGGTACATATCATCTAAGAAGCAATGTAGTATTTCTTATTTTCAGGAACTCTTTCCATAATGCAATACTTTATAGAGCGCTCTGCATTTTTGTTGTGTTATTACTTCATAAAGTCCTCGATAAACTATATTTAAGTTCGATCTAATTCTGGGAAATTTTTTATGGCAGCAGCAGTGTTCACAGGACGAATTTCAAGTGACTGAAGTTCCTAACATAAAGATTTTTAAGTAAGCGTAATTTGGAGAAGGAAGTCATTCAGATCATTTAATTATTTAAGATGCGCGAAAGTTTATGAACGGCTTTGTCGATGTTTCGAAAAGTTAATTCAACAGGGCAAAATGGATCTGCGGCAAACTGGGGGTGGGGGGTTGCATTAGGGTATTCAGGTTTCAAGGCGTCCCAGGACCTTCCTAGTTGTCTCAGGAGTTTTACAGGTTTCTCTCAGTTCTTATAATTTGCAAATGCCGAGAAAGTGCCCTAACTTTAGGCCTAGAACGTTTGCTTCCCCAAATTTATTTTCTCAATATTGTTTCATTTCAAGTATACTGTAATTAACTTGACGTGGCAGCTGAATAAAGATACACACTAAATGATTTAGTCTGTTACCAATCCTGAAATTAGACTGAGGATGAGTTTATACATGAGGAGCCATTGACTGTACATGTATCAACCACTCCACGTGTATAAATCATCTTCAGCCTCCTTTCAGGTTTAGTGTTAAACTAATCCATTTAATGTGCATCTTTACTCAGCTGCCACCTCAACTTAATAGTACTGTAGCATCGGTACCTATCGCTTAAGTTGCCGTATATGGCAACAACAACAACCGTTAAGTACTGTTCCCCACACAAAGAAAAACATAAATCGCCACAAGTAAATGTAAAAGCAGGAAACTTAATGTTCTCAGAAGATTTTTTTTCAATATGCTTAATTATCTTTAGTATAAAAATTAAGAAACAGTATAATGCGAACAATAACTAGCAAAATTCTACGCAATACTGAGATGTATTAACATTCTAATATAACACTCATCTGCTTGAACGCCTGTCTAACTATACCATTTGGAATTAAGAAAATTAAACCTCGTGCATTCTACCATAAGATGTATTGAAACTTACGACACATTTAAGTTAAATACATACGAAGAATACATAAAATGACCAGGGGGTGGGACCGAGAGGGAGAGGGAAAAAAGGATTCAATTCGCACTAACGTGGTGAATTAGGAATTGCTGAATTCACCAGTCAACTTCAGTTGGGTTTAGCCCAAATAAAACTAAAAGTGCTTCGAGCATCTCATCTTTGTTTCTAAACATTTATTTTTTCCTTTGGCTTTATGCTACTTTTTTGCGCACAGATTTTCTATTCTGTTCTATGTTCTTTATGGGTGTTTTATATATATTAGAAAGTTCAGCTTTCTCTTAAAATTTTCATTTTTGTCACCAAACATGTATATTCCACACTACATTTTTAAACTTCACTTCTATACTTTTCGTTCTTAAACCCTCCCGAGAGTCCATAATTCACAGCTATTATATGAAATAATAGATAATTATTATAATAACCTGCCTAATGTTCTACACTTGTCACTTTTTTTCTTTTCTTGTGCTACGTTATAAAACTTATTAACCTTTTGATAAACTCCATTTTCTCTGCAGGATATTGCATTCCCCAATTTTAATAATGCTTTGTCAATAACTTATTTTCTTTTTGTTTTACTTTTACAATATAGCGGTTGATTATATGTAAGAAAAATATCCTTTATTACTCCTACCTAAATCAAAGTTTAAAATAACCGAAATTGCCGTGTATTATTTGGAGGAGGGCTTTTTGTTCAGCGTCCTTCAAGTGGCTAGGTCCTACCTACGGCGAATGAACGAAATATTTGAAATGATGATCAAAAGAGCCAGAGGAAGACACGCTACCCCCATACCACGGAAGTGGGCAGAAACATGTTTTTCTATTCAAGCACCTTTCCATGGAAACGTATACCTACTACCCCGCACCAATGAAAGTTACGTTGCTGATACCATAAGATGAAGAATAACAGTAAGTTTACACTCTTGGACACAATACACTTGTACTTCACCACTTCTCCTGGAATGATTGTAGATAGATGCTCCCTAGCTTAACGTCGCTTCTTACCACTTCATACACAGATCTGACTGTCCAGTGAGCTGTTGCCATGAATCCTTCGAAATGAACTCGAGTATTTAGGAATGCGAGAAAAAACGTGGCAACAGTGAATTACGACTAAGTAAGGTAGATACTGTACAGGCGTGCAGTTATTGTCTAAGCTATTAATTTTAGGATGGAGGTACGTGAACTGGATTTTTAACGATAACTAGTCTGAAAGTCACATTACCAGACATTTACTTTGGTAGTACAGGAAAGGAAATATCACCATGCTACAATCTCTCTCTCCGACCCGAGGCGCTCTTCATTAGTTCCAGAGAACCGATGGCGCACATAACAGTAAACATTCCGCAGTTTAATCTGGCAGTAGAAAACCGGAAAGTCTATCACCTTGTTAAAGCACTTTAGCCCGTATCTGTTTATGTCCATTTAACACTTATAATTCACAATACTGCAACATTTTAGAGAAGTAAACAATGTGAGAGAATATATTCAGTGTAGCAGATTTCCGTTAGTAGATTTCCAGCAAGATAGTTGAGAGGGGATTGCTATAAAGATCTATTGCTCTGGAGCGCGGACGTTAAAAGGCTTATAAAACTGTGGAGTGCGCTGATAGGCAAAGGGTTGCTTATCAGAGCATTAATGAAAACATGATTTGTCCTTTACCAGCGAAGTATAAAATAAACGAGATGCGCCTGGTCACCGGGAAAATCGTGCTACGTCGTGCTGAGTTTGCGTCTGTGCCCGGGGAATTTTCTATGTAAAGGTTATGACGGGCTGGCCCAGTTGTAAAGAGAGTGAGAAGCGCAATGCGGTAAGGTCATCCCTCGACAGCATCGCTATTTCGCTTGCCCTGGATTCTGGGTCATACAAAAACAAGTTACCCACAAACCGTTGATTTTTTCTTTCATCCCAGCCCTAAGGGAGTCTCGGTTTTGCTGTTTCTTTATGCAGCGCGGTAATCCATGTTTATTTTATCGCCGTGCCTCGGTCTCAGTGACAGTAGGAAACGCGTGCAACAAAATATGGTATGGTATGTGGTGGAGAAACGCTTGCAGTTTCTCAAAATGGTAATAAACAGGGCGTTGAGGATATGACTGCCTTCACAGTAATAAATGTTTCCAACTTCGATCGAAGTTAACAGTTTCCTACATTATGGGACGCGAAGTTGAGCAATGTAACAATGTTACCAGCTGTTTGCTGATTTTTACGATGTGCACACATACAGCTCTAACGGGTATCTGCTGGCTTACAGCTGCAGCTTAATTTAGCTATGTTTCGACATTTTGTAAGTATGCGCGGCAAATAGATAAGTAACACGCCATGCCTATTTACACATCATTCAGCAGTTATACTACTGATGATTAAAAGTAAATTATTGACTTATTCTGCTTACCCGCCACGTATAGAGGACTTACAAGTCAACGACTAGGATCAGGTGCCTGTCAGAAATCAGACAGACACTGGATCACACAGCATATCCAGGATTGGATGATCAGTCCAAGGCTAGTTTGAGAGGAGGAAGATGTTGATATAATTAGTTCGTCAAACGATAAAAGAAAAGGTGGCCATGCAGCAATTAAATTGAAGGGGGAAGCCGAAAAACATAGAGAATAACAACCCAGACGCCCCCCTGACCACTACAAGTCCCATATAAAGCTCCCTAGGAGCAAACCCGAGTCGCTTAGTGAGAGTCAAGCCGTGCAACCATTCGGCCTCGGCGCCATGTATTAATAGTAAATAAAACATTGTCTTAATGATCTTAACGCTTACGACAGAAGGAGAAAGCTGCACCACTGAAATTATTATTTTTACAGAGAAAATAAAGATCCAGACTTATGAAGAAATGATTAGAGCGACGGACGGACGGACAGACAGACAGATCATTAACGGCGCTCAACTACAAGATCATCAGCGCTCTATTAACTCTTGAATTCTATTTAACGAATATACTACCATAAACACTCTGAATTCTATATGAATTTATCTTTAGTTAGGAAACGAAATGTTGCCTTTAACACAACATTTACAGAACTGTGAACCTTCCAAACAGGATGCTCTAGGGAATTAGGATCTCAAGATTTTGAGAATGCTAACTTGGGAGGGGTTCAAGTCTCGGAACAGGTTTTATGAAAGTAACTTCCGATAGAATAATCAACGGGAAAGTCAGTACAATACAATACAAAGTCAATACAAAAGTATTAACAATCAGTAATTATTAAAGTTTAATAGTTTTCATATTGTGGCTGCAAAATATGTGTTAATCAGAACGCACGAATACTATCCCACTAAATTTATACGTGGACTTAGCTAACACTCTGAAAGTCAGCGTTTCTCTCGTCTCTCTACATCAGGCCCGCTAAACATTACTAAGAATAATATTATTAATATTACTCTGAAGAGAATATAGTAGTCCCTTCCCTCCTTACCCGTAGTAGGTACTTAAGCATGCATAAGCTGCAAGCGGTTTGTTCCTTTGGTTTCCCCTGACTTCCTGCTTTGGTGGTCAGGAAGGAAATAAGAAAATATTTCAAAGAGAAATAAGGGAATCTTTTTACACCTTTCGAGTAGTTTTCCCTGGGCCTGTTCTACACTACCTAGTTCTGCAATGAGCTTGTTACGGCTTTGCTAAGGAAAAGAAGAAGAGAGAAACCTGACTTGAATATTACTAGTCTGCATATAAACTCGTGGAGCATGTACCAAGAGCCTGGCGCGACAGCGAGCTCAGTTATTACATCTATAAAATAAAAATTATTTCACAGAGAAGATAATTATCTACTCTATTTTTTCTCCAGATAATCTGCAGAATATTCAGAGAGTGTTAGCAAACATCCTGTGTATTGCTATTCATCCACAGTCCGCTGCACAGTATACGGGCTATTTGCCTAGCCTAGCATTCACAGAAAGCCAAGAGTAATCACAACATTCATCTGAGCAAGTGCAGTATATGAGCAAATAAACACAAAACAAATACTGGGCAGAATCATGATATACAAACACCCGCATGCTACCCATTTGAGAGGAGAACCAACCGTTACCAAATAGGAATATTCATTTATAAACGATCAAAGAACAGAAATGTTCATAAATACATTTAAGTTCAAACGAGACAAAGCTTCGTGTCATATGGAAGTGAAAGAAGTTAAACACAAAAGGGTTGCAAAATTATTGTTCTTTAATCTCTTTTTTGAATAGAGGACTTTCAAATGACACTCTCATGTGCTATTATTCATGGTAACTGGCAAAGATTTCTAGTCAAAGGTATGCATTTGGGGTGGGGGCGACACTGGTACTTTTCGCTGGTTACGTGTACAAAGAACTTAAGTAATGCTACATTTATGTCATGTAATGTTACAGCTTTTTTCCTTGTTTTCGCCGCTTTACGCTTCCGCGCCTTTCTGTTTCCGTGTTCTGTTGTTTTACACACATTCACAATACACACGGACACTCATGGCCAATGCAGGACTGGAACCCACAACCCTCTGCGCGGCGAAATGCCAGAGACACACTCTAGCGGCAACGGCTAGGAGGGTCGGCCACAAATATAAAATTCTGCATATTCGTAAGAGGTAATCTGTAGCCAGGAAGCCTCGCAAAATTACCAATCTCTTAGACTACGGATGGATAACAAATAAATTTACGGTAGTTTGTCATACTTGCATTAACTTAACCGTTAATAACCTAACGGGAGACAATAACTAGTTACTCAATCTTAATTACACGTATTCATTTCTTCGATATCTCTGAAGAAACTGGATAATGCTGTTACTTATGTAACCGGCTATAACTTGTGAAGTAAACCCATGAATCAGCGCTGCACTGTTTTTCGAGATAGCGTGGTGCTATATATCCATTATAATAGATGGGGCTAGAAACCTAAACTAAATTCATTGCGTCATATAAACAAAATTATATTATTATATTCTTTATGGTAATAACAACTTCATTCGATTCCATAGGCTTTACATTAGTTGTTTACCTTCTAGATGCAAACACTTTTTTTAACTAATTAATATTTTATTCTATGAGTTTCCATAATCTCATACAATCGAGGCATAATGGTTCCTCAGTCCTATTAGGATAGAAAGGAAACAATGCAGTACTTTCTTTTTATAGCATTATTAATTGTATTGTACCACGTAGTATAATCATTTAACCCCTTAAACCTCAGGATTTCCTTTTCTAACCAATCGATATGGCCTTTCAGGCCTGTTGAACAATATCTATAGAATAGACACTTCCTTGTAACACACATGCAGCCGCAAGTAACAGCAAAATAAGACACCACCTATGCAAGCAATTCCATGTTGCATGGCAAGTACAACGTCATTAGAAAGTACAATGAGTTTAATGGAGGCATTTATACCATATGACGCGACAGTCGCGAAGCTTAAAAACTCGCGGTATGGTCATTCAGTTCGCGCGACATAACACCGGAGTAACGTGTCTCGGTGTACAGGCGTGTGTATGCATGAGCCTTTTCATGCACATCGTGTCACAACATTGTGAGCCAGACAGTCGAGTCAATATTACCCCGTTGGGAAACCCAGAGCTAGTTTTTTAAGATTTCTGTGTGATCTTCGTTTTCGGATTTTGTGGATATTATCTGACTTTCGACATTCAGAGTTCCGAGTATTTTATATAAGAAACTCGCATTTAGAGTTCAAGTGTGGATGCCACCTTAGGAAATTAAATTTTCTTTCTGTTTCTGAACTTCCTCTTCAGCTGCCAAAGTGCGGGCGCTGCGGACCCTTAGCACTCGTGGTACCTCTGACGTTACTAGAGGAACCTCGGGCCGAACAGCCGAGCCCCTCCTTCGGGAGTTGTTCGGATTGGGATGGCTTCGAGGGGGCAGTGTGTTCCCGATACCCGTGGGAGATTGGGTACGTCTTCGGACGGGGTTGAGGGAAGCCATTAAGTTTCCGGGTACTAGCCTGCTTAGCTAGTAGAAGGTGTGCTAGATCACCAGGCGGCCCCACCGAGGTTATATCGGTAGTCTTCACCTTGAGTGTTGACGCGCGTAAGCGGCGTATCCACTTCCATCCCGTCTTGTGTCCCTAGGACCAGATGGGGGGGCTTGTTAGGTAACTAGGTCTTGCCCTACGGAAAGCCCCATGGAGGATGCCGAGCGCCCTTTGGGACAGCTCCAATACTCCCTGGTTGAAAGAGGCCCGGGTCTTGTTCCTACGGGTTCAAGGCTAATGGGAGTAGAACCTCTGGACTCAACTGTTTCTGAACTTCCTACATAGGTGCCTATATCCACTATCCACTAACTTATATCTTGTTCATCGAAAATGCAGTCTGTCGCTTTCGTCCGTTTTTCAATTTAAGATTTGATAGCAATTACACAACCAACTCGGTAAAACCAAATGTGGAAACCAACTGGTAGAACTGATACCCCCAACAATATGCAATGCTACTGTTACATGCATAAACAGACCATTAAAATTTCTGCCGCGTCGCGTCATTGTTGTGCCACAAAAGCTGTTGGCACCTCAATGCTATCTATGGGCATAGTTATATGTGATAGTTACTTACACTATTACACAAAAATAACTGCCTCACCTGCATTACGGTCAGCAGTACGTTCTCAAAGAAAACACTTGTGGAATCCTGGGACTTACATAAAGGAGACTGATGGATAGCACCGTTGTGGTAGTTGCGAATCCAGAGCTTCGGATGAATGACCTAATGAGTGAACAGAGAAAATATCTACAGTTGAGAACTCGACAACGTCGGTACCTCGATACTCCCGATAATCGGTGATATCGAAAAAAGTCTAATTCATTGAGATAAACCTTATACTTTTTGTATACTTTATAGGTATGTTAAGCTTTTGCATTATTCAAAATTGTTTCGGACGTGTTCCCAAAGGGTCGCTGGACTATGGTGCTTGAAAGAACTCGGCTGTTTCCTGAAATGAACACTACATTCCATAGACAGTTCCGTCTAAGTATATATACGGAAAGCATTTGGGAAAAGAGTGGACGCACTCATTTTCTTGTGCAGCGTTGTGAAAGAACCTGATTTACCTCAGGCACTAAATCACCTTCCTGTAAAAGCCTGACCTGAAGACTTGCTCTCGGCCATTACTTTTCATGATCAAAATCTGTGAATCCCGCAGAAACAAAAGAGTACCTAAGGCATGTAATATTGCAGCGCATAGAAATAATTGTTCTTTTCTCGTAGCTTTGGTTTGTTACTCGCAACTCGAACTCCGGTCACGACCGCACTTCAAAACTATACCATACGACTAATTTTCATAAATATTTTGCTTTCTCAATATTCAACAGTGATATTGAGCAACACATGAGTGACGTATGGATCTATTTTGAAGGAGTTAGTACTAATAATAACAGAGTCATGTGTCAAATACACACACATTTAAAGAACCAGGCTACATTAATATACCCATGAAGTTTCCAAGATGTGTATTGAAAAAAAAAAAACAATATAAAATTTCCCATTGCTGTCAAAACATGATCCCGCGACTTCTGAAAATGATAAGAAAAACAAAATTAGATGCATTTACACAAGAAACCCACTAATAACAAGCTTTGGCCTTAACAGCTTTTACAGATTATCCGTGCTAAAAATTCAATATCAGTTTCAAGAATACAGAAATAATGGTATCGCCCCACCTCTGAAAACAATGTTATAAGCATTGGTTCCTCCATTGAAGAGCTTCAAGAGTGAGACAATCGTGACCCTAAAACATACCTACTAGGAGTGACATGCTTTGAACGATCGCCACATGCGTTCATACAACAGGATGTAACCCAGACTTAATGGTTAGAAACTGCATTTAGTCACAGTATTTTACTAGCAACAGAAGACCGAAAGTTTTGGAAGCTGTATTCATATATGGCTTGTTCATACAACACATTAGTGCTCGAACGTAATATTTCAGAAATTATGTGCCTCAGTTTGCATTATGTTTCGCATAACAGTCTTTATCGTCGTTAGCATATGTTTTTATAGTTGCACACTCTTTTTGAAAAACATGGAATTTCAAATTCGTGCGAGGTAAACATTCGGCATAGAATGGACATGCCGAGAGACAGAATCTGCACCACGCGGTCTGTAGTTGCGTGCGGTATATAGGAGGGGCGTATGTATTGATTTATACTTTCCCCTACCCCCGCTATTCTCAATACTCTACTATTTTTGTCAATGACTTTACACTGATAGCTAATATCGTGCATTACCTTCTGGTAAAGGAATAGCAGAGAGACCTATGAACTAAACACGCTATTGGGACCTATTCTTCGAGGCCTATCAATAAATGGAGAGACACCTTAGAGGATCTCTCTAAAAACATGAGAACACTGCAGATTTAAGCATCATGAAAAACATATACAATTGTTTGGAAGTCGGGAAAAAGTATTGCACAGCAGAGGAGGGCATCAATTTCTGGAGGAATGTTAAATGTTCAAAAGTTGTCGCTTTGGCAGATAAGTACAGTTTGGTTTGGGGTAAGATGTCATTAAGGAAGATAACTAGCAAGGGCTAGTCACCGGCCAATTCGTAGAAGTCGTTTGGTGGTTTACGATAGCAAGAAAGGGTGAAGGTGTCTTTAGTGGTGGTCTATGTGTCTATAGTGACCTAGACGGTGTCTGCCAGATTAGGTATAGAAGGTTAAATTGGAATTCGTGGAATATATGAGAGGATTTCTGAGAAATGATACAGAGACTTTAGGATGGAAAGTACAACACAAATGAAGTGGCAACATCGTATTAGAAGCTAGTATTTGTGGCCTTAGAGTCATTAGCAGAAGGGAAGGTTATTACAAGAATTTTGGTAGCTGAGCAGGATATTCTAGGCAGAATCTTGGACAATTCTGGAATGGTCGTCGATGGGGCAAGACGCAGCTGAATGAGACGTCTTTCTTGCTTCAATGATAGAATCACGGTTATCACTTAGTATAAAATTTCAAGTACTTTAATGCCTGAAATTTACATATTAGTTTCCATCGGTCAGAAACTTCTGATTTAAGTCAATACTTCAAAAGTTATTAAATGTTTCAAACCTAGATTGCGGTGCCATCCTTACTTTATTGCACCCACGCATGCCCTGAGATAGAACTTAGCTCGAGATTAAAGCAAGATCACCGATACAACTTGATGCAGCATCATCGTTGAGGCAGACACATTACTTCAAAATTGGCGAAACATCTTGAGGCTGAAAACGTGTTACACGGCTTGGTCCCATCGGCTCTTGTACCATCAAAACATTTCAGAATGTTAACTACTGGATACACCTGTGCATATGTGACACGACATTCTTCAAAAGCTTTCTAGCAGTCTAGCATTCTAGGGGATTTGGAAAGGCGGACGTGCACGTCCAGCATTGCATATGGCTCGAAAGGAACTACACTGTTTGAAAGATATAACATATTGAACATTATGGATTTATGTAACGAAAAGTAACGTGTATCCAAAAACACATGATGATGATGATGATGATGATGATGATGATGATGATGATGATGATGATGATCATAATAATAATAATAATAATAATAATAATAATAATAATAATAATAATAATAATAATAATAATAATAATAATAATAATAATAATAATAATAATAATAATAATAATAATAATAATAATAATAATAATAATAATAATAATAATAATAATAATAATAATAATAATAATAATAATAATAATAATAATAATAATAATAATAATAATAATAATAATAATAATAATAATAATAATAATAATAATAATAATAATAATAATAATAATAATAATAATAATAATAATAATATGAAGAAGTAGCCTCTCATTCGCCTTATTAAGTGAATTTCCTGCTTCTTGGTGTTTTAACAACGGAACCAACTGACACCAAGTTTCCAAACTGTTGAAATTACCAAGTGCTCAAGAAAACTTTACACGCGCTGTTTCATGACTGCCTTGCACTAATTGAACAGAACTTCAGTCATCATTTCAGAGGTAATTACGATGTAACATTTATGTATTTAACTTTTACGCTAACAAGGTATGTTCAAATACAATGCATCCTCCAGTCAAGTAACACGCAAGAACTATGTCCCGGTGAGAATGCCCATTTGAACAACAATAACAAGTTAGGAAACCGAGGAAAATTAAAAACCTCGACTGGGGCAAAAATTAAAGAGTTAAATAAATGCGACTCACGCCCTGGTTTGCCTAATATCGTGGACGTCTGAAAACAATAAAATGCGAGAAAAACGTTAAAGAATAAGTAACCGCTTTGCGTGGGCAGCAGAGGTAGAAAATTTAATGAAAAGAATGGGAGGGCGCTGGTGTACGGTAGAGACACTGTGAGACCGCCCTCAGGAATGCTGCGGTTTATTCCACGGCTTATTGTGCTTTATAACCAGACGTATCCCACCTGAAACGTTCGCATAGGGAGTATTATAAACTTTTAATGCCTTTTAAAATTTCATTTCGTCATTTCTTCTGCTCCATTTGCCATAGGAGGCACTTCTTGATGTAGAATCGCGCCGTATTTTATGCCATTGTGTTTCATCACACCCTGGAGTTTACAGCTCTCGTTGGGTAAGCGATCACCTATAATAAAATTTGAGAAACGTAATTTACAGCTATAATTCGTGCGAATACACAAACAGGAGCTACAAAAATTAAATATATGCGGTACAATCACCATGATATCCACGCAAATGAACACTTACTCCTCAAGACAATCTTCTTTACACAAGTTGGAGGAAAAAATGAGTGTCATATTCTCTAGATAGCATTTATTGATTTATCCGTTATGTACAGGTACTAACTGGTAAGTTTGTTCCTCCCCCATCAATGCTCACCGACTAGTTATGACGTCATTACCTTCGAAGGTTCGAGAAATAAAAATAGATGCACACCTACAGAAACCACTTGTTTCACGGTTATTTCTGGAGAGGGCAAGGCAATTCCAATAAAAGAGGAAGCCCGTATAGAAGGTTCTAAGGCCTTGGGTATCAGTAGTATCTCAGAAATAACAAGTGGTAGTGAATTCCTGCTGCAAGCAAACTGTCTGAGAGGGTTGGAACAGTGATTTCCAATACTCATGGGAAACTGACGGAGTGGTACCAGAAAAGCTCTGGTTACCTCTCTGCAAAGCCGAAAGTCTTATATACGACTCAAACATTGATTACTGGGAACAGGACCAGATGCAAGAATGTCAACTTCGGCGCCTTAGTTGAAAGCTGTCACATACCAGGTGAATGATTCGACCAATTGCAAATATACTTAAAAGTATTGGCACTTTGTTATCTTGCACTTAATATTTGCGTCTCACGTTTATTTGTCCTTTTCCTTAAGCACTATCATGTCTTATATGCAAAAAAGGGCTTTATAATGTTTTAAATTCAATAGTTGTCGTTGATATCAAAATATGACACGCAAAACACTTCAGAAAACGTGCTGGTTGAATGGATTATCACTCACTCTTGTGGTAGATCAAAAAAATCTATCGTTTAAAGCTCTATGAGCTAAAATTTGATTTGATATTTACTCAATTTTAATACCTCTGACTTTAAAAGGGTTTGACTCAGATTAATCATTATCTTGCAAATATTATATTGTGACACTGTGGGTTCGTAGAATTAAAAGTCCAATTTGCAGAAATTCAAAATGTTCTTTATTTCCGTAGAAATACACTTTGGTCAACCCTTACAGCAGCGGAATTACGTAACATACACAAATACAGCCTTCAAGGTCGTCTGCCACACCCACAAGCAAAGAGTTCACTTTAAAGTCACAGCTACAAGCATACGCAGTTCCGATTCCGACTATCTACTGGCGCGTTGCGGCTTCCTTATATACTTCTACTCATATTTCTAGACATTTGTGGAATTTTCTCTAACAATCAAGACGGCACTAGGCGAAACATGAACCTTCCAGTCATCTAACTTTATCTGTTTCCGCAAGCCTTTTATCTCCGCGTTGCACTATCTGTCCCTTTGTGCGCGCCGGCCGCGTAATGGCTCGCGACAATATAGTGCACCTTATTAAGTTGAGCCCGTTTATTCGCATTTATTTAATGCAAAGTCTTCTAAAATAGAGCTAGACAAGCATCAACATTATTAGTTCTATTCCTTCATATATTCACTTCAAAATCTAAGTCACGATAACTCATTTAGATTTCTTACATCGAAATAACATCAAGCAAAGTAGGTGTGTGTGTGGGGGGGGGGCATTAGGCTATTATGAAAGATTCGAACCTACGCTGCCACCTCATAACGTTAAAAATGCTAAAACTCCCACTCAGCTGTGTAGTTTACTACTCCATGCCTTTCATTAGCTCTAATTCGCCTTTACTCCTAAGCTCTTCCTAGCATTTCGAAATGTCCCCGCATTTTAGCACGACTTTAAAATCTCTCCAAGTTGTATTAAATAAAATTAATCTAACATAAGTAATGCACACACATAAATGCCATAGTTAGTCATTTGCTGTCAAATTCCCACCTCTGCCTGAATCCTATGCCATGAAGGGCATCAAGGCCTCTTAGGAATAGTTGACCCTAAAAATCGGATGATCTCAGCACTGCTTTCTATGTAAAAGCTTGGGGAATGAAAATATGAGTAAAAATCTGGCGGATGTTTCAATTCAAGCCCAAAACACTGAATCGGAGATGCTGCCATTTAAAGATTTAAATTGTGTGTAATACGCCAGTTAAAGTCTTAGTCATAATTTTAGCGGCGTAGGTCGTCGCTAAATACAACTCGACAATATCAAGTGTGGTCCCAATAAAGAAAAAGGGCAATTTAAAACAACAGATAGTTGTAAAGGAATAAGTTTATCAAACGCCGAATATAACATTTATGCATTTGTTCTGAAATACAGGTAATGTGAACATCGTGAAGACGATATGGTTGTGGATCAGAAGGTCTTTCGTAAAGGAAGGTCTTATTGTGATGGATAATGAGCGCTGAATCCATTAACTGAAGAACAAGAAATTCAATGTACGCAAACAGGTAGCTTTCATTGGCTTTAGAAAGCCTTTCACTGTATTAATAAGATTCAATTATTTAAAATCTTAGCAGAATAGGGATACATATTATTTACGAAGTATGTATAACGTTCATAAAACGAATTAAAAGTAACAGCATACTCTACCATCAGAATATTCATAGCGGTGTGTGTCTGGTATGTAAACTATTGCTATTTCTCATTAAAAATGGGAAACCTCGCCATAAATATCCATGAATCTTCATGAATCTTCCTCCACCAGCAGTAGCCTAAGACTGTTCCCTTAAAGCATCTTTGTCTTTCCCTGTCTCCGCTCCCATATATTTATAACAGGATCGATCTAATTTGAGACAGATTACATCTAATTAGTCAGGAGAAAAAAGAAAACCACGCAGAACGCAGCCCGTCTTAGTAGCGTGGTGGCAGCGTGTCTGCCTCACGTTCAAGAGGTCCCGAGTTTGAATCTCGTTAGCGTGAGTTACCTGGATAAGGTTTTTCCCTGGGTTTTCTCTTATCCTGAAAGACGAATGTAAGTTCTATGGACCCTAGGCTCACCTGAGCGTCATTTCACCCAATCCATTCATCGTCCGATATGACTTAAAGTTGGAGGACGTAAATCACAACAAATCTTCGAACGCAGACGACTAAGACAGCGAACGTTATACTGCTGCTTCAGAAATCACTTGAAAGCAACCTAGCTGCCAAATTATCGGAGAGAAAATTATAAATTTTTACATACATTACGAAACAACAACGCATTGTATGACTTTTTACTTCATTAGTAATTCGTCTTTTCTTTTAAATTCTATCGATTTATCAATGTTTTCGTGCGTAGTGTTTTCATATAATTTAAAATTTGTGAGAAATAAATCTCTGAAGTCGTTAAAACTAAGCACGTAATTGGGACATTGAGTAAAACTGTTGACGGAAAATTATAATTAATGACGTTCATTTTACTCTTCCGTTAGCTCAAAACCCATTTCCGCACAAACTCCCATTATTAAAGCAAACAAAGCCTAACGCATATAAATTAGTTATGTAAACAAGAAACATTTGCAAAATCAGGTAAATTTAGAAAATACAAAACTATAAAACCAATCGATTGAAACATTGGAAAACATCACAACATTAAAGTGAAACACGCTTCAATTTGTATAGCTGTTTGTGTGTTAATTTGTTCGCTAGAATTTCTTTAACAGGAGACTGATATTTTCTACTGTTAAGCAGGGAAAGCGTTAACACATGTAGGCAATAAAATTATATTTGTTATACTGATCCGCTTTAAATGATTGATTTTGACACATGTAAAATGTCAAGTTAAAATTACTAACTTAGAAAGTCAAAAGCTACAATGTAATTCTCGCCTCAACCTATCATTTTTAAAAATTCCTCTTCATTAACACAGTTCATATATTCAAATTTTTTAACTCAAGCGCTTGCGAAACTAAGCCTGCATTCCAAAAGTGGCTTTTTTTTTTAAAAGCATGAGCAGGCGTACCAACCCTACTGTATGTCTCTTTTGCTTCAAGATCGATGAACGCATCGCGGGGAGGGAGGCGGTCTCTACCAACAATTATTCTGTCGCGATGACGTCAACGACAGAGCTAACAAGTTCATTCAAAACACAGATTTCAATGAGATGTCTGAGATGTAGCACTAAGCAAGTGACAAAGCATTAGATACGTGCCTTGTACACTTCAATGCGACTAGCCTGAAGCACTAAACACAATGCAAGTTGAGATACTCCGGTGAGTTACTCCGCCAGGAGCGAGCAGTGTCAGTCCATGCCCGCGTATCGAATAAACCTGACAACACGAAGCACCTCTTAATAACTTTGTACGTCATAATAATCTGTGAAATTTGAGTCCTTATGCAATTCCTCAGAATTTCTGCAAATGTTTGTAATTCGATAAAAAAAAATCGAAGTTATGTGAAGTATTTCCTTAAGCGCATGCTGACAAGAAGGAGGAAAAAGATGTTTAAGAATCTAGAGCAAAACCTTCCTGAGGTTCACTTTCCAATATTTTGAAACTACATCAGTCTATTATTGTGTTCACACATAATTATCACACAGAATCACTCATCAAAAGAAATATAAAGCAATACACTTCTTGATTTACACGCTTTTTAATTGATAAGAATGATTTCAAAGAATATGTACTTAGGTATTTTTACCTTCCTGAATATTTCGGCAGATGACCTTTAGCTAAAAAGCCCATGTTGAAAATTACAAAATAATAAAGAAGACTTTGCACTACAAGGAACAATTTGTATGATAGCGGGCACCTAAAAGAATAATGAAATGAAGATATGCATTAAGGGTATAGACGTAATACCACAGTAAAAATTGCACGCCGTTTATGGCTGGCACTTCAAAATCTTTAGTGTCTGCACCATTTACATGTGCTTTTTTTTGCCGCTTTCGAAAGCACTGAAACTTATTATTGCATAAGGTATGAATTTTTTTCGAATGTTCGACAATTTTCATGGTTTTATCTTCTTAATACTAAATTTCACATTTCGAAAATAAAAACTTAATACATTGAAAATGTGCAAAAGCAGATGTGAATCAACAGTTTTAATGTCTTCAAAAATATTAAATTTAACGAGTGCTAGAAGACTGCTGCAGAGGGTAGAACATCCGTTATGGAACGCTGGGATGTACCAGTATTTCCACACTACTGTTCATCTTAATGAATGTCGCTACACTGCTGTGGTCCAGCAAGCTCATTTTGTATGGATTAAACGATATCCCGGACTAATCTTGAATGAGGATTTTAAAGAACTGGCCAACTCAGCATCATACAGGGAGTGTTCTAGAGCATCAAACGTCTGACTGCTTGCACAAGGACAAATAATTGAACGCCAATGATTCTAGGAATATATCTTCATTATAAATGTAATAAAGCTAATGTCCAAGTCTTACAAGCAGGACCCGAATGCTTACGTGGTCATTTAATTACTGCATCATAGGGTCTGCTAACATATGCGCATACCCTTACCATGGTTCCAGATTATAAAATGTGTATTTTATTTTATTACGCATTTGTAGTCCTGCATGTTTTAAGGCTTCTTTTTCCTTTTTACATCAATATTTTGTTAGTTTCTTGCCCTTTTTCTCATGCATGTAAAATAAATATATATAGTATGTAATACTAATATGTTATAAATGGTAATTTTTAAAACAGAGCTTTCACTATTCAGCTGAGAAGTACGGTACACTTCGTACAACCTTTGAGATATACGGTTTGGAGAAAGCAACTCTCGACTTACGGAAGATACATTGTATCAAGGCCCTGATGGGGTGCCACTCCGGACAGAAGGGCGGGGTAAGAGGAAACAGGGTTCTAGGAGATGTGATGGCACAGGGCAAAGTTCCTATAACTTCATATTTAAATATGCCAATGGAGGGGGGTGGAAGTAGGAGACCATATCCGATACATAAAATGAAGACTTACATAGAACATCTTTTCACCCTTCCTTGTAACGCCAAGCCACTCGCCGACAGTGACATCCCTGAAAGAGTCAAGCAGGATAAAAGGTGAAGTGAAACAAGAAGCGAGATGAAATGGGGGGGAAGACATTCGGGAGATGTAATTAACCTTCCCAACATTCATCTAGCAACCCGGGAAGCTCCTGAAATAAGACAAGGAACAAGACAGATTGACTACGAGGGTCCAACACACGACCCCTTGAGTGCGAGTCTAACGCATTACAGAGGCACCAACCTACTCGGTTTTACACTCTTTATCCGCAAACTTAGGGTGAACAAGTCACATTGCCTTTCATGATTAGCCAAAAAAAGGCCACTTGTGGGTGGAGGGATGGCTATTGTCAAGGGAGATATTACAATTATGAACTCATGTCCAAATGTAGAAATGGCACAAGTCAGTTTTCCCCATTTACGTTAATGAGTGCATACAGTTAGATTGCCATAACTACAGTACTTTTTCTTGTGTACTGTCATACGCTCTGGAGTCCTCTACATTTTCAATGAATTTTGTATAATTTAAGAATTCAAAATACTTAACGACAATTCTATGTGACTTGCTTCAAATATATTTTTCCTAATTTTCCTTTCAAATTCTTAAACAAGAACATGGAAAAATATTTAAAACTAATTTTTAAATTATGTCAAATTATTTTATAACTACGTCTTTTATTTCCAGAGTTGTTACGTTCATGAATAAACTTATTTATAACTCACTACTTATTAACTCTAATAAGTAAACTAGCGTATTAGGTTAGCTTTTGCAATTATTGTGGCACCTTTGCACATTTCAGAGTCATTTTATGGTAAATATTCATTTTTCATTTGGTAACATATATTATGTTTAGGTAATTCATGTCCGGACTCTGCCTATTACTAACGAGAATTGGTTAGCCCTTGGAGATTTTCTTATATAAAAGAAACTGGACGCTTAAACGATCGACTGATATTTTTGGCTCTGTATTTAAACTTCGCCTATTGTTAAAGAAAATATAAAAATTTGTGATTAAGTTCTACGAAATAATGTCGTCTTGGCCTTTTCACTGCAGGACTAGAACAGGTGGTAATGGAGGGGCCCCTGTATTGTTTTCCAGTTTTCCTACTGCCCCAGCAGCTTTTTATTTGCCTAGCAGCGTGTTGCCGCAAAGTCCGACCATCCGCATCAAGTGGTGAAGATGGAAATTAGGAGAATGATACCGCGGGTCACAATTTGGAATGCTTTCTCTAGAAAACTAAAATTACCAAACAAATGGTGTAAATGTTCTTAGCCACATCTTATAAATAGCTTTCTCCCGCTAAACTGCTTTGAAAAGATGTTAGGAGATTTTTGCTCTGTTTACTTCTATACGATGCATAAATTTACAACATAAATAAACTTAACCCTTTAATTGATGAATTATTTTGCCACTTATGTCGCTCTTGCTATACTTTCTAAACCAGTTTTCATACCGCTTTCTGCGCTGCCTTGAAGCAATCGATTCGAATAGCCATGGTCGTTAAAGCGATTGGTACTGTACTGGCCATCCATTCAAAGCAAAACGTCGTGAGCTGGAATCTCGGCAACTGCAGTCAAATGCACCTAAGTAAAGGACGGAGTGGGCCCACGTAAAATAATAGGTGTGATGGCATGCGTGGATGCTGACGGGTATCATTTTACTACAGTTATTAGATTTTGCCTTTTTGTACTAAAAAGCATTAAAATGTAGTTGTAAAAATAATATATTTACAATTTCAAGAGTCAAAACTTGTTGTGTATTACTGACAAAGGCCAGTACAATATTATAATAACAAAAAACGCACTAAAATATTTTAATTAGAGTAAGGTCTAATGTTTCCCTAGAGCAACACTATCCATTAATTTTTTAAAAATATGGATAATGGAAATTAATTATTCTTTAACACTAGCCGTGTCTAGGACGCAGGATGGAAAGGTAGTGTCAGACTGAAAAATTCAATGTCACAGCCGGCATTTAAACCAGCTTGGTAGTTATCTCATATGATTATGAGTACTCCTAGTGGTTTACTGGAAGAAAAAAACACGAGTCAGTTGGAGAATTTAATGACATGCTGGCACGTTGGCCATAGTAGCTCAATGGTTAAGAGCAGCCGGACGTACACGGAAAGATCCGTGGTAGAAATTCCGGCTAAGGCATTTAATTTTTCAATCTCACTAACTTTCCAATATGGCAGATGTCTACACACTTGTCATTCAAGCCCGTAACAATATGGAAATATTTGTTGAGATTTCCGGCTACTTTAGGCATGTGAGATTGTCTATATTATAATAATAATAATACTAATACTAATACTAATAATAATAGTAATAATAATAACAATAATAGTAATAATAATAACAATAATAACAATAATAATACTAATACTAATAATAATAATAATCATAATAATAATGATAATAATGATAATGATAATAATGATGATGATGATGATGATGATAATAATAATAATAATAATAATAATAATAATAATAATAATAATAATAATAATAATAATAATAATAATAATAATAATAATAATAATAATAATAATAATAATAATAATAATAATAATAATAATAATAATAATAATAATAATAATAATAATAATAATAATAATAATAATAATAATAATAATAATAATAATAATAATAATAATAATAATAATAATAATAATAATAATAATAATAATAATAATAATAATAATAATAATAATAATAATAATAATAATAATAATAATAATAATAATAATAATAATAATAATAATAATAATAATAATAATAATAATAATAATAATAATAATAATAATAATAATAATAATAATAAGCAATCTATGTATTATTTTACCAGATATGTGGTTTTTATTAACCGTTTATGACATCTCGCCTGGAAATTAGAATGCAGCTTAAAAGCTATTCATTGTAACAGTTAACAAATGGTGTTAGAAGACCAACGCCGGCTATCCACAGATTATGTTCATAATAAACACGTGACTCCTCTGCTGTTTGCATTTGCCCTCTCTCTGTTTGCAATTTCATGTCAATTACACGTGAAAGTTTTTAACAAGCAATTTGCTGTGCTGTTGGAGGGAAAACAATGCTGTCGGGTGGTAAGTTATATTTGCAGGGTATGCGGGGAATCTGCGCATCAATTGTATTCACAGGTAGAGATTCCAATTTGCTATCGCAATTGAATGAGTTTTGGTGTCTCATTCCCGCTAAGTCCTCTTGCTTTTGACAGCATAAAACATATGTTTGTATTACCTACCAATTACAGAGAAGTCTGTGATACAAAACGCATTGGAACAGGCTAGATTAACGTTACAATTAATGTCTGTCTCTCACATTGAAACAGATGGTTTATACATAAGTTTGTTTCCATTCAAGAATTACTTCAGAGAAATCTGAAATCCCCGAAAGTAGGGAACAAACAACGCTAACAAGTAAGAATACAAGAAAAAACAACGCCTACAACGGTTAAAAAATAAAAGTAGTCTTCAAGGTATTCATTTTTAGAATGTCAAAAATATAAGTTTCAGGAATATTTAGAAAATGTTTATAGAAAGAGGAATGTTTCAGAACATGTCCGAACACAGAGTGAGCATTTCTTTTGATTCATGTATCAACTTCACAATACCAGTGTGAATAGAGGGATTAAGGAACAAAAAAACTAATCCGAAATTTACAAAGTATTTGTGAAATTGAAATCACTATTACGGTGTAGATTTCAAAGTAGATGAATCAGATAAGAAGTGATAATTTGCGGTCTGTAGCTAACCAGTCGAGTACTAGTACGAAAAGCTAAAGACACGTGTTTCGAGTCCCATCCATGCCACTGAATTTCTGAACTCTCCGGAGGCTGATTTCCCTTTTTCTTACGTCCAGATATTTTGGCGTTTAGCAAATATTGAAACATTATATGCATAGAATTAACCGAATAAGTAAATTGAAATTTGCTATGAGAGGGTGAATATGTAATATAAAAACAGTAGGTGATTTGTGAGTATTCTTAACAGATTTTTTTACTGCAAGTAATGTGAAAAGGTGGATAGAAAGACTGAGTTATTCTAGTGTTTTTCACTAAAATGACAAATCACGTTTAGAGAGAGTATTATTCCAGTATTCACATGTGGATGTAAGCAACCTGATGCGCCATGACTTATTTGCAGTTTCAGAAAGCTTTGATCCAAATCACAGTCATTATAATGAATTAAACTGACAGTTAATGAACTAACTGCATATTTATGAAATGAACTTCAAATAGGCAGTTCTTTTATAGTGTGGAAAATGCAGAAAATCGTTCAGCGAATTAGGGTAAAAACCATAAAAGATA
This sequence comes from Mantis religiosa, assembly GCA_030765055.1. Classification (NCBI taxonomy): domain Eukaryota; kingdom Metazoa; phylum Arthropoda; class Insecta; order Mantodea; family Mantidae; genus Mantis; species Mantis religiosa. Next base: position 104,139,459 of record CM060948.1, on the reverse strand, counting down.
CAAACTCCTCTCGTTCATAAATGCAGCATGAACTATTCCCTATTTGAAACATTTATTCTTAAAGAACATAAATGATAGAAGAACTCCTTATTTATTTGATTGCTACCATTATAACACGAATGACAAGACTACCGATGTAACCAGTATCGAAATCCCACACTGTAATTGGCGTTTGTTTCAGTATTTTCGAAATATGATACACCCAACGTGTTTACCATTCTCTAGCCTACCCCTCTCGCCGGTTACTAACTTACAAATTGGATACCGAATAGTAGAAGTAGTTACTCCTATACGAAGCGCTTTAGTGCTGTAAAGCTGACCGTGAGAAAACAGAGAATACGAAATTGTAATGTGACCTACAGCAGCGTGGTTTTCAGTATTTCTAAATTAGAGACCATCGCATTTTAATCGTGCTGCATTAGATCTTGAGCTATATTGGAAGGGACTGAGCCATATGCTCAGGTAACTACGAGGGCTATTCAATAGAGAATGATCAAATTTTTTTTGACAGCGTACCTTTACTCATCCTCACAATTTTGATGGTCCTTGTCAAAATAGTCTCCCTTTAATGCGATGCACTTGTCTCAGCGTTTCTGCCAGTCTTCAAAGACATGCTGGAAACCATTTTTTGAGAGATTCTTCAAAATCGCCTCCGCAGCCTTCAACATTGCTTCTGTTGATGGATAATGCCTCCGACGAAGGTGTTTCTTCAAGTTAGGGAATAGAAAAAAGTCACATGGGGATAAATACGGACTATAGGGAGGGTGAGGGATGCACTTCATATTGATTTTTGCAAGATATTCAGCAACATTGACAATATGCGGCCATGTGGTCTTTTGCGCCTGATATGGACTTGCAATGTTTTCAGGACATCCCTGTAATATTGTCCAGTTACTGATGTGTGTGCAGGTACACCATGCTAATAAACCATTCCATGAATATCAAAGAATGAGATGATCATAACTTTCCCAGCAGAAGCAACCAGTTTTGCTTTTTGGGGGGTTGGTGATGAACGAGATATCCTCTCGGCTTTGCTGTTTGCTCTAAGGATGAAAATGATGTAGCAAAATTTCATCAGCAGTGATTACGTTTGAAAGAAACTCCGTATCTTCCTCTAACATCAGCTTTAACTGCATGTTACCTCTATTGCAGCGGTAGGCGATACTGAATATGTCTGAACTTCCCTGGTTCTCACAGGCGGGAACCTGGAGTAGCAACAATGAAACTACTACGGCGTGTTTGTTTCACATTAAGCTAACAGAATATAATAAGATTAAATTTTAGTGCGAAAAATTATGACCGTAAAAAATTATGATCATTGTTTATTGAAGAGCCTTTGGATGATGCGGAGGAGTACATCTGTGTTTCTTTCCTTGCTGTTTCTTACATATTTCATGGCTGCTTTTATTTCTAAAAAAGTCACCCAAACTGAAAGTAAGCTTGTTATTTCCCATTATTATTTCAGTTTTTAACATCAGTAAAGGCTTAACGTACTCCGACCTTATAATGTAATGGACGATGAACGAAAACCGAGCATGCGAATGAAATAAGTAAGCAGAAGTATTAAAGCTGTTCGATATTTACCCAGATTTATTTAAAGGTTGAACATATCCAGAATTAAGTCCTCAACGACACCATTTAAAACAACTGTGATTATAAACATATTCGTCAGCCTGAAATAGAGGAGAATTGCCACTATACCTTCAGGATGGCTCTCCGATAGCCCCAGAGTAAACTACTTATTGTTATTATTAAAGCCCGGAGTTGTAAGCACAATCAAATGGTGAAATAAGTAAGCATATAGGCACGAAAAATGAAGTAAATATGCAACAAAAAGGAGCAAATAGAAAATAAAAATGTCATCATAGACATTTCATTTCGAAGAATTCAAGGTTCTGTAAGCTTTTTACAGTAAACGAGGAAGGTCATCTCATTTTCTTGTCTGAAGCTTCTGCGTTTGCCAGTAAATAATTTTTTATACAGTGAAGAGGACCTCTCGACGTCTCATGACGTTACTGGAACATGCGAAAAGCACCACAGATTTCTTGAGTGAATTCCTCTTCCAGAAAGCATTTTAGAAATTTTATACAATGTTTCGTAACCAAGGTTTTTCGTTAACACCTTCCTGAGTTTCATAAAGGCAGTTCTAACAATACTGTGAGTCTCTGAAGACAATGTTGCCGAAATTTCATCTATTAAAGTATGTGAATGTTCCAGGATATTATTTCGAGCTTCTTACTGTGTTATAATAGCAAGTATTTTGGAAAAACGGTTATGAACGTACACTATCTTATCTTGAATGCCAATAATACCAAAAAATGTCTTTGCTGCGGTAATGCACTTCAGCATCTAAGGAGTACAGTACTGTTTTTACTTCACTGAAGTGCTCTGCGTAGAATGACACAATCAAGAACACCGCCGAGTTAAAACTGACCGAGGAGATAAAGTAAAATTTGGAAGGACTTCATGAAATTTTTAACTCTAATCGGCGACAGTAGAAACTCTTTACGCTAGAGACAAGAAGATTCACGCCTTTATATTGGCTCCAGCTGTTTGAGCGAGACGATATAAACCGAATGGTGGCTAGGAGAGAAAATTTACTTTTGAATTTACATGATTTGGATAAAATAAGCTATATTAATTAAAAAGCATAAAGTAAGTAGGCAAACCCCGTATTTCAGCAAAAAAGTGTTTATAAGCATTTCGCTTAAAAATCCGGGCTCTGGTAGCATTTTGATTATATACACTTAAATCGAATACAATATAGTGGCTCCATAATTTTTAGCTCTTCTTGTCGGACCTTGTGTAGTGTAACAAAGATGCTCGACATATTGTCTTAAATAACTCTCGCCATCACTCTTCCTTATTATTCATAAAAGAAAGGAATTAATCCTCCTGGCGGATGTATCAGCTTCAAAAACTGCAATACCTAGGTAATGAACATAAAAATAAAAAGACCACATTCACTAGCTTTGGTCGGTGTATATCAGACACTCTGAAATATTTACATAAATTCATTCTATACAAAACGGATACTCATTTAACATTTATTACTCACTTCATTTGGGTCCCCCGCCTAATTTAACATATGTCAACCGCATATATTATTTTGTTTAAATTTGGAACTCATTTTTAGGGGTTTTCCTTTTTAATCATTTTAATCTACCCGTTCTATCTTAAACAGAAACAGAAAACTAAGCTAACACGATATTTGAAATGTCTAGATAGATTTTAAAGCACAAACACTGATTAATTTCAACGAAGGCATTACTTGTTAGAACACCCATGCAATTATTCTATATTAAAAACTCTAAAAACGTGATATTTCAGCGATTCTTTAAAAACATCCGAATAATTTCGAGAAAGAAGCAAGCTAAAGTACCACAAGCAAACAGATTAAATTTTTGTTTAAAATCTGGCCACAAAGAGGGATGCATTCATTAACGCTCTTCTCTGTGATATTGATCCAACTCAAATAGAAAAGCTGACTCACACAGACTAGCGTTCCAAATGACCATCTCTGCAGAAAAATGCTTACTGCTGGCAGTTCTCCGAATGTCACCATTGGTTTAAAATACCGACTTATTATTGAAAGTTAATGAGACGTTTTAACTACTGACAACACAAATTTATACTTCGTCATATATTAGCTTACAGTTACTATTATCAACTATATAGAGTTGCAGTTTCCTGGTCAATTTGTACTTTAAGGTACATTCGTGCAAGAAAACATGCCAATACATCTAGTTCCTGATGAATCATTTTCTTATTAGTGTGAAACAAACACCAAAACACAAGCATTAACCTTTTAAGAAACAGAAGAAATTAAAGCTTTAAACTGAATGGCTGAAAAGCATTGTTTGCCTACTTAATACCATATCTCGTAAGACAAATTCGTTCAACTGCTGAAAGAAACGCTTTCCTCAAAATGTGATTCAGACTTAGGAGTGACAAGCGGCATGGATAAAATGGCACATAAAAATTGTAATAAAATGTAGCAACGGCATATTCCCTTCTTCAAAAATTTAAAAACCCTGTGTATACGCAATTTCATACTCCTAGTTCGTATTTGAACTTTTTTTTTTAATTTACGTCCTCCAAACTTAAGTCGTATCAAACGATGAATGAAATGGGTGAAATGATACTCAAATGAGTCCGGGGTCCATAGAGCTTAGAGTTACCCGACATTCGTCTTGAAGGATAAGGGAAAACCCCGGAAAAACCTTATCCAGGTAACTCACCCTGACCGAGATTCGAACTCGGGACCTGTTGAACGTGAGGCAGACATGCTACCACCACGCTACCGAGGCAGGCTATTTGTACTTTGCAGGATGTGTACGTTTCTGTCTGAAATTTCTTTAAAATGTCGATAAATGTGAATACGTTAGGCAGACTAATGTCACGTGTTTATAAAATTGGCATGCAAATATTTACAGGCGTGAATGTGATGCACACATCTACTGAAGTAGTCCCATATACACGCAAGGAATGTAGGATCCTTTGGTATCTCATCAATCACATATTGCTGACAGCTCAGTTCTAAATTCTTTGCCCACATCCTCAGGTTCCAAGTAGACAGAGCCAAAGCAATATCTTTTTTTTTTTCTTTCCTATTTACGTACTCCAACGTTAAGTCATATCGGACGATGAATGAAATGGGTGAAATTGTGCGCAAATGAGTCCGGGGTCCATGGAGCTTAGAGCTACCCGACATTCGCCTATCAGGATAAGGGAAAACCCCGGAAAACCTTATCCAGGTAACTCACCCTGACCGAGATTCGAACTCGGGACCTCTTGAACGTGAGGCCGACACGCTACCAACTACGCTACCGAGGCAGGCAGCTGAAGCTTAGATTACCAGACTTGGGAAGTCCATTTTTAGCTACTTAGCGATATTTGCTAATGGGTGATGCTCATTTGGAGGACGAATTTAATGTTAAAAATCAATAACTGACCTTATAACACGTAAAGTATGTTCAATTTTTAGTCAAGCTCACATTTTCCTTTAAATTCTTAGATAATGGTGATGACTGGTGACAACTGTGTCAATCTATAACAGACGTTTGCCGTACCCCCCTCCCCATTAAAATAAGAGAAACTATTGTTGTTTTTCTGAATGTGCACACATAGTTTGGTTTTCCAACGGACAGTACTCTCTCGCAAGCCATATAGTTGAAAGTTTGACAAAGGTAAGCCCATTAATTAATACCCCTTGACCAAAACTCTGATAGTGCTTCTGGACCGATGCATAAAATGAAAGACATTGATAGTATGTGCACGTGTTAAGTCCGTGACCTCCCTCTCTTCCAACAACAGCAGTTTATGTAGAAAATTGTAATTTACATCCTTTTTCTTTACACCTTTACTCTAATATTTATGACACTTACTTGATATCTAAATTTTCATTTACTTAGTTTAGTTTCCTTAGCTATTGTAATGGCAGATATGTTGTCTGAACAATTATATATGAATTAAATTTGTCTGTTATTATAAAATGAATCTTAAAACATGCATATGTCCCACTGTAGTGACCTAGGTACTAGAATACGATATTTAAATTCCATTTATTTATTCTCCCTCTCTTCTCCCTGCAATATTATAACTCTAAATTTCATCTTCGACCCGCCTGAGTGACCAACAAAGCAATCAGTGTTATCCCTTTGCTTCTTCTCCATAATGTCGATTCGTTGGCAGGGAATATAATTTTACTATGCATCCTTCAGTAAAACCACTTTCCACTTTTACACTACGCTTTCACGGAATGTAAGGCGAGAATCAAAACTTAAATCTGCTGTCTAAATAAACTCATGAGCTGGTATGCGCACAGGACTGTTTATGTCCCTATATGTCTTTAAGCGACACGAATATTGGTTATGAATCAACGACCATCGGCACATAAGTCCTGTTTCACATGCAACTCAGTCACATTGAACGAAACATCCTTCGTACATCGATCGTACCTATTTTGTCTCGTAGAAGGGCATGGAGTGTGTTAAAAATTTTGTTCAATGAACAATATAATAATGTTATGGATCGCATTGTTGTGTTGGAGCTGCGACAAGCCAGTGCCGTGCGCGTGGGCAGGAAAGGGACAGAGAGCAGTGCGCCGAGCTGGACACTTGCCGAGAGAGAAAAAGAACCAGAGAGAGAAAGAGACACAGAAAAGTCTGGAATTTTCCGCTTTTCGCGGTTGTTATCGAGTGAACTACTGCATTCAAGAACAATGACTGTGAGGTATAAATAGCGGCAAGGTTTGAGAAGCAAGAGTTGTGCAGTTGCAGTTGTGCTGGAATTGTGTGAGTTGTGTGGACATTCTTTTGTTTGTTTATATGTAGTGGAGCACCGAATCGACCTTGAAGACTGCTGTGTCTCAATGTCACGTCTTTTTCTGCTACAAGGGTTGTACAAAGTTGCTGTTTTACAGTAATAAAGAGTGTTTTAAATTTCTGTAAACCAGACTTTTACTTCTACGAACCCGTGTGGTTACAATAACTTCAACTCCTTACTTTCACCACTAAGGTACTTACTTGGATTGTTTTATATCAACGAAAAAAACATTAATGCGCGCTCCGCAGTACAGTACACGCCTAGAAAACGGTCTCATAGTGGTACTTTTTAATGCATATTACTTAAATAACTGAATAATAATGAATTTACTAAGGTTCCTACCTAGAATATCAGTACATGCAGTGTTATTTAATGCTTCAGGTAACTTATCACAGAGCTTATACATAACAAAGCGTTTATCGTGCAGCGTGCTTTTACTAAGGAGCAGACCTAAGTTTCAAAAGCTGTACACAAGAATCTCAACAAGAATCTCAAATGTTTCTTAGCTATAGATATCGGCTAAGATCAGCATTTTCAATTTAGTATTTTAACTATTTGTAGACGTTCATTTGTTCTTCCAACCCTAATCCAATAGTGTCCTCCTTTCAGGGATCGAGTGAAGATAGCACATTCCTTCTCTACCACCCCTTATAACCTATTTCATCCTTTAGATTTCCCAAAGGATTGCCCCAAGTTCATTTATTGGTCCTCTTAGTGTCGCCTCTAAGACGACCAAGAACATTATCATTAGACGTATTATTTTCCGTTCCCTGATGACAAATTTTGAGACATTTTCCGCGAACTGATGCCCTTTCCTTGGTCATTTGATTGATGTTTGTCAGGCTGGCTGTCTTTCCTCTTGTGAGTTGGGTAGCCATTAGGTTCTAATAAAAGGTTTTCATCAACGGCAGATGGTACTAGATCGAAGCAGAGCTAAAACGAATCTCCTGCTGGAAAATAGACGAGAAAAGTTTAATTCACTGGGTTTCGCTTCGATTTCCTATCAGGAGCTTTCTTCAGACTGTTTCTCAGGTTTAAGTGCCAAAGAGTTCCATTAGCAGCCTTTAGCGAGTTCATACATTTGAGAAAGCGTCTGCGTGGAGGGAAGGTATTTTTGTAGTGTTTGACGTCTTTCTCATCACAGATGACAATAAAGCCTGTGAGGACTAATGTTAAATTAAATAATAATCGGAAAAGGAAGTTAGTTAAGGAGAAATTTCGGGCCCAAATTTAAGATATCTCACCGGCATTTAGCAGTTATAATTATCGAGGAGAATCTGTAAAAGTACCTCAGTCAGGGAGGACAGTTCTAGTGGATTTGAACAGCGCACCTCCTGCTCATGAGTCTGTTGAATAAAACTGCACCCAAACATTTGCTAGTAATTCTGTATTTTGTATATGTAGCTCATTTTAATGCACACTTTTGTCTACCCTTACACATCAAATAACATTTAAAATGTGTGTATTGTGTTCGTGTGTTTATACACGTACATACATGTAAGCCATGAATGGATGAACAAGTTAATATGCAACCTTTTATTAAGTCAAACCTAAGTCCCACCTAGAGAATAGGCCATAAGACACCTTAATCATCTTCCCTAGAAGGGTTGGAACTAAAAATATTTAAATATTTCGCTTTCTAAAAGGCTTACACCAGACACTTCTATGCACAATATTAATAATTTACAACATTTAGATAGTATTGATATTTAGGAAGTACCACCAATTTTTCAGACTACTATTTGAATACATAATCCAAATAAACACACACTTTTGGGTAAATATGATTTAGAGTAGTTCGCATGTCAAAGCAAGGATATGAAACAAGCACATGTCTGTGCTATTTAATCATTTACCTATGTTTCACTTTTTACCCACAGTTCAGAAAAATGAACTATTACTGGTTTTCAAAACGTCACACGGAATTTAAGTTGTTCACAAAGAGAGAAAGAGAAAGGGAAACAGAAGAAATGTGGTAAGAGTGGGAGACATTGAGACAGGAACGGGAACCCAGTAAGGGGATAAAGAGGGAAATAGAAATCGATAGAGAGCGTCGAAAGGAAAGGTTCGACAGAGAAATGTAAGAGTTAAGGCAATAATGGGAGAGAAGCTGCGGATTCTGTTTGCATATATAAGAACTTTCAATATCGACATTTTCCTGGATTACTTACAGAACTATTCACTGAGGTGCCTTTTACTTACCATGAAACTGCCAGAAAGCAAGAAAGATAACTAATATCTATCATGGTTTAAAATAATTTCAAAAAAGGGAATAAAAACAACTATGTACGATGAAAGTGTAAAGGAACATCGAATGAAGAAAACAGAAATCTGGGAAGATTTCTACAGCACAGATGCAATGACCAAGGAAGACTGGAAGGGCCCAAACTGCGAACTAACACATTTTATAACAAGATACGCAGCACATGGTTTCCAATATTTGATTTGTAAGGAGAAAACACACCATGATCCGGGCGAGGGCTGCGTGTGCGCGATGTGTGGGAAGCGGTGCAACAGATATGTGGACGTGTGCGAGAGGAGAACAGTTTCATTGAAAAACTTTTGTTGTGGTGAAAATAGAGAGTGATAATGAACTGAAACATCAAATGTAGGACAATGAACTAAAGCAGATCAAAAAGACAAGGTTATATGTATAATTATTCATGTAAACATGTACTAATGCACATCTTGAGAATTTTAAATATTATAAAACAACTGATGATTCTGGTGTGTATTTGATTACAAGGGAAAGAAAACTCATTCATGCAGAAACCGCTTTCAAAATTTTCATGAGAATCCATGTGGTTTATCGAGGCCAAGTGCTGACAATTTACAGTTTTAAATTCAAAGCTCAAATCCCAGGATGGCAGCGCATAATGCTATAAAACTAGATGAGCCTGTTTGAGCCTGGAACTTTTTTTTTAATTTACGTCCTCCAACGTTGTCATATCGGACGATGAAGGAAATGGGTGAAATGTTGCTCAAATGAGTCCAGGGTAACTTAGAGTTACCCGACATTCGTCTTTCAGGATAAGGGAAACCCCGCAAACGACCTTATCCAGGTAACTCACCTGAACGAGGTTCAAACTCGGTACCTCTTGAAAGTAAGACAGCGACGCTACCATCTACGCTAAGGAGGCGCACATCTTTGGAACTAATAGCTTTTCTACGAAACTTTGGGTTTTGCAACACTTTCCTTTTAAGAATTACATTCCGAAAGAAAATCCTAAAAGTAGATAGCATGAAGTCGACCGTTAAGGGGAATAACCTCAAATCACTCCTATTGCGCTCCAAATATCTTCTTTGATTTTTCAGCAACATTATGCGGAAACCACTGAAAAAAAAAACTTGAGAAATGTTAGCTGCTGTGACGGAATAAATTCAAACAAATATAATTTAGCAATAAATGCCTATTTTTTAAAAGAAAATTGTTTCTAATGTAGAGGAAACTACCACAGAAGCCCGGAATCAAAAATAAACTGGATCTGATTAATAACAACCCGACAATTTAAGGCAGGAACTTGGATCCTGCGCCGTATGCTGTGTTAGTGGAGTGTATCGATGTGTATCGATCAGTAGTGACCAACAACAAAGGTTGTGCGGTTAAAGCGAGAAAAGCGAACACCACACTTTGATTCTTTGTAGTGCGTTCTCCTGGTTAATGCTGTTTTCCCGTTAATCCATAAACATTCACAAAGCAACATATGGGACATTCACAATGAAAACATTCAGTGTAAACAAGGGTTCTATAGAGATACCATTCACAATAAAAATGTAAGCTCAACATCAGAAATTATAAATCGATACTACGGTTATATTAAGTTGTTTCATAAAAAGGTTGTTTCGGCGCAAACTGAAACTGAAGTGCTATAAGGGACTTCAGGTCTTTGATGTCATTACGACTGAGAATTCTATGATCTGCCAGCAGTACCAGGGGTTGCTCACTCTGCTACAGAGCAGAGCGGTAATTTCTTAATGTTAAGTTCATTCTCCATTTATCGAGGCTTTTGCTTGCAACGACTTTGAATCACTTCCTTATCGCAGAGTGAAACAAATGTTAATACAATTTTGAAAAGTGTACATGAAGTATACAAATTGTGGAATTATTCAACTACGTTATTGCAGCTAAAAGATAGTCGAGTGTCTTGAAGCCTTTAACTTAAGACGTCAGTCATTTGCAACAGGTTTTCGAATGGAAAGATGCAATTCCGGAACAGGTTACGGCGACATTTGCTACTGGATTTCAAATGGATTGATGCTATTCAGCACCGTGTTGAGGCGACTTCTGCTTGTACAACATCTCTGGGTTGGGAAGCTGCAGCGTCCTGCAGATGTTGTAGCTGCGTCCTGTCTTTGGGGATAGTGCCGATGTTTCAAGTGTCGACTCCTCTCAATCCGAGCTTTTGCTCAGATCCGACTTCTCAGGTTGAACAATTCCTGAAGATGGTATCGACTGCTGCTGTGGTCGAAACATGGAAAACCCTTACCTCGGTTGTAGTCTCCGACGGGAATTGGATGGAACTAATTTACCTATTAAATGAAAGTAAACAATCGCTCAGCTTCTTTTTAAAGTTTCCAATTTTTAATTTTATGTTAAGCTAAGAAAAACTCGTAACATAAATTAATAAATAACTTTATAAAAGTCGATTTGTTTTGGAATATTAAATTTTATTTTTATAACCAGTCACAGTACAGCTTGAAATCAAGTTCCCTCACACTGAGGAGGTTCTGCTTCTTAACCCGACGACGTCCATGCACAAAATGATGCCAACTCTAGGTAATCTGAAATTATTGAATTGTCCGTTGCTATGACCCTGCTATTTATGGTGAAAACGCGACGCAAATCGTCAAAGAACTGGGCTGTGACTGAGGAACAATGAGGCAATGAATAGACAGGTATCACGAAGGAGAGGTTGTATGGACCAATCATACGGACTTACAGGTAGAGCTCGTGCAACGACGTTTTCGAGAAGAAGCCCTGGTAGATTTGAGGAACCGACCTTGTCTGTCTTTCTGGATAAAGCGGTTGAGTATGGTTACTAATATAAAACAATACAACAACGAACGTTTAAAGGATGGCGGCATTGCATCGCACTGTCCTGCCATTAAGCTCCTTCTCATCAAGACACACAAAATAAGAAGGCTGCAATGGGCATAGCACAGTACTGACCTTACTCCACCTGGTAATCTGGAGTGAGGAGAGCGTATTTCGATCTGGACAAAAAGGGACTCTATATCTCTATAGGCCACGGGGAACTAAATGCGAGTCCCAGCACATTGTTCGGGCAAAATTTCAGAGCATTTGTGGGCCTATACAACAGCATCAGGTCCACTAGATTTAATGCAAGTGCTAGAAAAAATGAGGAGTATAGTCTATATAGGTATTCTTGGAAACACTTAGCTGCAATCCCTTCCTGCTATTTCCCAGAATAGAAACAGTATGTATCTATAAACCACAATTGTGGTATACATATTTCAAATACCACCCAGGGTATCCTAACGAGACATCCGGAAACAGGATTATTTCATGGTCTCCTAGGCATCGTGATTTGAACCTTATTAAACATAGATGGACCATCATGGTAAAAGAATAGGAGGAACGTTGACCAGACAGTGTGCGAGACAATCTAGTTGTTTACGACGGAGATATGGGAAATGAATCAGCAGAACACAAACTGATGTTTGCACTGGTTGCAAATATGCAAGAAAGAATAAATGATGTAATCGTAGCGGTTCTGTTTTCCTTTCCATTCTTTGTTTCAACAAATTATTTGTTTTAGCGCAAATACATTTTCTATGCCTCTGAAATGTTTCAGAACTTAATTCATTTCTGAATATCTGACGCGATCTGATAATGAAATAACAGTTAATTAGCTTGCTTTATAAGCACCATTATCCTTAGCTATCGTCGTCTTTTTTAATTTATAATAAATGTAGTAACTGATTTGTAACTAGCGGTTACACAGAATATGCGTACATTTTTTTAGGTTTTATATTTTATACTCCAGTGAATTATACAAAATCATATTGCAGCTCTAAGTTTGTTCTTCCCTAGATAAGAACTCTTCAGTTTCTTCTTACTTTATGAATTATGTATTGTTGTGATCCGATGGATTGTGTACAGAATTTATTGGTTAGATTAATTGAAATTGTTATTTAACCTACTGGCATTCTTTTCGAAATGATGTAGTAATAACCCTAATGTGATTTGTTACCGCCTATTATAAAATAAACATGTGGGAATAAAAAGTATAACAGTGTGCTGGGTTCGAATCGTAATTCCTCTGCTCATTTGACACAATACACACATTTTACGACTGAACGACAACAATTAATAAGAAGTAGGTTAGCTAAAACATAGATGGTTAAAAAAAACAAGGTTTAAATAAAAAGTTGGATATCACATTGTGGTTCGAACCTGGATCCTCCACCTACTTAAATTGGCTCTCACCAAGGCGGCCCGGGTTCGATCCCAGGCAACCACAAAGTGAGATTTGTGATGGACAACACGGCGCTGGGGCGGGTTTTCTCCAGGACCTCCGGTCTCCCCCGCCATCTCATTCCACCGGTGCTCCATCTTTATCTCATGTACCATCAGTGTCACCGCCTGCGGTGCCGTATGTAGTAAAAGCGGGCGTTAAACACTACACATTTCATTTCCGCCTACTTTACACAGCGTTCATTTTATCACTGAGCTAGGAAAGCTGCTGCTACGCCGCCGCTTACACACACACACACACACACACACACACACACACACACACACACACACACACACACACACACACACACAAACACACACACACACACACACACACACACACACAGAAATGTTCTCTCTTTTAAAAAAACATTGCTGTATTTGTTCTCTATTTCTTGCATATTGTGCAACTCCATAACAGCTTAGGCGCATGTAAAGTAAAGTAGTTCGTTATTGCGTTTAACAAATTAAAACATTTGGAATAGAAAATATAGTCACAGAAAGACCGCCTCGGTAGCGTAGATGGTAGCATGTCTGCCTCACGTTCAAGAAGTCCCGAGTTCGAATCTCGCTCACGGTGAGTTACCTGGATAAGGTTTTCCCTTATCCTGAATGACGAATGTCGGGTAACTACAAGCTCCATGGACCCTGGACGCATTGAGCATCATTTCACCCATTTCATTCATCGTCCGATATGACTAAATGTTGGAGGACGTAAATAAAAAAAGGTAACAGAATAGAGCTCGAACCCTGGACACTCCTCTCGCTTGTCACAGTATGCATTTGACCACCGAGCTACGGTTTCGGAAGGCACACTGACACTAACGATTCCGGATGGTGGTCGAATTCAAAATTCACTCGCGCTAAACTTTTCATTGATTGTTTTTGGGCATGAGCTTGGCATGTGAAGGGAAAACGATTAAGGATCTTCGTCCACTTTATATAGTGTGAAGTTCATAGGATCAATGGTCCGGTAAAGAACGCGAAAAGTTCGTTAGAATCGTTTGGGACGGTTCGTTGTTGATCAGCACACTACAGACCAAAATCAGACGGTACTTTCAACGCCCTCTCTCTATTTCTATCTCTCTCATTCACCCATTCACTCACTCTTTAGGTACAGTATAAGTATCATCCCATTCTTATTCAATATTGGGCAAGAATTCACAGAGTAAATATACTTAGTCATTTTTTGTCTCCGTGACATATCATTACAAAGAATTCTCACCATATAAATAAACTAATGCAGTATGAGTCTTTAGCCTTCATAAGTGAAACCGAAACATGATAAAACATTTTTAAAAAATAACCTTAAATTATTCTTCAGCAAGCTGGAAATCAGAACGGGTCGCTTTTTTATATGCAAAGAAACAATAAAGCCGTTACTTTTAACATTATAAACAGGACACAATAATTATATTGCCAGTCAAATTGGCCGGTTATGTTCTATAAGAAAGGACTGTAAAATTAAAACATGTTTCACGCAATTATATTCCAAGAACATTTTACAGGAAATCAGATCTACTAAATTAAATACAATGCATAAAGCTCGTGTCACTGTGTTTATTAATATGTGAGATGCACTATATCCTTAAAAAAGAAAATAACCCATCTGTTCTAGTTTTAAGTGTTGAACGGCACGCACGTGAAGTGCCCTGTATGACAGGGATGCAATTTTCTCGGTAACCAACGAGGGTACATTTAGAATAATATCGTAACAGAATACAAAGCTTGATAAGGGGAAGGATGATACTTTGTTTTTATTTAACGACCTCCAACGTAGCACAGGGTTCATAGAGCTTAGGTTTACGCGACATTCAATTTTCAGAAAGAGAAAATTCAGGGGGGGGGAAATACCTTATCCAGATAACTCACACAGAACGAGATTCGAACTCGGAATAGCTTGAATGTCAGGCAGACACACAATCCCTACGCCCAAGAGGTGGGTTAGGAGGATATTTGCTGATGCTCTTAAAATATGGGCGATTAGCCTCGCTAATTCATCACAATTGTTTTAAAGAAGAGTAGGTACGTTTGAAGGTGGCATTTGCTTTGTAGATATTTGTTTACAGATAAATTTGTGTGGGCATGTATGTGGGGAGAGAATGCATTTTTCAAAGCACATCAAGGCAACACTCACAATGAAGTAGTTTGTAAAAATCAACTACATTCAGAGAAATTGACTATTGATTGGTTGCGCTATTGGCTGGTTCGATAGCTTTTCACTTCCATGAATGTTTATTTAACTTCCTTGCGATTTGTGCACGTTTATTCTCTATCACTTGCTCATTCTGGAAGAGAACTTCTAGCTGATGACGCGCATTCCACTAGCAATTTTACATATCAATTGCTCAGCTGGGAACTGAATTATCTATTTTCGCAACTGGTGCTTCAGTTTAATTTCCCGTACTGGGGGTGCATTATAATGATTAAACTTTACGTTACTTTTCTCTGGACTGCCACATTTTCTGACAAACCAATTACTTTACTTTGTACATTCGCAAATGAAGTGAAATAAGTTGAAATAAGTGGTGGGGTTTGTTAAGTTAGAAACACGTGAACGTAGGTCTGCTATTCGCGCGCGCGCGCGCGCGCACACACACACACACACGCACACACACATATATATAGCCACCAACGTTGCCATATCGGAGAATGAATGGAATGGGTGAAATGATGCTCAAATGAGCCCAGGGTCCACAGAGCTTAGAGTTACCCGACATTCGTCTTTCAGGATAAGGGAAACCCCCGAAAAATACCTTATCCAGGTAACTCACCCTGACCAAAATTCGAACTCGGGACCTCTTGAACGTGAGGCAGACACGCTACCACCACGCTACCGAGGCTGGCTGCTATTCTTATTCCATCGGGACCATCCTTCCTGACAGAGTTCTTTCTAGTTTTCCTCAGTGCTCGCAAATGGAAAATGCCAGACAGATACCACAAAATTAGGCGTGAAAAGTTCTCTTCCCAATTTTCCTCATCCGGTTAATCATTAACAATGGACATTATATGCATTAAAACAAGCTGGTGCCAATTAAGAAATCGAGGTGGAAATTTCGAAATTATCAAAAGAAGCGATTCAACTCAAACTGTGTACCTAAATTTTTAGTATCTTTATTATACACGTGTAACGAGCAAGGTGGTACCACGCTAATGTGCTCAACTCGTGTTCGGGACATCGTGGATTCCATTCTAGTCAACTCTGTATACTTCTGTTCTACCCATGTCAACCAAATAATGGAGTGCTTACCATCCTACGGCGCACTCCTCTACACCATTTCATTTCATTTCATTCTATTTCCTTATTATCTTTCCCTTGCTTTGCAACTCGTGGTGTACGGCGGTGCAGGACAGATGGTGCGGATATTCGCACACTGGTAAAGCTGTTCTGGGCGGCTTTGTGTTGTCTCCACCTGGGGGCACGGAATGTTGGTGGCTGCGCAGCGGATTCTTATCAATGGGATGAAAACCCCTCAGCTCTTGTTAGGGATTTCTCTCTGCGCGTTTTGTGGCCTTTCTGCCGGGAAACCAATGGGTTGATCTGGCGGTTGCCCCGATTCATCCCTTCGTTCTGACGATGTTAGCCGAAATATATGGGCGTAGGTGACAGTTCGCGAGGTGTCCTCCTCGGATGTCTCCCATTTACCTTTTACAACTTAAGTGTAGCGTTTACAGAAAAAGACCATTCCCCCAAAATTTGATACATCATTTTACCGGAAATAGAGGTTGTGGGGTCCCCTAAATGCGAAAAACGACACATTTTTAGATAAACGTCCCCTCATGGGCGTGTATTTGGAAGTGAGCAGTATCGTCAACAAACGAAATTTCACAAAAATATAAACTGTCCAAATTTCAATTTAGCGTTTTGAAGTGCAACAAAAAGGGTTTCTTTAAAAAAAATAATACCTGTACACGAGATTGACATTTAGATGGAACTTTTTTTTTCTTTTCTCCATTGAAAAATCGCTTTATTGCTTCAAATAAAATAATGTTAATTTGTCCGTTTGTTTGGAAAACAAATAAAAATACACTTTGACCTTCCATGAATAGTCTCTGGCATCCTATTCATTCCCAATTAGATTTTGATAATTTGCGCAAATGTTAAACCGGAAGAGATATCAAAAGCGTACCATACAGATTATATAAAAATGTAGTTCTCGTTGGCACACACAAAACACAAACACGCGTTTTACGACAATTTTCGTAGCAATTTTCAACTACGTCAAGCCTTTTGGAAATGTTAAACCACTGAAAAATCTCTCTTTCTCGTTATGCAAGGAGTGGAATTTTAAGGCCAACAAACCACGTCCTGCGTTTTAAAGATTTCACTTTTGCTTAAGATTCCTGCATTTGTCTTTCGCCCACAACGAAAAGTGTAGTACAAATATTTTCTACACTTTAGGGCTTAGCTGATGTAAGTATAGTTGGTAGAAGAATTAAGAAAGAAAGACATGTGAAGATAGCACTTCAATATTACAGTAATATGTGAGGTACTTGTAAAGCACTTTAATTGCAAATAGTCATTTAAAGCAGAATAATATTTTCGGCTGGCCGTGAGATTTTCAGGGTAGGCAGGATATGACAATGTGCAAATTACAGATCTAGCAGTAAAGTAACATTTGCTTTTCTTTGCCAGTACAGTAGACCAATGAATGGTACGCCATGTCTCCTGTTTCCCAGGAAATGTCGACTTTAGACTTCAATAGACGTTGTGGATAAAGCTGTAATCTTGTCCTATTCTATAAAGTGAGAACTCACTCTGTTCAAGAAAGCATAGCTTCGTTCAATATCACAACTTCTAGAAGGAATGGCTCCAGCTACGTCTGTTAGCGTTCGGCAGAACACTTTGAATATAGTTTTACACAAACGTTTTCATGACATCACTTACGCCCGAATTCACCAACAAATGTTAAGGTTTAACACGAGTTTAGCAATAGTTAAAACAAAAATTGCATTTCGCCAACAAGTGTTAGCTTAGCCCTCGTGTTAAATCTCTTGTTAAACTAACAAGCCAAATTTCTGTTGTTAAGTCCTTAACAATTGTAAATAGTCAAGATGGCAGACGTGAACTCAGCTGTTAGTGTCGATTTGTTATATTTAAGACCGTCTAAATGGCATTCGTAATAGAGCACTGCCTATGAGGAGAAATTATTTTGATGAGCTATCAGAAGAAAATTTTCTACAGAAGTATAGACTGTCGAAACAAGTTGCTATGAAGGTTACTGCGGAAGTACAAGAGAGGTTAGAACATGCATCGAAAGGAATATGACGATCTCGCCAATGCTTCAAGTATTAATAACTTTACTATTCTATAATTCACTGAATTATGTGAATAATACATTGTCCAACTCCCATCTTGAAACGTTTAAGTCACTTCTCCTTCTTCGATCCTCGTTTTAAATTTACGTAATACTGAGTTAGAATATGCGTCGAAAGGAATATGACGATCTCGCCAATGCTTCAAGTATTAATAACTTTACTATTCTATAATTCACTGAATTATGTGAATAATACATTGTCCACCTCCCATCTTGAAACGTGTAAGTCACTTGTCCTTCTTCGCTCCTCGTTTTAAATTTACGTAATACTGAGTTAGAATATGCATTGAAAGGAATATGACGATCTCGATCTTGCTTCAAGTATTAATAACTTTGCGATTTTATAATTCATTGAATTATGTAAATAATACACTGTTCAGCTCCCATCTTGAAACGTTCAAATCGCTTGTCCTTCGTTCCTCGTTTTAAATTTACGTAATACTGACAACTTGTTTGGTGCCTGTAGTAGTGACACATGCATTGAATTAAATTCGTTTCCAATGTTTTCCCCAGTGACATCTTTCTCTGTTGCACTCGCCGCACCCATCTTCTTGTTTTCCACGATATCCTTACACTTTGCCACCAATTCAATAAACAATTCTTTCTCCATCGATGAGAAATCTGTCTTACGGTTTTGTTTACGATTTTGTTCATCCAACATTTTTTTCAGGTTTGTGCAGACGAAAATGTAAACAAAAGCGCATCGCAGTACTTTCAGAAAGTAATAAAACTCATCCATAGCCGTCTATAGCTATAATATTTACAACTTACTTGGCGTTAACACGTGTTTGTTAACATTTTCAGAAAACAGGTTGGTGAAATGCAAGAAATTTAACAGCAGTATTAGCGAGGTGACAATTGTTACGTTACATTCGTTAACGTCGATTTTAACATCTGTTGATGAAATTGGGCATTACACTTTGAGGCAGGAACTGATCATTGGAGTAGACGAACTTCATTTCATTTCTCAATCTTAAAGAATTAAAATACATGAGGTAATAATTTCATAATGCAGCTAATTCCTTGGCAAACATTTTCTAAAGGTACTGAAACCGAGGAACTCAATAAATGAAAGTATTTCACAGTCTTCATGTCTCTAAATCTGTTCTGAAGATGAAATATGAAGTTATCCACAGTTAACAGTAGGTTTTTGTATATTGAGCTATACTTTATTGGATATACTTCATGTTTCTCTCATACTGTCCATGACGCACACAAAGATGAAATAGTTTTCACACGATATGATTTCTTATGTCGCAGAAAAGCAATAATGCTCTGTCGGTACACCAGTATTGTGAACAAAGCGTGTAGGGATGTCCGTTCAGCAGCGTTTAAATCTCAGAAATTCCACCAGCCATAACACTGACGCCTACATATGACAATACGTTTCTGAATGATATTAAATTCCTGTAAAGCTTCAAGTAACATTCCATATAATATATAACAAGCCGTTCTGCTGGAACGGATAGTATAAAATTTCATACGATTATTAAATGCCGTCCCTATTTATGTATTTCACAATGGTGGCCAATGTAGAGCTGTGTCTGCTATATTGTCACACTGAACTGAAGAAAAGAGAATGCCTTCTGACAAGCCTGTAAAGTTTCTCCTTTGTTTTTCCCAGTGTTGGCACAAATCGCCTTAATACATACGGCGAGTAACAATTTCTACTTAATTCCTGCGGTTCAAGAGCAGTGAATTTACTGAGTCTCTTCGATACGTCAGTCTGCTTTATACAGCAATACGGTCACATCAATAAATAAACCTAATCATTATTTGCCTATTTTCCCCACCTTCTTGTTATATTGTTACCTTGTAACTTTGTGTTGTTCAGACAGCATCTCGGTAATGGGGTTGAAATTATTTTCTATTTTCTATTGAAACCTCCCGATTATGAATGACTTTGGGCAAATATTTCTCATAAACAAAATCGCGACTTCCTTGTAAAAGGTTGTGTTTCATACCACGAGGAATTTACTAAACAGCACGCGGCACGGCATGTGATCTATACCTGCGAACTCCGACAGCGTGAGGCACGCGTCCTTGTTCCTGTCACTGCCTAATCCACAATCATTCTGGATCATTTTTCTATGCGGATCTATTGGCGGTAAAAACTATCTATAGGTGTCACAAAGTAGCTGAGCAACTACTTCTATATGTTCGTTCGGTGTCGCTTGGAAACACCTTTCAATTCAAATCCTACTGTTCACGTTTAATAGCATTTTCCTATACCATTAGAAGCTTTGAATCATAATTAGAAAACCCATTTCTGTCAGTTTAAGCAATTACAAATATTAGAAAAAATTCATTTTTGTTATCACTAGTTAGGTGTATTTTGCGCCATGAAATTTTTAACACTGTGTTGTGGATAAGATTATCCAAAGAAGACCCCTCAGTAAGTGCCTCTGGTTTCAAAGTTCAGCCTGAGGGACCATATCACTGTCACAATGGCAGAGTGAGTCCTCTTCGTGTAGCTTACAGGCTGGACAACATAGGTAAGTAGCGCGTAATTTCAAGCACGCTATTAGTAACGTCACCACTTCTCTCAAAATTTAAGCATCTGCAAACATTGCACCAAACAGAAAGAGAGCGTTACACGACAGGCTTCAAACACATTAATAAATAAGTACTTCACTACATAGTATGAGAACGTCTTGTTTTAACGAAACCATCTAATATTTATTTCTAAAAATGAAGCAGCGTGGAAGGTTTCAACCATGAAACAACCCTCTCTCTCACATCTGCATTCATTTGTCTCCTACATGAGAACTACTGTCAACTGAAATGATGCCATTCGATATTAAGCAGTTCTGCCGCTATACTTTCCTTTAATCGGTTGTGAGTCCCTGAAGTTTCCCGCTTTAACTTGATGCTTATATCTGCATCTGTCACTTTTTACTACGAACTCTCACCAATCCACTACAGAAAAATAAATAACAATTTCTACATAACTAGCAGTAGATACATAAATCTTCATCCAACTTTTAGAGAAGTATTATTCTACAAATTGGTACTACTGCTAAAGAAGATAGCCCGTGTGCTCAAGCCATATGGTTTCTTTATTTGTAAATATACGAGAGTTTGTATTCTCCCCTTTCGAATGTTTTCTGCCTTAGTATCTAGCCTTCATACACACTGCAGGTAATTAAAAGGAGTGGGATAAATACGTAGGTAATATATCAAAGTCCGACATAGCGTTTTCCAAGGTAATATTGATTTAAACAGCACAACAGCGCCATAGCGAAACAAGACTCCGTATACCAGGTAAGTTATCATTGGATTGGGAATTATGTATTTTCTTCAAATGTATTACCTACGAGACATGTATTGCCATGCTGTTGGTACACTTCTAGCATGCCGAAGCTTAAGTCCGAGGCTATGAAAAACCTGACTAAATAGTTCTTCAAACCTTTGTTATTTATTATTCTAGGACTGGCAGTGCTCATCACTGGCAAAATTATATATGCTTCAAATATCTTTTACCTACTAGCCTTTTAAGGCTTCGTGCACTTTGTTTTACTTCTGGTATAATCTGTTGGCATGGGCATATGATTCTTAAAGTTTCTTGTGCAGTGGCTTTGCCTAATTATGTTTTAAGCTGAGTACTTATTTACACGTTACCATCTCTGTTTTTCTATCTATCCTGGATATAACAGAGAGATATCTTCCTCTGCAGCGGAGGCCGCGCCGTGATTGAGTGGTTACACCGCTTGGCTCTCACTAAGGCGGCCTGGGTTCGATCCCAGGCGACCGCAAAGTGAGATTTTTGGTATACATGAATACTATGAGAAAGTCCCTAAGCTCATTCATTCTCTCTTTTGTGAACAGATATACAGGTCTATTGAAATAACATTGTTTAAATTTTAATTATAGACACTAATTTTATTGCAATGTACAACTACGTACATTCGTAAATTCTCAAATTTGAAACTTGATCTATTGTCTAACAAATATTTTTTGTATTGAGAGAATGTTCTCTCTACATCGCATGATGTGATTGGAGCATACTTGAAACAGTTTATATTTGAATGTATGTTGCCATTTAAACAATTTCGCACTTCACACAGTTTCGAATATGATGAATTGTTTTTAAGAATATGAAGTTTTTGTTTAACACTATTACTATAGTATCTTCAGGGACTTCGTTTATTTTTTCACAAACTTTTTCCACTACCCTTAAAGCAACACACATTTCAATATTCGAAGTCTCACGTTAGACCAGGGGAAGACAGGTAGTGGCGGTGTGAGGTCACCTCCGTCAGCTCTAACCGCCAAATATGCCCCCGAACGAAAGACAGGTTAGCGTGTGACGTCACAACGCTGATTTCTGCTGCCCAAAAGGAATGAAAGAGTTTGATGTGTTGGGTTCCGACAGCGTAGGAAATACAGGAAACGTATCGGGTATTAATAATATGTACAACTTACATCTTGGGTGTTGTAATATTAATGCTGACTGCTTTAATTACAAAATTGGTCACAGTTTATAAACAATTACATTTTGGCACTGTGCTATGTGAAAATATATAAAACTTCTACCCGTAGTTTATCTGAAGGTCAGGCATTATAAAGTAAATAAAATAGAATATAAAGTAATTTTCTCTGCAAATTAGAGGAGATACATTCAGAACAAAATTACGTGGACATTTTCCGACACGTTTTGTTTCGTTTTTCTAATCGTTTTTTGTAATCGAAGGCTGCATGTTAGATTGTGATCCGAGAAGGTACTTCGGTGTTTGGACTTAGTTAATTTCATAATAGAATAAAAATTGTTCGCACACATATGTCGAGCCAACCATACACAATGTCCATGCGGCAGTGAATACAACCTCGGAAATCAGGTTTGGAAGACATTCTTGTAAAAATCAGCCAAGATTTTCTTGTGTATATATTTATCCTTCAATAAATCGTTACATTGTAAATTTAATAGTCCCATTTGGTACGTGGCAGCTACATTATTGTCATCGAGTGCACACCTGAGAGAACCCTCAGATTCTGTACTCACAGCGTCATTTATATAGGCAACTTGTTACTACACGGCTCTTGCCTGACGTCACACGCACTGCAGGCCTCACTCCCAGCTGAAATACGCCACAACTCTCGAAGCTGTCTTCCTCTGCGTTAGACCCTCCCTCGGAATGTGACTGTACATCAGGACAGCAGTGGATCGCGAGGTTCCATAGGCCAGTGTCTCGCGACCTGCAGCCGCCTCGTTCCAATGTTTTGGTGTCCAAAGTACCTGTCCTGTTAATAACCAGAAACACTTGAACGACCTTCCTGTAAATATCCACTGCACGTACTAGGTAGCACAGACACGTGAGCTCTCCCTCTATATCCCAGTAACTCGTACTTTTCCGGCGTTCTTCTCATTGAAGTTATACGCTACGGAAAAAGCGTACCGGTTGTAATTTAGCTGGATACCTAGAGACATCATACTATATGTACTCACAAGGGAATTATCTCAACTGGACATGCAAGATGTATTTCTCAACCAGTACCCAGGTAGATTTGTTAATCGATACCATCATGATATAAGTCATTCTACTAGCCTGAAGCAAAATAATGCGATTAGAAATTTGAATTCACATACGCCGCTCTGGCGTGCAACTCCATTATATCTGAGGTTCATACAGCATATTGACACAGCATGTTTTTTGTAGCCTTTACACATCAGTGTTAGTATTTAGAACCAATTTTATCATTGACCTTACCGGTGATAATATGCACTTGAAACAAGACGTTCCGGACAGATCGTCCTGGAAAGGCACAAATTCTTCACGACCACTAAATTCTCTCTCTCTCTATCTCTCTCTCTCTCTCCATCTCTCTCTCTCCCACCCATACATATGCAAAACATGGGGTGGTATTTCGAGAACATTTCAAAAAGTCTGTCCCTGTTTTTCAGTAATGCATATATCAGCATATTTGTCACGATTGGTGAACCGAGCTCGTGGCACACAATACAATGCAATTTCACATTCAAATATCGTTTGCGATACTTTCGTGGCCAATCTTCTATTTCTGAAAAGTCAGAAATAGAAGTCAGTCTTCGGATTACAGTTTTATATTATCTATAAAAGTATCGTCTGAACACTGCACACGTATACCTGGAGGAATTATCTGAATTATATTTTGCTTGATATTTAACATTCTTGGTGCTCCCTAGTCATAAAATTTGGCATCATCATTCTGTACACTCCCAAAAATTCAGTGGTGTTATTTTTGGGTTTTAACCTCCGAAACCGTGCCCATTCTGTATAATTTCCATGTCAGAGCAATACTGAAGTAAATATAAGCTTCGAAATGCGATATTTCGCAACACTTGAAAACACTAATGGAATAACATATACTATGCTTTCACTAACCAAAACTCGATTTTAACACTGACTTAACAGGACCTCAGGCCTGTCTTATTGGCGTACTTCCTTAAGACCGAAATGCAAATTATAAATTCATAGTATTGTTGCAGAACAAACTAATGTTATGGTTGGCAGAGTATTTAAACAAACCTAACCACTCCGCATGAAAATATTCATGATATAATTAAATATTCATGCCTATTTATCCTGTAACTTAAACGTTATTAAATTGTCCGTTGGCTGTAGATTTAGTGCAATAGGCACGACCAGGGCTACGGCCACGCCGTGGCCCAGAAGTTAGGCCACTTGGCTCTCACCAAGGGACCCGGGTTCCATCCCAGGCAACCGCAAACTGGCATTTGTGGCGGACAACGGGGAGCTGGAGCGAATTTTCTGTGGGATCTCCTATTTTCCCCCGCCATCTCATTCCACCGGTGGCCGGCTTTGTACGGAAAAACAGTTCTTACCCCAAACCACAATGTCATAAACATCTTAGGATACACTTACCGGGTTATAGTGGTCAAGAAAGTTAGGCACGTGTTTACAGCTGAGAATACCCAGGGTTGCCGTTGTTTAAAATAACGTTTAGAAGCAAAAACATCTGAATTCACTGTACAAAATAGTCATTCATATTTTCAAATAAATTTTCAATAATTAATGCATCCTATAATATACATAATGTTACAGCGCTTTATAACATAACTGAAAAAAATGTATTACCTATGCTGTTACGGCATAGTACTTATATTAAATAAAATAACTAAATGCGTATTATTAACATAATATCCCAGGAAAGCTTAGTAAAACATTCCGATACGTTGTTGTAGGACCATCATTACAATTTTAAAAGGGTTAAATTGCATCAGTGTGCATGAATTTTCGAGGGATATTTACTTGAAAATTAAAGAAGCACTTTGGATATTCTGGTAGTTAATAATAATTTATAAGCAATGATTGCACATTAGAGCTTTGTTTATTGCAATTGTGAGCCGATTTATCCTAAAACACTTTCCTATATTCTTTGGCAGCTACAGGTGGGCAAACAAATTTCACTTGATTTAACAAAGCAATAAATACCTCAAAAGTAAAAATAAATAAATAAATAAATAAATAAATAAACACTAAGGAATTAAAGAAAACTAAAAGAAAAACTAGTAAGGAAAATCTATTACTCTTTTTAAATGCGCGAAAGTTTTAACAAGGATGTCTGTTAATTTTACAAAAGTTAAAGTTAGAATTATTATTATTATTATTATTATTATTATTATTATTATTATTATTATTATTATTATTATTATTATTATTATTATTATTATTATTATTATTATTATTATTATTATTATTATTATTATTATTATTACTACTACTATTATTATTATCATCATCATCATTACTATTATTTTTGTAATATTAGGTCCTCCAGCGTTGTCATATCGGATGGTGAATGAAATGGGTGAAATTATGCTCAAATGTGTGCAGTGTCCATGGAGCCTAGAGCCACCCGACATTCGTTCGTAAGAATAAGGGAAAATTCCGGAAAAAACCTTATCCAGGTAACTCACCCTGACCGAGATTCGAACTCGGGACCTCTTGAACGTGAGGCAGACATGCTACCATCTACGCTACCAAGGCGGGCGAAATACTGTTAGGTATATATTACAAGTATGAATGGAAATCCATGGAAGCTTATCCATGTTAGGTTCGATTCCCACGGTCTCCACATCTTAATTCAATTACGCAAGTGCTATAACTAATAACAAATTAAACACTAATAAATTTATAAAACTACACTAACTACACTAAGTAAAACACTATGAACTTTTATAAATATAAGATTAATTAACATACATAAGAAGCACGTGTGCACAGTCTAAGCTAATAGAAGATACTGAAATTCTGAGGACACAAGAAAACCATCGCAACAGCGCTTAGACTTGGAGAATGTAGTAAGAAGGACCACCCCATATGTTTGGGGGTAGAAGACCCTTATAATTGCTTCCATGTGGGATCTGTGGTCAAAAGTGAAAGCTCGCTTACGCTTTGATGTCACTAGGGATGCAACGAACGCGGTTACTATACATACAATCACACACACACACACACACACACACACACACACACACACACACACACACACACACACACACACACACACACACTCACACACACACACACACACACACACACACACACACACACACACACACACCACCACCACACCACACCACACCACACAAGAGCTAATTTGAACTTAACTGTACATATGAATGAAAACTGAAATAAAATATTACTCCATCAGTTTATCAATTCTTTTATTGTTTTCTGCATCTAAAATAGCCTTCTAGATTTACACTGTATGTCACCCAAACAAAGGAATTAAATACCGTATCACATTCGGCCCTTAAATGTGGCTACTTCCATATTAGTATGGTGCTGACGTGATACTCCGTAATAGTACAATTTAATAACTTAATAACAGAGGATCTACAGACTACAGTAACACAGTCCAGTATATATACTTCAGATGTTTATGGACCATTCCAAGACAAAGTCTAGAAGTATGAATGAGAGTGCGAATGTGTGCGTGATCTAATGATTAAAACCAAATGAATACGAGTTACACCTTCGGTAAGTTCCAGAGGAGAACGGCCGCCGATATGACCATTGAAGTTAAAGGCAGTGGAAAAATGGATAATAGCGGGGGGAGGGGGGCGGGGAAAGAAATTAGTGTGCAAGAAAAAATGGCAATCACATTCCTGCTTAGTTTTTATTTATGCGCGTCAAGGTATCGTAGAAATACTTCAGATGTACGGTAGCAACTAATAGTCAGCACTGTGATTTGTGAACTCTGATTTTCTGAAATAGTTTCCTTTTGGGAATTAATTTGCAAAATTTTGTAGCTAGAAAGACATGTTGCTACTTCTGCCGAAAGTAAAGCTCACTCGGTAACATAGTTGGCTATAGTAAAATGCCGTTCGATTCCCTTTGTAGAATAACTTTTTTGTTTATTTTTGTGTTTAATATGAATGATGTATGTAAAGAGCAACGATACTTTTGATTTATGAATATCCAAAGGAAAACGTTCGATTTTAGTAGTTATGTTCTTTCTACACTTGGTTTCGTCGTGCAGTGTTTATAATAACTTACTGCTTACATTTCTACATTTAACTTAACGTAGTCATTTTAAAAAAGGAGCGGGATTCAGATCACTGCAACAGTACTATGCCAAAAGGAATTGTACACTTAATTCTTAGGTAGTGAATTCCACGCTAGCCGTGTGTAGGACGCACTATGAAAGGGTGGAGCCAGACTGAAAAATTCAATGCCAGAGCCGGGATTTGAACCACGGATCTTCTGGTTTCCGTCCAGCCACTCTAACCATTTGAGCTACTATGGCCAACATGCCGACATGACATAAAATTCACCAACTGACTCGTGTTTCTCCCAGTAAACCACTTAGGAGTTCTCATAAACACATGAGACAACTACCTTAATGGCGACTTACTGTACTGTAAGTACTTTAAGACCCGGTTTTATAGTTCGGACCACTATTAAATTCTCCTACTGACTCGTTTTTTCTCCCGGTAAACCACTTAGGAGTTCTCATAAACACATGAGACAACTACCTTAATGGCGACTTACTATGCTGTAAGTACTTTAAGGCCCGGGCTTTATAGTTCGGACCACTATTAAATTCTCCAACTGACTCGTGTTTTTCCCGGTAAACCACTAGGAGTTCTCATAAACACATGAGACAACTAACTTAATGGCGACTTACTATGCTGTAAGTACTTTAAGGCCCGGGCTTTATAGTTCGGACCACTATTAAATTCTCCAACTGACTCGTGTTTTTCCCGGTAAACCACTAGGAGTTCTCATAAACACATGAGACAACTACCTTAATGGCGACTTACTATGCTGTAAGTACTTTAAGGCCCGGGCTTTATAGTTCGGACCACTATTAAATTCTCCAACTGACTCGTGTTTTTCCCGGTAAACCACTAGGAGTTCTCATAAACACATGAGACAACTAACTTAATGGCGACTTACTATGCTGTAAGTACTTTAAGACCCGGGCTTTATAGTTCGGACCACTATTAAATTCTCCAACTGACTCGTGTTTTTCCCGGTAAACCACTAGGAGTTCTCATAAACACATGAGACAACTACCTTAATGGCGACTTACTATGCTGTAAGTACTTTAAGGCCCGGGCTTTATAGTTCGGACCACTATTAAATTCTCCAACTGACTCGTGTTTTTCCCGGTAAACCACTAGGAGTTCTCATAAACACATGAGACAACTAACTTAATGGCGACTTACTATGCTGTAAGTACTTTAAGACCCGGGCTTTATAGTTCGGACCACTATTAAATTCTCCAACTGACTCGTGTTTTTTCCGGTAAACCACTAGGAGTTCTCATAAACACATGAGACCACTACCTTAATGGCGACTTACTGTACTGTAAGTACTTTAAGACCCGGGCTTTACAGTTCGGACCACTATTAAATTCTCCAACTGACTCGTTTTTTCTCCCGTTAAACCACTTAGGAGTTCTCATAAACACATGAGACAACTACTTTAATGGCGACCTACAATGCTGTAAGTACGAAACACGAGTCAGTTGGAGAATTCAATGTCATGTCGGCATGTTGGCCATAGAAGCTCAAATAGTTAGAGCTGCTGGACGGAAACCAGAAGGTCCGTGGTTCAAATCCCGGCTATGGCATTGAATTTTTCAGTCTGGCTCTACCCTTTCATAATGAATTCCAAGTTTGAAAGTCTGTAAGGCCACACGAATTTCTTCCGAATGAAGCGGTCTATTGTTGTCTGCATACTTTAATGCATAAGTGGCTAAAATAAATCTTAAAGCCAAACGAATTGTTTATGCACGAATAGAGAGAGTGTGTTTTTATTTTCAAATTCCTTTATTTGAAATTGTTACAATACTTGTATAGGTTTTATAATAATCGTTCTTGCTGTACCCCCAAAAAATGTTTGGGAAGTACTTCCGCCAAAAGGTAAAATTACCTGACTGGATAAAAACAACAAATCCTTGTTTGATTATTGCCAAGGTTTCTTATACAAAAAATACACAGTACTTTAAGTGACACAAACACATTTGTTAAAAAAAAATCAACTATATGAAGCAATTCTAAATAAAAAGGGGTTTCTTAATGGGGACGTGCACACCTGTGATTGCATTTGTATATCTACTTCCGTCCTATGTGGCAGCAATGATGTCATTTGGCATCCGTGTATATACGTTTAGTATCTGATCAAAACGCCACATTGAGTATTGGACGCAGAAGAGCTGTCCCCACAAACTTGAACAATACTCGCAGCTATTCAAAACCAATCATCAATAGCTCGCTACACGCTATGGAATTCAAATGAACGTACCACTGAGCCCGATAACATGAGCCTTGCTTTGGTAGTGCAGTTTTCATAGCTTGTGAATCAATTTCTATTATTGCATGAAAAACATCCATTTACTGAACAAATGTTTTCCTGATACGTTGCCTGTACGCTCAGCAGGTTCTAATAAGAGTGAATACAATTCGAAACCGGTATACGAATACAAGCAATCGAAAAAAAAATTACAGAAAAACGATAGTAAAAATAAAGCACTGGCGTACAGGAATATACTGATTATATTGAATCTCTATATGGCCCATGAAATGGAAGGAATTCACATTGAAATACGAAATGCCCTTAAACATTAAATTAACTGAATTACAATAGAGACTATTTTCCAGTGTTTATCTGGATTACTCAGAAAGTTCAATAATAAATACAAAAATAATTTTCCTACATCTATGGCATTTCTATAAGGCAGACTCACATTTAATTGTGTCACTGCATTTAAAAAAAAAAAAAAATAAAAAAAATAAAAAAAAAAAAAACACACATTTTCCTGGTCAAGTATTACTTTTCATGTATTTTCCTTGCAAAATGTTTATCATATTTTTATGGGAAATGCATTTTTATTACTTTTTCTACTACTTATCCACCATACCGGCAGTAGCGAACTCGACCACAAAAACGTATTGTCGCGAAACCCGTTATCTACGATCGCGCGGCTTGTTTACACAAAGGAACTGATAGGCGGGCAGTGTGGAAACAAAGAGCTGGCAAATAAACAGACGGTTAGTGTATCACAGAGATAAAGGACTTGCCGGCCCAGATAGGGTTTCACGCTTCTGGAAGGCGATAGAATATTCGGATTACGTCATTAGATGCCTTGTTTATTCCAGAAACATCTAATCTGTTTCATATAACCTTGCCCCGCTGACATGTATCACTCCGCGTGCAACTACCTCCCCCCTCATCCTAACTGGCTAATGCTTTCGCACCATAGCTCATAGGCTGTACCTTCCCGTCACATTTAAACCTGCAGTAAACGTCATAATAATTGCCAGGAGCATAGATAAAATCACACAAATAAGAATATGAAGGCATGCAAAAATACAACTTTATAATGAAAAACTGAATGAATGAGCAATGAAAGTGAAACAAGTTTATAATTAAAGGCTTTTGGCCTTTTCCACTGGGATTTTTTAAACCAGCACACATACCTTGCAAAAATGCTTGTCTTTCAGCCTTAAAAGTCGTGTCACGCCATACTTGTCGTGTGTCCTTCATTCACCCAAGTCCCGTGCGATTTGTATCCCAGTACAATCTGATTGTCCTTAAACAACGTCTTCGCCACACAGCAATATCGCCCCTAGAGTGATAGGTTTTCCTTTTGTCTCAATTTCATGTCGCGATGTTCCTACGCATCTAACACACCTATAAGTTCAGAGCACAGCTGTTCGACTTCTCTCACTGGCAAACACAGATTCTTCTTCCCTGTGAGTGCATTAACCACATGCACCACAATTCTTTTTTCGCCGGTTTGTAAATGTTTCCCCTTGCGATGCTTCAGCGAAAAACTGGCGGTAGACACTGCCATTATACATATAAGTACACGCGCAATAAACGATCAATAAAATAATTTAGCTCTGGCACTCGGCACAACACACCTTCGAATGGCAATATATGACTAATCCAGTTCAAAACAAGGTCAGTGATAGTCATATAAACAAATATGTCATCACTACCGCTAAATCACGTGCTATCGTGCCATGTGCTTGCGAGCAAAGGAACCTTCTCTTTACTTCGTTTAAGAATTAACATGCATTTCAGATAAATCAACTCTGTTGCGTAATATAATTACAACAGTTACAAAAATATAAATTAGACAATTCTCTTCCAACATATAAAGATATATCACCATGTTAAATAACGAACTAATTTTTACCGCACAACAGTCTATACTGCAATAGCAGCCAATGAGAGGTGATAAGGTCACATGACCGTTAAGAGATACGGGGCAAGCTTATGTGAAATTAGGATTAGTGATTGTACAGAACAGTCTCGAATTAAGAATGAGGTATTTAAGGAAGTGACGAGTTGTGTAACAAGAGTGTTGAGAGCTGATCAGAAGTTGTTTGTTACTGTCATCGACCTTGGTAGACGGTATGTGACGTAATGTTGTTACGTGAGAATTGAACAGTGTATTCCTACGCAAATGAAGATCGATTTTTAATTTCTCCAAATTGGACTTTTAATTCTACGAACCCACAAAGCCACAGTATTAAGAGTCAATTCTACACAATATAAAGAGTATATTTTTAAATGCTCTGCTCGCTTGTCTGTGCATCTACTTGGAAGTAAAGATAAATACCAAAGATAGGCACCTGTAAAGGACAGAAGCCAAGGCTTTTCCAGAGACCACATCACTGCAAATAACATTTATAAGAACAATTTTAATTTTACTTTATTTTGTCAAAACTACCTCTGGCAAGTCCATCGCCGTGGCATAGCGGGCTAAGGCAGCATTCCTTGATCCCTGCCCACGGAAAGCGGCCCGGGTTCAATCCCGCCCATAGGGTGCGGATTTTAGGTCCCGGGTATAGGACCGGTGCCCACTCAGCATCGTGAGGAAAGTGAGGAGCTAACGATAGGTAAGCGGCCCTGGTCACGGAAACCAACATTCCGGCTGGGGGATGCCGAGATGCTGACCACATCTCCTCCCCGTATCGGTTGGATGATCGTTCACCTCTGCCGTACGTAAGTGGGCGTGAGGCCGGCAGTCGGGTTGGTAGGCCTTGGCACTCTAACGGCTGTTTCGCCATGGGTTATTATTAGATTATTACCTCTGGCAAGGTAAATGCATTATCAGATATTGGCGTAATAAAATGCAACTTGGATTTACTCCAAAGAGGTTATAAAGACCTCGTTACACGTTGTGAGTTTTATACTCATGAAAAATATGGACATGATCGTAGAAATAATAAAAGCTTTTATAGTGTTAACTGTCTTTGAAGTGCTGGCTACTGTTACAATACTTTAAAGTGCTGAGTTGTCGTGCTTGATTATAGAAGCAAATAATACTACTTATTTTAAAAAATAAGATGAACGTCGTCTCATTTCTCTATGGTCATGCGAACCTAGATTAAAACATTTCATGCAAACAGTTGTATTGACTAAAAGAAAGAAAATGAAAACAAGCTTACGTAATTTTTGGAGTAGCTACGAAAGAGAATTATAGTCACAATAGATATATACAGTAAAGTAGAGCGAGTACTTTTACCATAGCATCCCCACATTAGAACGAAGCAATATAAGGCCCTTAAAACATATGTTAACCCAGTCGCTGGCCCTCTTCACTGAGAAGGGAACCGAGAGTTGCCGACAAAATTGAAGCGGCAGAAACGCACTAAAACTTTACCGCACAAACAGGCAGCATATCTCTCATTGTTCTATTTACAAAAGAAAAATAATAATTTCGCATAAATCGCACAAGATTCTCTAATTTTATGTCGGAATGAGGCGTTTCCCGCGATCGTTAATAGATACGAAATTTCACGTTCGATGTTAGATAAACATTCTATCAGTTTTAACAAAAGGAAAAAAAAAATCTAGATGAAATCAGTGCCAGGTTAAAGTGTTTACCTGAGAAATGGCAAAACAAACTACCTCAACCAACTAACATAAACACAATCGATATTGGGTCTCAGAGAAACCTGTGTTATTGGGTAACGCCTCAATATGACCTCAAAATTGGTATGCCGCGTGCAATAAGTGCCATAAAATAATAGGACCCATCTTTTAACAACGAGAGACATGTTGCCGCTTTGTACCCTAAGGACATTAGCGCACTTCTGAAGGCACTAATTCGCCGGCAACTCGAGCCCCAAGGCAACTACGACGCTTGGAAACCTCAGCAACAGAATTTTGAGACCAGAATCTACGTCTAATAATGGAAACGCTGGAGAAGTTTGGCTTAATTCTATATATATATAATTTTCCCAAGCTGTCATTATTGCATTTAATTCTTTCCGTTGGAGCACTAGTCTACGAGAAGCTGATAAACACAGAAGCAAATTGCAACACATCGCGTGAAACTATAAAATGACGATAATGATAGATATTTTGAATAACTACTTGAAGGCCGTATATAAACTAAAAAACAATTTCATATGATGAAACGTCTCGCATGTATCATGTATATAAGTAATATTGTATTACTATAATTCACACAAATTTCTATTTTATATGTAGAAAATATTAACCTAAAACGTTCCTGATTCCCCATTTTACGCAAACTTAAAACTGTCTGAGACTAGAAATCAAGAGACGTGCAGCCAGAGCCAAAAAGTAATTTATATTACATTTAGGGTTCAAAGTTCTTTGTGCCACTGCATTCGTTTTGAGATGTGTAGGAGGTAAAACTCCTTCGAACTTCTCGTATCACGTGGTAAGGGAAATCGTGGGTATGATATTGAAGCCAATGAGAAAAGATGACCACGCTTTTAACCGTGGGAAAAATGAGTCAATTAAAGAGAAGTGCGCTGTTCTTAGGCATGTGGTGTATTTTGTATATAAATCCCTGAAATATCATCGTCCCCAGCCTGTCACCCGGCAGTCACCCCCAGTCGCTATTCATAAAGAGCTGTAGAAACCCGTATCACTTTGAGGATTGTATTCGCGCGGAAATGTAACCAAAGTTTTTCGTGAGAAGTCCGTGGCCCGAAGTTACAATCCAGCTACGGATACTAGAAATCACGGAGATGCAAGTAAGTGTTGCGCTAAGTAAGTTCATACGTGCCGCATAAATAAAGTTTAACCTGCGTACTTCAGTACCTGAGAAGTGTGAACATTAGTCTGTTTCGACAGGAACATATAGTCGCGCTGCTCAAACGGTTACCATGGATTTCTCTTCGGTAATAGATGCCTCTCAGATAACGCACTGATTACTCCACGTGGAGTGAACATCTATGTGTCATTTGTGATTCCTGCGAATTCCATTGGCTGAAATGATGCGTTCATTGGTGCTTAGCACAAGACCGGGAGGCGTATCAGTACCCCCCTCACTCTTACAAGAATAATCAGTGCGCTATCTGAGAGGTTTCTGTTAGCAAAGAGAAATCCATGGTAACCGTTCCAGCAGCGTGACTATACTTAACTTCGGCGAGTGTTAGTAGAAGTACGTTTGCAGTACTGCAATTAGTGACAGGCGAAGATCGAAGATATAAATTTAATTTACGCCCTTCAACGTTAAGCCATATTGGACGATGAACGAAATGTGTGAAATGATGCTCAAATGAGCCCAGAGTCCACAGAGCTTAGAGTTACCTGATTTTTATCTTTCAGGATAATGGAAACCCCCGAAAATCCTTATCTCGATAACTCACTCTGGCCGATATTCGAACTCGGGACCTCTTGAACGGGAGGCAGACACGCTACCACCTACGCTACCGAGGCGGGCACAAAACATATTGGTACTGTATGTATGTCGATACAGTAGAACTTAATTTCAAATATACCTTATGTGAATAATACGATCCAGTTTGGAGAGGTCCCGACATAATTGATCTATATAAAACGATTTACTACTCGTAAATATTTTAAAGGACATAAAGCTACACACCATAACAAAAATGGTACCTACCCATGACGGCAAATAGTTTAATTTTTTATCTCCATATGTGCCGAACGACTCCACAAACAGAAACGATTCGTGTGAGCGATTTCCTTCCATTTACCATAGATCGACATTGAAAGTCATAAATCAAACGCAACTACGTCAATTTAAATGGAAGTGTTATTTATCTAAACAAATAAAATATGACTGCATGTTCATTGGACAATAAATATCATGTTCCAATGATAAAATATGTGTCTCCGTTGTGCTAAGGCCAATATTTACAACGGAGCATTGACGCCATGGCAGGCAATAAGAGCAATAGTACCGCATTACCGTGTTAAAGCCAATTATACAAACAAAATGAAACGCTTCGAAATTCCCTGGCCATAGCCCAGGAAAGTCGTTCAAATAAATTCGAAAAGAAAAACGATACACAACTACAGGCTGCATTAGTACAACTCTAGAGCATACGCATGAAAAAAAAAACCACACACACACACACACACACACACACACACACACACACACACACACACACACACACACACACACAAGCACGAATGCTTGCACTCTCCTGACATGGTGTCATCACAAACGTAACCTCAGAAACAATACTTCTAAATAGGATAATAAACACTTGTACATATTTAAATCTCTCTGCAGACCCACAAATGCATGTGTTATTGTGTCTAAAAGCAATACAGGTCACAAATGATAGTTTGTTTCACCAATTCAAAAGGAAATTGTCACAAATACTCTAAATATTAACGCAAGTATTTCGTCACTTTTTTCCATTTTTAGAACTCAGGCTCAGTGGACTAATTAATCATAAAAGTGAGAAAAAAATATTACATTTTACATTAAGTAATATTATTGAGTTTCTGTTTTAAAACATTGTACTTATACTTCAAATGGAAACATAGGTAATAGTTCAGTAAATGACTTCTTTATGGGATATAAAATATTTCTAAAGAAGATTGAATCGCAAATCCCATATTTACGCATCTTTAATATCTCAAGTACCATTAATTCAACTTTTATAACGTATTTCCAAGTGGCATATACAAATTGAAGTATATAGCAAAAGACTGGATATTTTTCGCAACTCTCCTGGGAAGCCTTAGATGAAAGAAAATATTTTCAATATTTAAAGCTTCCTTTTTCAATTTGGCAAAAATCATCCCAGTTTAATTTCGTTTTAAATATAAGTGCAACACTTCCATAAGGAGATTTGATTGGAAGTGCAGCATTTTAGATCCCAAAAAATAAAAGCGATTTTTTTATAAAAAAAAGTGCACGATCGTGCATGTTGTACATAAACACCAATATTGGCATTTAAGTTCAAGGACCTCCAAGGATTACATCCTATTTATAAATTACACTTATATGGAAACATCGTTGATATATTTTATTTGTTAAGAAAAGCTCTAACGATTTTTATTAAAATACTAAGCGCTTAAAATATTTTTCTGTACCTTGAATTTTCTGGGAATAGCCTGAGCAGCTTCTTCTTTTTGAATGACTGTTTTTTAAAATTGATATGCTGTAATAGATAGTCAAAATACAATGCACCAAAAATAAAGATTTGGTTAAAACAGACAAAATTGACAATGTTTCTGGCGTTACCCGTTTTCAAAATAGTCTTCTTAATGATCTGAATTTTATAATCTTGTTTTCTTATTTTCAAATGTTAACTTTCTATTTTTGCCCTCTCGTGGACATTTAAGGAACATGGGCTTATAAGGCCATCATATTAAGTACTACATGGCAAACCGAGAAAGTGTATCGGAAAAAATTCGCAGCACAGAGATGTTTACCTCAGCTTATCGCATATACACTGTGAGTTCAGTGTATGTATACTCTGCTCAGATATAATCACGTCTTTTGGACAGCAACGTGTAATACATCGGCAGGCGCGAGAAAACATATCATATAGACATGCGCAGCTTCCAATCGCCCTATTTGTGTTTCGTAACTTACTATACATCAACTTACTAATATTTCAGCCTTCTAATTGACCAGATAAAACCCGATAAGGGACGATCACAGCGCTGGTCACTTGAAGGCCGATACGCCTCAATGCTGGAGTAATAATGAAATTCCTTTTCTTTTCTTTTTTTCATTATTTCTTTAGTATGCTGTATTTTTCTTAGGTTTACAACGAAATATCTATACGTATAAAGAGCGTTTATAATTAAAGGGAATAATAAACCTACATAAGAATAGCTTAGAGAGAGCAAAGAAACTCATGTGAGTGCAACGCATCATATATTTGAAACATGCACGGCTTCTCACAGATGATATCTCCTAAGAATGAAACCTCTCATGCCCGAAATCCACTTTGAAATTTCTGCAAAAGCAGATCTGACAGTTTTAATTGCAACTACTTCGGAGTCGAATTCTGCCAAGGCAACACACTGTGTTTTGCATATTCGCTTGGAACTTAGGTCACTGTAAATCATATTTCATTAATGAAATTCTTCCTTAGGCAAAACTGCATGGATTTACAGTTGACAGTTGCGTATCAATTTCACGTGAAGTCGAAGTAAGTAACTACCACTTTTTGTTCTGGTGCTCCAAAATAGCGCAGCCCATTTTTCTGCATTGATATCAGGACGAAACGTGGCAATACGTCATTCGATAAGAAGATTCGGGGTTAAAGTGAAGAACAGCGTTTGAGATACGGGCGCACTCCATTCACTCCTTACATGCTCTTCAAATACATCCCATTATTGCATATTGCTTTTCTACAGTTTTAATTGATGGTTTCACGTTTGGTCTGGAAATAAAATCTCGGCATGTTCTTTTTATTCTTTCCCCCTACCTTAGCCAATATTGTTTCAAACTGATATCTCGGGGATTCAGTACACTCAGTATAACAAAACAATAAGAAAACCGGTTTCCCCGCCAGCATTCCACAGTTTTACAGAGCATTAGCAGAACCTTTCTTTGAAAATGGCTGAGATGTCAGCCAAAAACTTTTCAAAGAGTTTCACACAATATCTGAGTGAGTAATCTTTAATATGCAAAATGTCAAGTACTCACAAAATTATAAATTATGTCTCTCACTTTAAATATTTGTTTAGTAATTCGAATTCCACCGGATGCTCCATCATCATCTTCCCTATCACCTCATCTCTTCACTTCCGGTGTTGGGCTAATTCCTCGTCCCGGAATCTCCCTGATCAGGAAACCTCTAAACCTCAACCCGTTGCCTACGGGCCTCGTGGTTGCGGGTTCAGAAGGCCCTACGTTCCACTTAAGAAATTACACGAATTCATTCATTCAGTAAAATGACTATGAGTAATACTAGCAGAACTTAAAGGAGGAAACAGGGTGATAAAGAATCCTTGACGTTGGGAAGGTAAACCAGCAGAATTTTAAAGCACCTGAATGCATTGTGTAAGGAACGTATACGTCGTTGACTATAAACCAGTGGTCCAATGAATGTCACAAGAATGACAAGTGGTCAAATTCTTGGTATAATGCAAGTAGAGCAACACCAGCAGTTCCTATGTATAGTCTACAATGCAGTTGAAGCGTAAGCAGTGCAGGTGTTGCTACCATATTATATCGTGTGGTCTCTTGTATGATCATTAGAACCTGGATTTCTAACCGAAATGCTTCTAAATGCTTTTTTCCTGAAATATGGGGTTCGCTTACTTTTTAATGCAAATCATATAAATTTAAAAGTAGATTTTCACTACTAACATAATTTTATCTTTCAGACGTTTTAGATCGTCTCCCTGAAACAGGAGTCAATATAAATACGTGGATCTTCTTTTCTCTAGCGTAAAGCAGGGTTTGCACTGTCACCGATTGTAGTTCAAAAAATTTATGAAGTCCTTCCAAATCTCTCTTTACCTCCTCAGCCAGTTTTAGCTCGATGGAGTTCTTGGTTAAAGGCTGTGTCATACTACAAGAACATTTCAATGAAGTAAACACATTGTTACATTCCTGATACAGAAGATGCAAGTAGCATTGCCGCAGCAGAACTTCCTCTTTCGAAGATGAGAAGCTCGACCATAGTTGGGTATACAAGTCTTGTATACCCAACTAATAAGTTTCGGATCAGTGCGAAAACGTGGAGGGAAATCTCTTTGGACCAGATCGATGATATGAGTGTCACGTTAAGAAACTGGCTCAATTGTCTCCGAGGTTCTGCAGGGTGTAGACTGCGCCTGAAGGTTATTTAAAGTTCGTGTCAAGATTCAAGATGCAGTGAACCACTGAGCGTCAAATTTTGTGTTACGTTGAACAAAACTGCTACGGATAATTTTCACGTGATTTTTAAGGCTTACAAAGACGAACCTATATGCAGAATGTATGTTTTTAAGTGGCATAAAAATTTTAAAATATCCAAGAATATATCGTAGAGGAACGACCTCCGACTTCAATAAGATTAGTTAAAAACGTCACCAAAGTGTGAGAAATTTTGACCTAAGATGGAGATTAAACGTTCCTTACATACAGGGTCATTGACCGATGCATTCTCCATCACGACAATGCTTCCAGTCACACATTGCTAATTGTAAGAGAGCAATGGCCAAGCACAAAGTGGTAACGCTGCCCCAACCACCCGACGTCCAGATACGGCTGCTCATCTGACTTCCTTTATTTCCCTCTGATCAAAGGACTGAAAGGACTTCATTTCAAGACCACAGAGCTGCCCCAAATAGCTCCGTCGGAGGGTCTGAATAGCCATGCGATTGCCGACTTCCAAGTGGCGTGCAGAAACTGGGAAAAGCACTAGCGGACCGCACTGATACCAGAATGTTATATTTTGAAGAACATTAACCCACTGTATGCATAGCTCCAATAGATGTATTTTTATGGTTCAGTCCTGACGTTTTTGGAAACACCCTGCATTCGTAGCCGCTTTTCCAAAGAGCTGGACCAAAGTTACTACCGAGTCTCATTGAGTAACATGGGATATGGACGAGTAAAACCCATATTCTTGAAACCTCTACCCTTTTTCAATGCCTCTACTGAAATCTACACGAACGCAGGGGTCTCGTATTACTCCATCCATTTATATATGTCTGCAAACTATTATCTTTGCCAAATACTTGTGTGACTTTTAATGGCTTTCCGTGACTGAACGGGAACAAACCATACACCTAAGCACATTGTGTTTGTCCTACGCTGTATTCACAGAAAAACAATAGGAGGAATGCCAGCAAATTAAATGAGACAAAGATACCCGTATTAAATGTAATTAAAGGTATATAAAGGAACTTCTTGTTGCGCAAATATTAATATCAAACCATATCCGTGTCTAAAATAAGAGCCACAAACAGAGATAATGCAGAAAATCTACAGTGAACCATAGAGCCAATAGGAACCGCCGTTAGGTACAAATCCGGTGCTAGTAGTGTAAGATGCTAATGAAATTTTTTATCTGAAGCAATTTTTACCAAGACTTGAATGTCGTCGAAGTACATGCACATTTCTTCAGTTAGTTTTAACAGTTGGACATATAGAGTAGACGCACGAAATGGTAAATAACCGCAATCATAAAGCTACTTTGTCTTGTTTTCCAATGACAGCTAAGAATCCAACCGTGCACACACCCAATACAGTTTCATATAACTTACTCGCCTCTTCAAAGAAAGCTCAAACCAAATCGATGGTACTATCACCAGACACGCAAGCTACGTATAGATCTGTACTATTTTACTTGGTAGAGTAAGGAATAGCGTGTTGTTCGTTCATGACATCGATGCATGCGAGAGAACATCTCACGAACCAGCTAACAACGGAAATGTTGCACAGAAGTTATATCGTCATCGAAACAATGCCAGCTTAACATCTAGAACGTTCATATAGATCTGGTGTAACCCCAAATCCCCAGAAAGGGTTATCTGTTACACTGGCTACATTATTCAAGAAGGCAGTAAGAGTTGCCAACTGCCTTTCTGTGATTTCGCTTTATCAGATTTTCGAGATAGAAGAAGGATATATTCTTAAACAATACTGTTGGGTATCACTTGGATGTCACGACTGGCAAGCCATCGCTCCCATGACATCTCTATACGAATTTCTTCGTGCTTCGCACAGTAACGAAGGACCAGCGTTTCTCTTTTAGATACTGTTAACCATGCGAAACCAGATATGTTACGCTTACTTTCATTATAAAACATT
The DNA here is from genome assembly GCA_030765055.1 of Mantis religiosa. Taxonomy (NCBI): domain Eukaryota; kingdom Metazoa; phylum Arthropoda; class Insecta; order Mantodea; family Mantidae; genus Mantis; species Mantis religiosa. The sequence goes on along the minus strand of CM060948.1, from coordinate 104,097,858 downwards.
CTCAAAATTATGTACGTACGTCTATACAAAACTTGCAATGGTTGAATACTCCACGAATGTTTACAGTCAAAAGATGGGAAAACGCACATCAGATATTGTCTTTTAGTTCATCGAGATGATTCGTGGCTTACAATTAACTTTTAAATATTTCCCACCCATAATAGTTATTGAATTTACATAGAGATCAAGTAGTCGAAGCAATTATTCTGGCATTGAAAATATATTGTTATTCAAGGCAACAATTTTCTTAAAACTTGTTTCCATCTCGAGCAATTTTTGTTGGGATAGAACTGGCGGCTGAACTGATTTTTGTCAAGCAGCGACCGAGTTTTTTTAAAGTGTTCTAGCAATCTATTTATTAAAAAAAACTGTTAGCAACGATGACAACAGAAAGTTCTTTTGTAGTGTTGAATACCCACATTTACTACATGAGGCTACGCAGGCGATGACACTGATGATATATGAAATAAAGATGGAACACCGGTGGAATGAGATGGCGGGGTAAACCGGAGTAGCCGGAGGAAACCGGATCCGGGCTGCTGGGATCAAATACGGGCCGCCTTGGTGAGAGTCGATTGGTCTGACCACTCAACCACAGGGCGGCCTGACAACAGGGAGTAGCTGTATAAATTATAGCTTACAATCGTGCTAACACAGGACAAACACGCGTTATTTTGTAGTATAAAACGTGAAATCTAACCACATAAAGCGCAATTGGCAGCTTTACACAAGGTTATTGCACTATATGTGAGCTAGGCCACCACAATGGGACTTCATTCAACCCGATTCCTGTTACGAGTCAGATCTGGCTGCTGCATGTAGTGTCATCCTTGTTACACCACCGTAATTACTAACTATGGAGTTTCATCCCATCGCATTCGTTCACCCATTGCCACCTCCTGTAGCAGCCTCATTGAAAACATATATGCTATATGATGTTAGGATAACTGTATTAAAACCAGTTGTCTGGTAAAATAGTAAAAACAAATATTTACGTTCTATGCAAACGCATAGTCAGTGTTAGGCACAAAGTGGGAATAACTTCTCAATTGTGCATTCTAACGACATATTGTTCTAACAAAAGTTGTGAAAAACATTATACTTATAAATTCTGAAGTAACGTCCTTTACTAAACGCAATAATAATCCATGTATATCCGTTTTCTGACTTCGTAATTAACGTCATATAATTGCACCTGACGTAAAGAATTCTGTAACTATTTTCAGGCTTTAAATCGAAGTAATGTGAAACCAATCTCACTGAACGTTAAAACACAGCTTGAGGTATGCATTTTTTTTTTCGAAATGCAGAGTAAATTAACCGAATGATAGCTTAATAATTAAAATAAAATAAAATTAAAGCACTTAATTTACCTATTAAGCACTTTAGACGTTCAACAGTAACACGAAATAAGCCTATGTTGTTGCAAGAAACAGATCTTTGACAAAACAGCGTACGATAGGCTGCAGACTCTGCAACACTGCTGCTTGCACTGCAAGGCAGAAATACACCTGAAGGACCTCATTTTGTACAGAAAACCCCAATTACTTCTTTTACTTTCATATAAACCTATAGCTATTACCATAAACCTAAAATTTTTATAAAATACTTTTATTTCTATTAGATATAGCTGTGAAATAAATGTATAAATGCAAGTATAATGCAAAAGTATTAATGCTTAATGTGACAACAATGCACAGACACGCACATACATAATGAGTTGGTAAATAGATCTGACGTTTTCAAGGTAAAAATTTTGGTTACAAAATAAAATGTTTAGGCATTGCGGTTTTTTTCTGTTATTCGACAGAAAATTGTGTGTTCTACAAAAGTGTGTTTAGCCTTGGTATGTTTAGCCTATATATTCTGTTTGTTGATTTCATCAGGTCAATAAAATGGAGTGTAAATCCTCAAGCAGTTTTAGCGACTTTGGCACCTCCACTACATGCAAAAAGTAGATATCGGAAATGGGGTATTTGTTGACTTGGCACTCCAATTTATTGATCTGAAAAGACCACAGCAACCGCTTTAATGTAACGCTTGCCTACCTTTGCACCCTTTTCGATACGCTCTAACCGAGCTCTATACGCAACTGGTTGACCAACCTCAGATAACTGAAAAAGTATTGCGAAACTGTCGGAGATATTTACGAGCTCCTGGAACCCTTCAGTTAATTTTTGCGAAAACGTGTCAGTGTATGCAAAAACTGCAAAAAATAAATTCTTCGAGAATCACTTTCGCAATGTACCTACATAATTGAAAATCAGATCATATGGTTAGTATCTGTAGAGATAATCATCACGTTACAGCGAAAACAGCATATGTTTTCACGTAGTCTGTGCAAGCAAGGGCAAAATAGTATCAGCAATTTTCATTATATTTAAATAAATTAAATAATGAGACAAGTATGAAATGGATATGCAAATTATCCATAAAATACCTTATGTTAATTGCAAGAAGAAGGAAGAAAGCAAGGAAAATCAGAAATAAGACTCTCAGCCAGCCGATTGATCAACCCAAAATCATAAAACCTAATTATTTGCATTTTTTCTGCTGGCAAAAATAGCTCAAATAGTTTAGCCTCTTTTCTAAGAGTTTTTTTTCCAACTACAATATAAGGTGGCCGCCCCATGGCTGAGTAGTTAGACCGCTTGGCTCTCACCTAGGCGGTCCAGGTTCGATCCCAGGCGTCCGCAAAGTGGGATTTGTGGTTGACAACATGGCGCTGGGGTGGGTTTCCTCCTGGTCCTCCGGTTTCCCTCACCATCATTCCACCAAGTCTTCCATCATTCCTTCATTTCAGGCGTTGGGTCGACCCATCAACCCTGATCTCATCCCGGTCATGCTTCGGCTCCCTCGTTCTGAGGGAACGCAAGTAACTCCTAACGTCAACATTGGCGAGAAAGGGAGGAAAAAAAAAAACAATATAAGGTGAATTTCATAGCAATAGACCAAGTCAGTGTTTAGTAAACATTTAATAATCTACTGCATTCGCGTGGCGCACAATGCCTGCCATAATTTTTAAAAACGCAACTTTTGGGTTAAAGTTGGCTCATTAATCAGGTATGTATACAGTGAAATTTCTTCAAATATTTTATTTTAGCCGAAAGTACTACTTGCAGTTTGAATACATAGAAAATACCAAATGACATTGTTAACAGATTAGGTTGCAAATAAGGAACTTATAGTGATGAAATTTTATATGGATATTTTATTGGTATTGTTATTTATTATCGAGTTAATCAATCAATTTTCTGAATCATAACGCGTAACAAATTGAGTTAATAGTCTGGAATATTCTAATGTCCTAGGTATGCCAAGTGTAGGTTCTTGACTCTGAAAAGTCAACCTCAATTAATAGATTCAGTCATTCAAAAGCACATTTTGGCGCAAAAATGTATAATATAATAAAGAATAGAGATGCAAAAGACATTCCTTTTCATTTAAGACAAAACAACTGTGCAAAAACTAAAAATCAAATAGCCCTATTTGAGTGACCTGACTTTTTGATCACATTATGGTAATGTAATATAAGGATCATATACAACATTTCAATCAGAAATCTGTATCTGTTTCAGATATATAACTTTCTCTTTTAGATTTGATTAATTTACGTGTGTTATTTAAAACTGTACCAGATATTTAACTTTTCTACATTTTTCAGTACTTTATTTTTCCTTAAACCATTATGAAGCATCCCGCATTGGATTTTTTTTCTAGTTCCAATTAAGCTACGTTAGAAAAGGCGGATAAGCCCTTAGCATTTTGGTATTTTTCTATTTTATAAAAATTACGTTATTAAAAATTACTATAAATAACCCAGTGAGCCTACTAAGAAATTATTCACAGAATATTTTAAAACTTAGAAGTTGGTCGGTCAAGCATTTTAGCACGTGGAGCATGTTAAGTAATGAAAAATACAGGAAAAAATTCGAGAAAAACTATTAAAATTAGAGTGGCAATTACAATAGCAATCTTAAGAACATTTCAAATTTTACAAAGAGTGATTAGTATTGTCCATATTAAGAATCAGAACGTGTGAAATGGAAGTTGTTGTTACATATGGCTTTATTTGGAACTTAATCCATTATATTTGGTAACTACTTTAACAGAAATTGGTTAAAAATTACAAATAATAATGTACTAAAATGTGCACATGGGAAAACAAACAAATAGGCAAATAAACAAGTAAACATATTTAGTTTACACTGTCAGTTTTAAAATGCCTCTGGCTTTCCAGTATAGGTTACACGTATCACCCTGTTTCTGGAGATCTTCGTTTAAGCCTGGGCACACCAGAAGGTGGGAGGAATTCAAGACACCAGCTCAGCAGATGGGGCATTCACTTGTTGGTAGTATACCTATCCTATTTAGGTGCTCATTCAAGCAATCATGTCCGCTTTTTTGTGTAATTTACGTCCTCCAACATTAAGTCATATCGGACGATGAATGGAATGGATGATATGATGCTCAAATGAGTCCAGGGTCCATAGAGCTTAGAGTTACCCGACATTCGTCTTTCAGGATAAGGGAAAACCCCGGAAAAACCTCATCCAGGTAACTCACCCTGACCGAGATTCGAACTCGGGAGCTCTTGAACGTGAGATCATGTCCGGTTGTTAACCTAAATTTGGCTACTGCTTCTTTCCTTGGTTTGTTATTGTATACTTTCCAGATGTCTTGAATGTTTTCCCATGTTTTCCCAGTTGCTTTTTCTTTGGAGTTGTCCTTCCACTTTTTAGTTATTTTTCTTTTTACTACTTTCTTGGATATATTTGGTGGGAGTGGTATTTGTCCAGACTGTAGTTTTGTTCCTCTTTTGGCAAGGTAATCTGCTGTTTCGTTGCCAATAATACCTAAATGAGAAGGTATCCATTGAAAAACTATCGAAGTATTGATTATAAACATAGTAAATGGAAAACATAGTTTTGAATTTTCCAGATTTCTATCAAATTTCACCAGTGCATTGCGGCAATATGCTTGTCTTATGTTTACATTATGCACTATATTTTTCTTAGAATGGAACATTTTTGAAGTACTAGTGTGTGTGGATTTGGTTTGTAAACATAGATGAACTTAAAAGTAACATTCGTCAAAAACTGCTGCCATTTCTCAGAGGGAAGTAGAGAGTGTGATGGAGGATTTCCAAAGCAGGTTTCAGAAACACATGAACACTGAAGGGACAAAAATCCATCTCCTCGCTTGACATTCGTGAGTAATTTACTTATCATTTTAACTGCTTATGTTACGTATGACGCAATAAACTGTGATGTATTTACCACAGACTTCCTGTTACCCACTCAGAGCCGATACAGAAATCAGTCGTCCATAGGCCGATCCCTACCGGTGAAACCGGTCTCACTAACGATTGTTCACCCAACAGATAATGTACTGACTTTCCAATTTGCTTTCATAAAGCTTTATGCGTGTATTTTTCCAATAGTTTCTGCGTTTATATTGCTGAAGGAACGTTTAAAAATTTAAGTCTAGATGATAGTAGTAATGAAAATGATACTTTCCATTCATTGAATTCCAAGCACAGCAATAGCAAAAACAACGCTGGCCGACTTCCTCAAAAAATAACATTGATGATATTCAATAAAATGTTTAGAGGAAGAAAAAAAAATTGCGCCCTCTACATCATCATCCTCATCATCATCATCATCATCATCATCATCATCATCATCATCATCATCATCATATACTTAATAAAAATGTCGCAAAGTATATAAAATTGTTGGATGAAAATTGATAAGTTAATATATATATATGAAAGGGTAGTTTAGATTTCTTTTATACCGTTTAGAGATAAGTTCATTTATGGGCATCATAGTTAGGTGTATTAATGCATAATTTGAGTAAAAGAATTCGTTGGTTTTATTTATATTTTATTAGGTTTTAATAATTGTATTGCATTTTAATGTTTTATATATAATTAGTTAAAGATAGCAACTGAGAGACAACTGACAAAGAACTACGAAAACTGGGAATGTTGTTGTAGGATTCTTTTAATTTCTAACATATTTATTTACCTTATCTTCTTATACCACGTATCGCGGTGTTAGGGAATTCTCCATCCCTTAAGATCGGGTCTGAGGAACCGATAGAGATCCAGGATGGGTGATCAGCCCAGATGTCTGGTGCGAGGGTGAGGGTAGTGCATAATAACATGAGAGCGAGATGAATGATGGAGCAATTCTGGAATGATGGCGGGGGAAACCCGCCGGGGCGCCGTATTGTCCACAAATCTCACTTTGGAGTCGCCTGGGATCGAACCCGGTTCGCCTTGGTAAGAGTCGAGAGGTCTAACCACTCCATCAAGGCGCGGCCAATTTCTGATATCGTAACGTAACTCATGGCGTAATAGCCCAAAGTGGACCCGAGCCTACCAAACGGAATGCCTGCCTCACGCCCACATACGCAAGGCAGAGGTAGGGGATCAACCAACCGATACGGGGAGATGTGGTCAGCATATCGGCACTCCCTGCCGGAAAGTTGGTTTTCTAGCTATCTAGTATGCAGTAAGCCTGTGTTCCATGCTCTGCCGTACTCTGTTGAAAATTCCTGTTGTGTTTCACATTTTGTCTCATCCAGTTTGGATACGTTCTCTCAAAATGTCAACATCAGGTACAGGAGTCACCTACAACTTCAAATGTTCCCGTACCAAGAAATCCACGCATCGGAGCATGAGGAAGCCAATTCGAACAATTTCTGTAACTTTCGATTTTGTATTGTAACTCTGAAATGATTTATTTTCAGATCCATGCACATGTACATTTTTTACTGTTTTGATGTCGTATATCCCAGAGATACTTAAGTGAACACAAGATAGTGGAGGGAGAGATCATTTTCCATCTACTTACCCATGGTTACTGAGTTCCAGTGAAGGGACTGCGATGACAGACTTACGTATGGGAAATCAAAGGAATATACATATATCAGCCTCTATTAGGCCTCCGTCTCTTTGTCTTGGTCACTATGTTGTGAGGGGGGATAACGTGTGTGCGGAAAGCGAGAACGTGCTCTACGATTGCGCACCTCTTATATATATATATATTATTTGGTTACTGTTTCTCTCCGTCCTGTAACTGCGACTGGCACCAACTTAAAAATGGCTACTTAAATAAACATCAGTAATAGCAAAATTGAAGACTTTAAATATATATTTGTACCTTCTATATTAAATAAGTGTCTCTAGTACGCAAACAATACTTTGCATTAAACTCAAAAAATCAACAATTAAACTTCAGGGAAAATGCATGTTTTGAGGTGCCCAGAATTCAAGAGAAAGTATTGTTTGAAAACTACCTACGTCAATATGCATGTGTGTGTGTGTGTGTGTGTGTGTGTGTGTGTGTGTGTGTGTGTGTGTGTGTGTGTGTGTGTGTGTGTGTGTTGGCGCGCGCGCGCGCACTTCTATGTGAACAGCATGACCTAAACGGAAATTGTTCAATAACTACGAAACTGTCATCCTCCGTGGTCAGAGCGTAACATGGTAGTCTCCGATTCTCGAGGTCGCGGGTTCAAACCCGGCGGAAAGTGATGGATTTTTTCGGGGTTTGAATTCTGCAGTATGGCTCCCTTCGGATGGTAAGTGAAGCCGAGTGTCCGAAGTAGTAAATTTAAGGCATGTAGTAGATCCTCAAACCCGATAAAGAGACCTTTGAGCAAAATTAAGCGTTCTTTTAGCCCAATATGGAATGAGATGACAAGAAAATAGAATTTAAAGAGCATCCATAAATAAAACGTGAATTCACTCTCTTCAATATCGAACTATGTATTTAGGATTTGTATCTTTCAACGATATTACTCGAGGAGTTTTAATAAATATTCTGCAACAAACCAACACTTTCATAAAAGCTCGTTTGAAATATTCGAGTCTCACAAAAAACGCTCCGAAATTATGATTACGATATTACATTTTAAAGATGTTGACATCAGAAATGGGAATAGCCTATGAAATCCTTTTCATTTGGAAGGAATTTGGCATAATGCCCTGTAAATCTGAAACTACCTACAATAAACAAATATGTGCTGAACAAAAACAAATAAAAAATGTGCACATCTATAAAAACAATATTTGCTTTGAATAACTTCTACTGTGGCATTTACCAGTTCCGATACAGGTTCTGATATACAGGTTGTTTCAAAACGACACCGAACTATTATAGCGGTTGCGTAGTTTATAACTTAACTAGTCCGAATTCCGGCGCCACAGCTTCGAAATTCTGTTAGGTATAATTTTATGTAGCATTAAATATTACATGATTTTGTGATTAGGCAGCGCAGGAACCACTGGTGTGTGAATCTCAAAAGTTGGTATTGGGACGCACCGGCCACGAAAACAAAAGAATTGATGTTTATCAGTGACCATAGCCTCGCTTTCATGTAATGGGGCAAAGGGCAGTTACTTGTGAAAAAGTGGAATAATGACTCGTACAGTTCCAAGGTTGCTCATTTTACTATTATCTTAATTCAACACTGTTTTCTGTACTGTAAAATCCACTTACTGTAAAACAGAGCAAAACAGTACAGTAAAACTTCCAGTTGCTGTAAAATCAACACCTTCCTTTTCATTTTAGTTAATTGATGGAAATTAATCATTTCTCCACACTAACCGTATATAGGCTAAGGTTTTTGATAGATAGAGTCAACATGAAAAATTCAATGCCATGGCCGGGATTTGAACTACGGATCTCCTGGTTTCCGTCCAGTCGCTCTTAACCTTTGAGCTACCATGGCCAACGTGCCTTCCTGACATTTAATTCTTCGGTTGACTCATGTATTTCCCCGATAGACCAATAGGGGTTCTCACATCCGAGATACACCGTTTGCGGCGACTTACTATCGTAAGTACTTAAGTTCCAGGCTTCATCATTTAACTTTTATTATTTTAGTTAATTGATGGAAATTAATCATTTCCCCACACTAGCCGTATATAGGCTAAGGTGGAGAAATGATTAATTTCCATCAATTAACTAAAATAATAAGAGTTAAATGATGAAGCCTGGGACTTAAGTACTTACGATAGTAAGTCGCCACAAACGGTGTATCTCGGATGCGAATGCCCCTAGTGATCTACCGGGGAAATATATGAGTCAACTGGAGAATTTAATGTCAGGAAGGCACGTTGGCCATGGTAGCTCAAAGGTTAAGAGCGACTGGACGGAAACCACAAGATCCGTGGTTCAAATCCCGGCCATGGTATTGAATTTTTCATGTTGACTCTATCTATAAAAAACTTCCTTTTCAGTTACAAGTGATTTATTTAGTATTATTAAATACAGTGAAATAAAATGCTTGTCTCTTTGCATAAGGCATTTAATTTTGGTTAACTTTATCTACAATTCTTTGATATTATTCTCTGTTCTTTTTATCATTTACTGCTTTCATTCTCAATTTCACTAAGATTAACTTCCCTCTAAAAGGCTTAAGTTGCATATGTCCACCAGCTTATTTGCCACCTGGACGGCTATAACGCAATTTTGGAATACGTTTAACACTCATAAGCAATAATTAAGCAATAGATCATTTACTGCAGTTTCATAAGCCAAAGAAATTCTTAAGTATGAATGCCGGTATGCTTACAAACAGCTACAGCACGCGGCACGGCGTGTGACCTATACCTGCGAGCCCCAACAGCGTGAGGCACGTGTGTCACTGCCTAATCCACACTCATTCTGGAGCATTTTTATGCGGCTCTATTGACGGTAAAATTATCTATATGCGTCACATAGAAGCTGAGCAACTACTTCTAAATGTTCGTTTGGTGTGTGTGTGTGTGTGTGTGTGTGTGTGTGTGTGTGTGTGTGTGTGTGCGTGTGTGTGCGTGCGCGCGCGCCCTCTTCCTTACTATTTTCTCTCGTGATAAGGGAAGGGAATTTTAGCTATCCACATCGTTAAAATTCACATCATTATTTCACATCGTAAATTCAAATCCACATGTTAAAACACAATACCACTGATTCGATTTCTCTAGTCTCCCTTGTACCTTCAACAAAATTTGTATAGAAACTGTTTTTGCACAAGCTTATGGCGATTAACATGAAGTATACAGAAACATATGAAAACTACATTTTGGAGGTTGTAAAAAATACATACTTGGTTGAGAATGCCATGTGAATGTAAACATTAGATTTTTCACTTTAACTCTACGTAACTTTCCAATAAGCAATAAGTGAGGAAGAAGGAAAAGCACTTGAAATTTGCTATGTACCACATATTAGCTTAAAAACGTTTTTACATGTGGAGGTGTAAAACCAAATTAGGGGTCGTTATCATAAACGCCACTAAAGAAAATGGGTACTTGGTGCTGACTTCAAATTCATATTGCTTAATATTCCATTCAAGTATCACTATAAATGTTTTCATTGCACTTTTATGTGACCTATATTTTGGCTTAGGTTATGATCCATCATAACGCCAGTGTTAAAAGTAACATTATTTAGAATATTGGGATGTTACGTTCCTTCGAGTTCATCACATTTATAGGAGGAGTAATGAGCTGTTTTTACGGTCCAGTAATTAACATTTCAGAAGGAACTAAGTCGTATGCGATTGTAAAAAAACATTTGCGACTCTATTAATGGAAAATGGAACGCAATCGACTCGTTAATCTCTCAAACAGCCACAGTTTAAACCCAAAATTTCAGATTTGTTTCTTCCAAAGTTTTCGTTAATTTTGTAAACGCGGCATAGGCAGTTATTGCTAGATTAATTATGCAAATAGTGGCATTACATCTCGTTTTTCACTGTCACTTAACAATCTCGTTTGATCTTCCGTGAGACTTCGCTTACACCACTTTTTCACTTCACTAATGTGAATGATAGTTTCCTGTTAACGGTCGCTACATTTGCTTCAGTGATGTAGAATGATAAGAAAATACGTCAGCCTATCGCATATGCATTGCAAATCAGTGCGAGTAAACTCTGTTCAGATGCAGTCATGTCTTCTGAAGAGCAAAGTGTCGTACATCGGGAGGCACGAGAAATCATCTATAACGTGACCTAATATTGCGACAAGGAGAAAAAATGGGGAATCAAAATTCTTTTGTGACACGCGACGAAACGGCCGGCTCCAATGGTGCCCGCCTTGGTAGCGTGGTGGCAGCGTGTCTGCCTCACGTTCAAGAGGTCCCGAGTTCGAATCTCGGTCAGGGTAAGTTACCTGGATCAGGGTTTTTCCGGGGTTTTCTCTTATCCTGAGAGACGAATGTCGGGTAACTCTAAGCTCTATGGTCCCTGGGCTCATTTGAGCATCATTTCACCATTTCCATTCACCATCCGATATGACTTAACGCTGGAGGACGTACATTACAAAAAAAAAAAAAAAAAAAAAAAAAAGCTCCAATGGTAATTTACATTTCCGTATATAACTAACATTTCATAGAAGACACAAGTTCTTATGTGCTCTGTTAGCGTTTCGTAACTTATGTTCCGTCAGGTTACTGCTATTTTGCTCTTCTATAAACAAGATAACAAGCAGTGCAGCGCTCGTCAATGAACATTAATACGCCTCAACGGTTGGCCAAATAGTAGCTTGGTATCGTCATTGTACACATTGTACACATGTTTATCTATCTGCGCAAAATCCTGCTGCCCGGGGCTTCCACTGGATGAAAAGTGCGGCATGAGTCCTTCACCCACTTTTTATTGTTATTGCTGTTGTTATTATTATTTATTATTTTTATCAATTATTATTATCATCACTGTCATTATCATCGTTATATTTATTATTGGTATTATTGTTATTGCTTTGGTTTTTTCCCATTAGCTAAATTAGGTTGCTTTAGACCCATGCCTCATACGAAAGAGTTAAAATGCGCTTCCACACAAATGTTTGAAAAATACAAAATTCACACATTCCATTTGTTTAAAATCCAAGGCTAAACCAAGGAAAACTTTATACATATTACCTTCAGTATACAAGTGAATGAGTATCTACTTGCAAAAGTCAATTGGAGTGAGCATCACTTGGTCAGAACAGAACAAAATCAAGAAAACATTTTCTTTCCCAAGAAAAATTTTATCTCCTGCTGCCTCTAATGCATATCAGAATTAAAAGGGCGAAAACGCCAAAACGTTTATTTAATTTTGATTTTAAAGTAAACACAATTTATTTAACTTCTGAATATGTGAATTTTGTATAGCGTTTAATTAGTTTACTTTTTGCTCCTTTGCAACTACTAACTTTCGAATAAAAAACACACTGACTTTTAGTTTTGTTAATCCTGGTGTGCAAGATTTATTTCTCTTAAGCATGGGAAAGAACTCTCAGGGAATGAGTGTACGCGCTTGATATAATTACCTAAGGTTATTTAATGTGTTTTATTTGAAAATTCAAATTCATGATTAAGATGTTCTATTTTTTATGCTAAAACAGCGGCAACACATATTTAACATAATTCGATTTTTCTTCTTGGTAATAATTATCCGAGTTTCAGAGGTCAGATAGGTAATATTTTCGAGTATTGATCTCTGAGGCTTTACACTTTAATTCTGAACTACTGGTTCTGACAAAATTCATGCTCGCTTTGTAATTGCTTAATTCTGGCAGAATTGAAAAACAAAGAAACCCAAAGTATGTGTCTTAATTATAAGAACAATTCTTTCTTTGGTCACAGGTTAATTCAGTTCGTTGAAGCGCCTACATAAATTTAGAATCTTAAATTTCAACGGAATAGGGGGAGGTTCTAATATACTTAAACCTATTTCAGTGACCACACCTTTATGCGCTGGTATACACAAAACTAAGCAATTACTTACACACTGGCATCTACGATTCAATAAACGCTTTAAGCTACTATCTAGGGAGACAATTTTAACTAATACTACAGAAATCTGTCACCTCATGTACCAATTCTCCGGAATAAAAACGCTTTAATATCTGATAAATACATTTTCAAATAAAAAATCCCTCAAATGTCAACGATCCAAGGGTAAGGCATTACAGGTTCATAAGAATTAGCCATCAGTTTTGGATTTTATTCACAGATTGCACAAAAATGATAGTGGAAACTCAAGCAGTTCGCATTACTTACGACGGTAATGAAAAGTGTTCAGTAAAAGTACAAAATTCACTGAAAGAGCCCTTTGGATGAGAATAACACCGGCTTGAAGCACATGAAATATAGAAGGATATCCTGTAACTGATGGATGATTGGGAAACGAAACAGCAAGTATTATTTTACTCATTACATTTGCCATTAAAATACATATAGGCCGAATTCTCTAAACAGATGGTACTTCTCTCAAAACCAAATAATAAATTTTATTTAACTGTGATGACTGACATTGCCTTTAACTTCTGGCTTCTGGGAATAAATGTGTAAGTTAGACTTTGTGTAATCACTGAACGAGTTAAAGTAATGAATGCTTATGTTCAGGTGAGATGTAAAATGGGTAAAATATGTTACGTAATGCGATAAATCAGGTTAGGACATCGTGTGAACTACGACCTATTTAAATCTATTGTGGCTAACACTCCCAGGAGGAAAGGATTAATTGAAGGAACCACAGGAGGTTACCGATACCAGCAAGACTGGCTAAACAGGCGTGTGAAAATCACTAACAGTTTCAGTAGTTAAAAACCATAATAAAACTTTACTGTCCTGAAACCTTATTCTGCATTTTCAAGTAACGTTTCAACGGTCGGAGCATGCGTTGGAAACAGTTTATGTAAGGGTACACATTTATTTAAAATTATCCACACTGTTTATTAGCAGATACCAATTAAGGAACCACACACTTGGCGGCGCTTAATTAGTACGACAGTGTATATTCGTAAATTTACACCCGTACAACAACGGCAAACCATGTGATTTACTCCATTGGAATGGTTACCCTCCTAATCGTTCTTCTAGCATAAAGAGTAAAATAACATTCACAACAGGACTGACCTTATACCTCTGTCAGTAGAAACCCCTACCTGCTGTACGAGGGGTCTAGATTTGGTTTTTGGTTGGGAGGATGGGAACATTTCTATAGCCAAGGAAGCCTCTGTGTGTGGTGTTAAAGGCCAGCTGTTACTACATGCGGCACCACAGGCGTGATACTAATGATACATGAAATGAATATGGAGCACCGTGCAATGAGATGGGGGGGAAACCGGAGATCCAGGAGAAAACCCGTCCCAGCGCCGTGTTGTACACCATAAATGTCACTTTGCGATCGCCTGAAACCCTACCGCCCAGAGTCTGGATGTCTGGTTGAGAGTATGGTTGTGTGTATGTGTGAGAGAAAGAGATCTAACGTAGAGAACCCAAAGAAAATCCAGGCACACACTGATAAGCATATATGAGTTTACAACACTGCCGACAGGTGCTATGTTCCAAAGGTAAAAGGCAGGCGATATGACCATTCTAGCTAAAGGGAATTAATGAGTGCATTCACAATACCTCTCCCCCCATAATTTTTATGCTCTCCTTTTGTTCTGAAACTCCGCCATAATCCGCGAGTCTCAAGTGCTATTGACACAGATTAACACGAGTTTCCTTCTACACTAGTTGACAAAAAAAGACTGGACACAAACGCCACGAATGGAAACGAAGCTTAAACATGAGTAAATATTGCTGACGTAGGGTGTTTTAGAGAGGAAATCAGACATTGACAATTTGACAATTTCATTCACTGCGATTTCAGTGAATATGAACGATAATAACGCAGCACGCCAATATCTCTGTGTTTGCCAGGATGAATGGTATCACCTTCTCTGATAGATAAATAGAAAATCCCCGGTTTTATATGAATGGTACATACGAGAGAATAAATGCAGCACGGTAAACTCTGATGCAAGACTCATTGTTAGTGCGATCAATAAGCGGTCTTCCCATTGATACACAACACTCTGGAATATCTCCGATACGTCTGGCTACAACATTTTTATCCACACAAATGGGAAGTTTTTATGACTCACACTAGCTGTGACCGTTTTGCTGAACATACTGCCTTTGAACCATGTCCTAATGATTTAGCTGTAGAGATTGAGCAGAGTCATGATAAATTACTCTCACATTTTATTTTTGTTGCATTCGAATGCTATTAATGGTAATTTTGCACCGACCGACATGACCTACGTTGCAAGTCGTTTAAAAAGGGAATTTTTCTACTGTAATTTTTAACTGTAAGAATGATATTCTTTTTAAAACAGATTTGGATAGTGAATGCAAAGCACACAAAAAGGAAAATGACTAATAATTTAATTTCATGAAAGCTTGGTACACTGTCAAATAAGAATATATTTTGTTCCTCCGAAACTTCAAATGGTACATCGTTATTTAAAATATACATTTTATAATATCAGTTGATTTTATAAACATAATTTTTAAAACATAAAAGTATTGTATTACTGAATACTGCGGCAGAATTTTAGGAAGAACCAAATACTTTTTTTTATTTTTATTTCAATTGCTCAGCACAGTTGGTTCTATACAAATTGTGGAGCTGTATATAATATACATAATAAAATTAAAGTATACAGGGATAGAGGATACTCATATTAGAGTCCTCAAGCAACCTGGTCTAATTAGTGTGAGTATAAATTAAATAACTTCTTCATTACAGAATAAATAAACATTATAGAAATAAAATGTCATGTGGCAAGCGTGCCAGTCTTGGTGCAGCATTAAGGCGACGTCCCAGTTGAAAGAATAAAGCACCTGATACATAAGGAAGGTGAGCAAAGAATTTGCTTGTCGTTGTAGAGATGTACTCAATAATGCTGACTATGTCAAATTCTCTATGCAGCTGTGCATTTCGAATATACCACGGGGTGTTCACAGACAATCGTAATATTCTGTTTTGAAACACCTGAAGTTGGTGAATATGAGTAGCACATCCCCATACAGGACTGGCATATAGAAGAAGCGGCCGTAGAATACTCTTGTATAGTAGCAGCGTACATTTGACTCGTAAAGAGGATTTGCTGTTGAGGACGGGATACAACTTGTGAAGACGCGCATAGGCATGATTTAGTTTGCTTATGATATGTGTACTCCATGTCAGCCGACGATCAAGATGAACGCCAAGATATTTGACTGCACAATCAGAAGATAACCAGGGGACTTCAGTGATATTGAGTTAGTATAATCGGCGGAACAGAACTAGACATGTGAAAATCCGACAGTTACGAAGTAAGTTACCATATCAGGAAATGATCGGCCGACTCCGTGCTGGACAGTGCATGAGAGTGACAATAGCAAATATCCATTCATCAATTATATACCTTACTCCATCTTCATTCATTCGTACACTAATTCATAAATTCATCATATTTGGCTATGCTTCATGAAGTCGAGGATACTTGCAAATATTTCCCTGCTCTATGTTTTCACTTGTCAGTTTACTACGAACACGTAGATGCCATTGTTATAAAATCACAATTAAGAAATAAGCTTTATTCACTGCTCTCTTAGAAAACACAATCATATGCGAAAAAAGTTCGATGCAGACTTGTTTTCCTTGATGTGCGTAAACAGCGTTGACATATTGCTATCTCCGAGTAAACTAAACATAAACAATTCTCCGGCTCGGCAGCCGGATGTTTTGCGCGTATTGTGATTCACAATCTTCAGCTTAAAACGTAGGCAAGTGTAAATTTCTAATTATGTTAATAGCCGGATTACTTCGCGGTACAGTTTACCTAGACGTGCTGAGTGACGGCTACTGCTGAAACTAGAAGAGAATACCAACAACTTAATTTTGCAATAAGACAGGGCTCCACAACGTTATCATCAATGTTGATCTTCAAAGTAGTCTCTGCGGTCATCTGACTTATTATTTTCAATATTTTTTGCAATAAAATGCCTATTACTTACAATTAAGGAAATTTGCGTTATATCAAGTTTTTATATAAAATTAAGAAAACCAAAAACCCTTACGTGTGACAGCATTTTAAGGGTCATTTTTGGAATCAGCAGACCAGTTTACATAAGAATTGGCATATTTTGTTACGTTTATGTGAAAATAAAAATTTTGTTCCCTACTGACAGATTTTATTTTTAGTACAGATTTACATCAAATGTTCACAAATCTTCTATGTTACTTGGTTTAGCAGAACTGCAAGAAAGGTTCACGGATGCGTACAGGACTAGGAATACCTGACGTAATTGTGGTCCACCGATACAGGGGGAACTTCTCCTACATATCGAGCATCTGTAAGGTATATTCTAAACTAGGAAAAATCTGTATTTATTTATATGGGTCGCTTTGCTTTATATTCTGCAGATATTGCCCTTTCAGTGCTTCAAACACTGAAGAATAGCGAATAATAATCCGTTACGTATTTAATTAACATACATGTGGATAAGATGCTGCATATGACTGCAATGTTAACCACATACCCTAGCAAAAATGATGTAAGTTTTTCCCATATAATCATTTTTATAGAAACGTCCGTTGAAAAATGAGTCACCTTCATGATTCATCACGTACTTCCACTACCGTTGTTTACAGCCAATCAACGAGGCTGAGTTTCACTATACTGACTAATGACAAAGTACAATGATAATCAACAGCATAATGCTCAAAGCTATACTGGTCGCCAAACTAGAATGTGATTGACAGTTAGTAACCACATGGAACAACGGTTTAAATAAATGGGAGGGGATGAGTACGTCATAACGGTTGTCATACTAACGATTAAAATGGCCAATTAGAGTCGAGACGTTTCCATGACAACGTTAGACGCTAAACCTTGGTTGCCGATATTCTAACACGTGCACTGCGAGTTACGCAAACGCTGCAGTAATCATAATACCTCGGTGTTTGTTTCTCTTACTGATAACGCTGCATAAACAGAATGTCTTTACGTATGCAACAGTTAGAGATCCTGTACTGGCAAGTTACTTTGAATATTATTTGTGGCAATTTGCCTTGGTTTACGTTATTAATCTGTGCGTGTGCCTGAGTTCGTGTATCTGAGCGCGTGTTGTGATCATTTGCAATTGTGTTTAATGAATGTTTAATTATATCTAAATATAGTAACAAGTGTAAACCTGAACGTGCTCGGGAACCAAATAAAACTGTATTTGGTAAAGGTATTCCAATTAAAGAACATACACGGGAAATAATATGCTTTGTGAGAGAATACTTCCATGAGGATAAATTGAAAGGGGAGTCTATTATTCCATTCTCTGGTACTTCACGTGCTGTAGGTATCAGTATGAGCATTAAGGTTAAGATTGGGAAATAAAAGTATTTTAAAGAAGAAAGTTAGACATTGGGGTATAAATTAGATACTCCCGGGAAAAATTATGTAAGCGGCACTTTCCCACTTCAATAAGCATCAAAATGTCACAGGTATGTCTCTTTTGTTAGATGATCTTTACATTTATGTGTTCTTGCATGTTCTCGCGTTTGTACGCAGATCCACGACTTTTCTATTGTCTTTGTGTATAGTATTATATATAATTAATAATAATAATAACAATGATAATAAAAAAATACCCAGTGCAGTCACAACTAAATCACCTTCGCACGCGCAATGCTATCATGCTCTGCACGTGGCAGCAATAAGCGGCAACGTCGCCTCTCTCTCCGTACGAAATGTCAATCACTTTCTAGATTGGCGACCAGTATAATGTAAATGATAACCTTTCTTCTCCGTCTATTCGTTCCATTCACCTATGTGAATTCGCCTTTACTAGCGGTTCGGGGTCCCGTAAACAGTTTTATTTAAGTATCAATCCGTTCTTCTTAGAATGAAACGCAATGCATTTCACATACTTAGCTCAAATATATGAAGCTAGAACTCACAAATCTTATGTAAATAATCAAATAAAGTATGAAGCAATTATATAGTATCTAATGGTAACTTCTGTCCGAGTACATATCCCATAAACTGATATTTTCTCATAGATTAGAAAATAATGTGTTAGGCTGAAATTAACGGAAAACTAACACCCCCCTCGTATTACTGAATTGAACTTCAAATTTTTAGAAAAATGTTGATTACAAGAGCGTTTATAAGTCCGAGGACAAAACACAATGCCTTAATGTTGCGACTATCAGAGGCATGTCGTTCCTGGACAAGTGACAAGCTTCGTTTGATACCTAAGTATCAAATCATATAAGAGTTGAATAATATGAAATTCAAATTGGTCGTTTCTTTAACGTGGTGACAGTGCTGCTTCTTACTAAGCGAGAGACCTGGGTCCGATTCTCGATACCGGCGTGCACTCAGCCTCGGTAGGTGTCCGAGGGGTCAATTGATGAGCTATTTGAGAAGTAGCGGCCTCTATTCACGAAGACTCCATATTCCGGCCAACAGGTCACGGCGTGCTGCCTATATCCCACCTTCGGGCACTACACACCACTCTTGAAGCCTCTGGTGAGCAGAGATGGGGAGGTGTAGTATCCGGGCATAGGACCTGGTCCGGAAAGTGTGTTGCGTCGCGAGGTTACCTAGATAGATGTTCAATATTGCCCTTATCGCAGAATTAACCATATAATTTTACTCAAATATTACAAACCGCATTACGGTCGTTGCAGTATTCTAATGCTTGGAGCTTGAAGGTTGTTTTGTGTTTCTTGCAGTCCTGCATTTACAGACAATAGCTTGCATGTGTTGTGAACTTACCAACGGTTTAACTTCAGAACAACGGTTTCGTGACACTTACCTGAAAAGAAAGAAAATATTAGTTAAATATATGATTAGCTTTCTATACACTAAAATTACACTCTTTCTTTAGTAATATTTGAATACACCATTATATGTAGATTACAGAACAGCTGACACCTAACGTTTCAAATTATTCTAAGAACAGTAGAAATATCCTTTATTTAAAACCCTTAAGGTGTAGAAAAGTACTTTCCTAACATAAGTTAACCAAAGCACGAACGGAAAGGAAGGGAAACCGCATTAAAGAGCAAACTTCATTAAATATTATATAGCAAATGACTGATGATTGATAACAGAATTGTCGTGTAAGATTCATAATTTTATAAAGCAATTATATATATAGATAGTGTTATATAATGTTAAACAGCCAGCCTGTTACCAAGACCCCTAGGCTAATGGTCTCAAATGTAGAATAGGAAATAAAGTTTTCGAAATTTTAGCATGGCGCACAGTAATAGTCGCGCATCAGATACGAATTATCAGTTTTTAAAGGGTTGACAATTCGTGTAGACACGTTGGTGGGGAGTGATACTTAGCAGGCGAGACTTAAGAGCAAGTGTTTCTAAAATTCGCGTATTTCCCGTCGTGTTTACTGTGATCGATTACGGAAGTGCGTAGCATCAAAAGACCGCGCTTCAGCAGTGTACCTGTAGATGTAACTATCGGTCTGAGGTTACCTTCCAATTAGGAAATTTCTGCGGTTGCCAACTTACGTTTTACATTATTATTACAAAAGCAGTTATTTTCAAACTGTTAAATAGGATACGAAAGAAGTTTGCAGACAAAATCCACTAGTTGCGATTTCGACTGATTAAATTCTATAATGCATTAAACCTTGAAAACTCGGTGTAATTTCAAACAGAACACCATTAACCTCCATTAAACTAACCAGCTAACTTAACTGGTATTATCCATGCCTACACCATTCACGCATACTCACTGTGGCAGCTGGGAGGAGATTCTTGGATATCAAGATTGAAAACGTGCACACAACTCTTGTATCAACATCAATAGAAAGGACCATTAACTGCGTCGATGAAATACATTAGCTAACATGGGAAGTACCTAAATTTCGGCTTGAAAAAACAAATGTGTATAGTTATTATTAGGCAATGTTTCGAACTTAGGTACATGATACGGGAAAATGTCCTCCTAGCGAAAGCTATGGGTTATTATTGGCACTTGTATTTCCACGTTGTCCTCTTGGAAATTAACGATTCTGACAGATAACGTAGGGCCAGACCAGTGATTAAGTCACCTTCAACCTGGCCAGCAGCAGGCAAGCATGTGCTTAGCGCTAAAGTTTGAAGGATGTGATATCTTCAGATTGCTTAACTCTTTACAGAAATGCGACGAAATATTTACATTTAGAACGTACCTTTCATAAAAGCTTCATACCTATTTGCCCTTAGGATACTGTCTCAGTAAGACAGCACATATAGTGTATTTAGTGATTAGGGTAGTCGTATTTTATTAAATTTGAAATTTCATCTGTAGTTTCAGCTAATATTTCCGTTTCTCCAAGATAAACCTCCTCTAAAGACATGGATATACAGACTTTATAGTACCGCTTTCTCTGTAGAAGCTAGCCGAATAAGGGCACAAACTTTATGTTATACAGCTAATCCGAAATGTCCTCTGTAGCAAAGCACCGGAAGGTTACATCATTTTTTTTTTTTTTTTTTTTTTGTGGAAATCTGATAGAATTCCCATCATTTGTTATTATAAGATGCTTGCCTAACGTTTTGTCGAAGCATCATTTATCACTGTCAAGGGAGTTCTTCACATTTATGGAGGGCTACACACCAAGGAACGTTTTATCACTAGAAAATATATTTGTTATGCATGCGCTTTTCGCTTAGAGATATTTTGTAGCGTGTGACCCCTAAGGGTGGCAATAGTTACAGCCGGATTATGCATGTTTATGTTAAACTACGACTAAAGTAGGATTTACAGATATAGTATGCTCATTGAATGTTTAATTATTCCTTTAAAATATGTCGACAAAAGATGTGTTTTCTTATGATTTATGACGCACTCAGTCTCTTCTGAATGTGCTTTGGAATGAAGAAGCTTTCATGGATCACTCAAAAGTACATTGCAACGAATTAACTGAATGTTTACACATGTAACGTTTGTCCTTTGCGCGGTCTGAGATATGCTAATATGAATCTGCTTGAATTATGCAAAACACTTCCGGATGCCAGTAAAGTAAATGAATGATGTTTTCGCATATTCAATTTCCTCCACGAACCCAAAAAATGTATACTCATCCAAGGTTAGGGCAAAGCTTTCTCATAATCTGTAATTGATGCCATGGTTCAAAAGTTACCGTGGATTAAAACTTCCTATCTAATAACTAGGGAACGAATTTTTTTGATAAATACATATTTTTATGTAATTAAATATTTTCCACAATTTAGTTAGTAGTACATATTTTCTGCATGTTGCCGTATTCATGCATAATTTATGCATTTTGTGTGTGGCAAACAACATGACTTTGTTATGAGAAGAGAAGCCTTCTGCTTATCATATAACCTTCGATTAGATTACGTGTTGCCATCAGTTCGCTACAATATAAACATATACACGAAACTTGCAGGAAAAAGATTTTGATGTCAGATTATTGCACACTGTACTTGAATTCAAAACGACTATTATGTGTTTGAAATAAGAAGAGTTCTCGCCTGTAGCAAATCAGATGCGTTGCCACCTCGTTATCCACACTCTCTTAATACACCCCTCTCTCTCGCACACTTGCGAGTGTACTTGGCTCTAACGCAAACGGAATTTTCCAAAGTTTTATAATTATGCAGTTGTTGAAATGACAACTGCAACGTTGATATTCGTATATTACGCAAATGGTTTAAATATTTAGTTTAAAATTAATTATAGTTTATGAATGACTTATTTTTCTAATCCAATGAAAATACCAGCGGTGCATCCGTATAGCTGTGAATGTTACGTTACGAGATAATTCGTCATTGTCATTGTCTTCATCGTCTGAGTACTACAAATTTATGAGGATAGGTTCCAAAACTTCATTACGTGCTATTTCTTTCCAAAAGTCGTCTTCTTGTAGTTTATCTGTAGTTTTCCCAGTCTTGTTGTGTTCCGTGTTAATTTCTTCGTGAACAAGTCGTTCAACGCCAGTCAGTTTAAAATATTATTTATATTTGCAACATAATTTGAGACCACATTAACTCAATTGGATTGTTCTGGCAGTAATAAAGGGGAAGGTGGATCGTATCTCATTGATCCAGCTGATACACTTTTTCATGGAAGAGTAACTGATTAGTACAGCTTTGAACTCTCTAGAGTAAACAGAGATTACGAACCATTCATAAACAAAGATATAATGTGACCAGACACGTTCTGCCAGACCAGCAGGAAGTGTATTGTAAAATAACGAGAGGGGTATAATTTGAAATCCCATGTCTGCCATTACAATAAATAACCATTACCAACAAGCAATAGCACTATAAAAGGTATTTTCAGTTTCCAAAGACGGGTGAATTTTGGCGGAGTCATTGCGCTCATAACACATGGACAGCAACGTGTGTTGGTGGAATCACTCCGTTCATAACATAAAGGAAGTAGCATGAGTTAATAGAACTGTTTAGTTCATATCGTATGGAACGCATTATGGGTTGGCGGAACCGTCCCGTTCGAAGCACAAGGAAGGCAACATTGAGTTAAAGTGACTTTCCCAAACCAAAGCATTTGGAATTTCGGGTGAGTTGATCTGACCGATCCGTCCCGTCTCGACGTAACTGTCCCGAGCATAACATCAGAAGTCAACGCTCAGTGGATGGAGGTGTTGCGCACATAACGTTTGGAAGGAAGTTTGGAAAGAAAACTTCCCAGAACTGTTTAAGTTATCTCTCGGACAACTGCCAGTTACGGAGATTGAGGAAGACCCGAGAGAAAAATAAAATGCCTTATTGAGTGAGGACGGTCTCAGGGAGATACAAATCGCAGGCCTCCCGTTGACGACTATTTTTTCAACAGAAAGGACTTTACCACAGAATAACAGATTACATCTAATTTTAATGAGCTTGACCTTCTGCTGAACCAGGAGCATTCAGTGAATTACGTAAAAGTTGTATACTGTACCCGAGCCCAATGAACCCTCTCCCGAACTCCAAATAGACCTTTCCTCGGCAAAACGAAGATTAGATTTTGAAGCTTAATCATCAAAGGTAAAACTTTTATGTGTATATTTGCAATGAGCTAAAAATGTGACGGGACTGGTGTATACTTAAGCCGGTCGCTTCGTGCTGATAGCCTGAAAAGAAAGTTCTGGTCTCGCTGATCTCTCTTGAGTGCTGCCTTGCTTTTCTCACCGGGAGGCCGACCTGCACATCGTTTACTCCATGGCTTTCTCCGATCAAGTAGCTAATCCGGAGTCTTGACAGCAATGACGAGGGTGACGTCAACAGCAATTGTGGGATCGCAACGATGAGGTATGCTTGTATACGTCCAACTGTAGTAGCAGAGGGGTGTTGAACTGGTAAACCCCTAAATGCATGAATTAATTTGGCACATACACATTCTTCTTCTCATTCTTAAACCAATTTGAGTATCCCTGTCACAGGTAAATTAATAGATTCACAAAACCATGATCGATTAGGCGAGACGAGATGCACTGACATCCATTGAAGGCCAAACGTTGTAAGTTTGAATCCCAGCAACTGCAGCGAAGTGTATTTGAGATAAAGGACAGGGAAGGCTCACATAAGCCAACCAGAGTGATAACATCCGCGGATCATAATGGGGCTTAGGCCGTGCTGCAACCGTGTGGTTAGACCACTCGACTCTCACCAAAGCGGCCAGAGAGCAATTACAGGGGATCGAATGTGAGATAATGGTGGACAAAGCGGCATAGTGGCGGGTTTCCTCCGGGTGCTCCGGTTTCCTGCATCATCTGATTCCACCGGTGCTCCATCTTCATTTCATGAAGCCGCATGAAGCAATAGCGGACGTTATACAATAACAAAAATAACAAAAACAACAACAACAATAATAATAATAATAATAATAATAATAATAATAATAATAATAATAATAATAATAATAATAATAATAATAATAATAATAATAATAATAATAATAATAATAATAATAATAATAATAATAATAATAATAATAATAATAATAATAATAATAATAATAATAATAATAATAATAATAATAATAATAATAATAATAATAATAATAATAATAATAATAATAATAATAATAATAATAATAATAATAATAATAATAATAATAATAATAATAATAATAATAATAATAATAATAATAATAATAATAATAATAATAATAATAATAATAATAATAATAATAATAATAATAATAATAATAATAATAATAATAATAATAATAATAATAATAATAATAATAATAATAATAATAATAATAAAAATAATAATAGTTACATTTGACCACAGTTGGATTGGTTTCATTTTATTTTAAGGAACAAAAACAATAACAGAACTAAAATAAATTATATTTATGATAAAAACGAACTGCAAATGCAGCTACATCATCCAAATGAAAACACCAGCTATGCATTAGAGGGTTAAAGGAGGCTTTTGAAATTTATGGCGATTATCTGATTTTATTGTTTTGTATCAGAGTATAATCGTAGGGATTAAAAACATATTGTCCATTCCTGATTGTAGCATGACAGCTTATACCATTTTGTAATAATCGCAACAACGACAGTCCCCTTTACAGAAATAAGCAACCAGGTATGCCATGTAACTACTCTGTCAACAAGATCCAGGAAACCTCAAGCTTGCACGGTAAATCCTTTATACCGCAGCACTGTCACGCGTTTCGTACTCTGCGATCTTTTGTGCGGTTTCGCATGAGTGATATTTATACACTGCGATATTTACACTTGCCGAGAATATGGACAAAACAAAGGAACTGGGATTTGGGAGATAGAGCAGCGTTCTATGGCGGAGATAGTGCCATAGAACAAAGAAATAACTCTACGTGAAAACGACAAGATTAACTGGAATATAACAGCAATTAGTATTTTGTAAATTGGGTAATTTATTCACGAAATTAACTGTCTAAGTTTTCATATCATCATAATCATCATCATTATTATTACTTGAAGTGGGTTGTGTTACGATGATATTTTGGGATACAATGGAAATTAACGTACCCAATTAATTATTGTTGTAAATATTATTATAGTTATCTTAATTCATTGTTATTATTGTTAATATACGCTAGTGAAGCTGGAATAGTGCTGCAATGTCTTATTGGATAAAGTAAAATAAACGTTCTCACGAGATTATTGTTGTAATTTTCAATATTATTCAGAGGAGCTGGTGAAGTTGGCACAGTGACGTAATAATGGTGATTATAAAATAAGGTAGAAATAAAAGTAAGATATTTGTTGGTGGATTTGGGCCCGGATTGTGAGCCTGCGGTCGTGTAATCCTGGATGAAACTGAAAAAAAAACTGAAGACTCAGTAGGTTGAGTTTTTTTTTTAAGCGCTGCTTCTTCAGACACTATAGAATTAACTTTCATAACTGGTCTCAATGGCCTCTGACATAAACAGGAGAGCACTGGTGGCTAGTAAAGTGATAGTTAACGGTACAAACACAAGAGTCAACATACTACTGCATTCTGGAAAAGCATTTTTCGTGCATGAAACACACTAGAATCCTCAAAGTTAACTGCTAGGGTAAGTATTTTTTTATAAAATGTGGAAGTTCATATTCAACGCTCTGCTTCTCTTGTTTACTATGGCTTGCATTCCCCTTCTCGTAGCTACTTACCCAAGCTGTACCAAGCATTCCCTGCATTTGTGCTTTAAGCCTCTCATGACAAAAGCAAAATGTAAAAGAACCACCAGGCCTTCATTCCTAGAAGTTGTAGTGTGCTCGTAGAAACGCAGCATGAAAACGAAGAAAATCCTTACCGTAAGCGTTAAATTAGGTGCTAAAGAAGCAAGGACATTAAGGCCCAAGATGCGGAACGGCAGCAATATCAGCGTCGCTAAAGGCTCATTTACATATTTAATTATTCGCCTGGGCTTCTCAATTTCCTTCAAGATTAATGATGTGATTTGTTTAAGAAAAGCTTTCCTGGAGTGTATGCCAACGACGCTATGCCTAGAAGGCAATCAGAATAATGTATATCCAAACATTAACTTTGAAAACAGAATCTAAAGATTAAAATGGGGATAAGAATCGCTGAGCTTTTAATGGTACTGAACTATAAAACGTCGTGCTCGATTATCCCCACGTCTCCCTTGAAAGCTCAGTAAATCAGCCAAAGACCTATCTATAAATACTTAGTCGCCAATTTCCACAACAAAGAAAGTAAAATTGTGTTCTCTTGAAAGGGTCGTATAAAGCCTTTGTGACTCCATATTACGAGTGTAACATAAACATAAATCTCACTCAGAGAGATCAATGATCAACGTGGCTAAAAATTGTATTGGGTTTATATAATCTATTAGAGATACTAAAAAGGGCATTGCTATTAATATGTCCTACTAGTCATTTTTTGCATTCTTTTTGTGGTACTGCCGTTCAGGCGTATTTCTATGGGGGCACGAATAGTAGATAAATTAAGTGCAGGTTCCTCACTTCAAAGATTTGAATATTTTATTCCTCTTTTTAAATTAGGTACGCATTAAATATATTAATAGTATATTCCCATACAAGAACGGTCAGTTGAGCTGTTGAATAAGAACGTTTTAAATTACGAGGTGAAGTTGAATATTTTTTACTTCTTAGATTCTCCAATACAAATTATTAAGGTAAATGTTTATTCCTGCATGTTATTTTTTCGATGATTGTCAATAATTCGAATATAACATAAAACGTATACCAGCAATTGGTGATCATGGTGTTTCCAATAGCTCCTTTCCAAAAAACTTAACGCTGGTGAGGAACTGGCGATTGACATCCTGATATAGTAGTACACATTAAACAAAATTAATTGCAAGTCATAATTAAAAGCCGGCTGAATTAAATCGTAAATAAGCTTTAATAAATAGCAAGGATGGAGAAAACAAATTAGGATTAAAAGGTAAAATTCAATGTAAAATATCACATTATTTCAGGTCGACAGTAATGAATAAATCAAAAGTTAGAAAATTTAAATAGTTCATGCACATATGTGGAGAAAAATAAGGCAACATAAAAGTACATTAGATTACCGAAACCGAATGAAGGAAATACAACTTTCCACCAGCACAGCATGCATGGGAAGCAGATCAAAACAGTATTGTCGAAGAAGCTAATTCAATTTGACCCAGAACTGAGATACTGGCTGTTTAATGTTGGTGATTTTATAATACGAGGACGGTTCAATAAGTAATGCAACACATTTTTCTTTCTGAAACAGGGATTGTTTTATTCAGCATTCAAATACACCATGTTATTCCCTAATCTTTTAGCTACCCAACATTATTTTTCAACGTAATCTCCGTTCAATTCTACGGCTTTACACCACCTTGAAATGAGAGCCTGTATGCCTGCACGGTAATTCTACTGGTCGATGTCGGAGCCAACGTCGTACTGCATCAATAACTTCTTCAAATTCCGCGTAGTGCGACCCACGGATTGCGTCCTTCATTGGGCCAAACATATGGAAATCCGACGGTGCTAGATCGGGGCTGTAGGGAGGATGCGGAAGAAAAGTCCACTGAAGCTTTGTAAGCTCAACTCGGGTACGAAGACTTGTGTGAGGTCTTGCGTTGTCATAGAGAAGAAGTTTGTTCAGATTTTTGTGTCAACGAACAAGCTGAAGTAGCTTCTTTAATTTTAGAAGAGTAGCACAATACACTTCAGAGTTGATCGTTTGACCATGAGGAAGGACATCGAACAGAATAACACCTTCAGCGTCCTAGAAGACTGTAGCCATGACTACCGGCTGAGGGTACGGCTATAAACTTCTTCTTGGTAGGGGAGTGGGTGTGACGCCACTCCAGTGATTTCCGTTTTGTTTCGGGTTCGAAGTGATGAACCCATGTTTCATCGCCAGTAACAATGTTTGACAAAAAAAACTGTCACCATCAGCTTCATGACGAGCAAGCAATTCCGCACATATGGTTCTCCTCTGCTCTTTTTGATCTTCGGTTAGACGTTGAGGGACCCAGCGAGAACAAACCTTTGAATATCCCAACTGATGAACAATTGTGACAGCACTACCAACAGAGACGTCAAGTTGAGCACTGAGGTGTTTGAGATCCAGCGATCATCTCGAATGAGAGTGTTCGCATACTCCAACGTTGCAGGAGTCACAGCTGTGCACGGCCGTCCAGCATGAGGGAGATCAGACAGTTTTGCTTGCTGTTGCGGAGATGAAGACACACGCTTTGCCCAACGACTCGCCGTGCTTTTGTCCACTGCCAGATCACCGTAGACATTCTGCAAGCGCCTATGAATATCTGAGATGCCCTGGTTTTGCACCAGAAAAAGAAAACTCAATCACTGCCCGTTGTTTGGAACGCACGTCCGTTACAGACCCCATTTTAAAAGTTCCGTATAGTGCTGTCACCTATCGGAAGTCAATGAAACTTTACGAGACGAAGCGGGAATGTTTGAAAATGTTCTACCAGAAGTATCAGGGTTTTCCAACCAAAATTGGCCGAGAAAAAACATGTGTTGCATTAATTATTGAATTCCCCTCGTACGTAGGCAGCGAAAACGGGGAAACTGAGGAAGAGAGACGGATGTCTTCAGATTAATTGTATTCAGTAGCACTGTGATGCTGCTCACATACCAACTAGAGTGGGTCCTGCCCTGTTGCGGTTCTAGGTACATAAAAATCATGGATATGCCAAACAGTACACCTGAGAATAACAAGGCATATGAATTGCACAATATTTATGCTTTGCCTCCATCACAGCATGTGACCTTGGGCCTACATTCTGGTAATACAATCTCTTAACGAAATCCGCAGATTTACTTTTGAGACTTTTAGACAGTATATTGAATGCACTGTAATGCTGATTTTGCACCATGAAGAAGGGTACCAAGAGGAATATAAATCAATGAAAAACGTTACAATGAACAGTTAGTATTCCTGTTATGAGTACCATCGTTATACGAGTTTTAAATTCGTCACATACAATGGAAGCATTTGAATTCAAAAATATGACATTTTAAGGGTAAAGTTGAATATTTATTACTGATGAGTAAATTATACATATAAATTATTTCTCCGGATGAAAGAAATATTCGACCAAAATAAAGTGCGCCATGAAAACTACCAATTTTATTAATTTTATTTAACTACCACGCATTTTGAAGCGTGAACAGTGAGGTAGTAAGTAGAACGTAGCTTCGCATTCATATCCGTTTGTTTTCACTTGCCGCTCCGGTCTCTCTCTTTCGTCCTATGGCATAGTTACAAGTAACTTGTTTCATTGGTGCTCAAGTTTCGCTGTCTGTAATAAATAAAACCACAGGTTCTGACTTCAGTAAATTAAAGTGCAACAAGAAGGCCCGTTTGCTTAGAAGTCAACTGAGTAGCTAATTGCTATTTAGTTTACAGAGATGGTAAAAAAAGGACAATGTTCAGAAATGAATTTCCAAAGTGAATGTACATCAATTAAATCTTGTATTTCACGCGCTTCAGCAAATATTATTATTCCTGTTTACTGACTATGTTTTCAAAGTCATTATCCTCACAGTTGAGAGGAAATTCACTGCTAACAGTCGTATTAACATTTGAAAAATTCATGGAGAAATTTTATCTCATTTTCGATTCTTTACGATTCATTTGCTTTTCAAAATATATTTACACCTGCAAATTTTCTCAAAGTGAATCTATCAGCTCATTTTTAATTTCAGCGTTTGACGTTAGCAGATTGAAGAGAACGCTGATCCTTTACCGACTGGTTTTATAGATCTGAACACTTAACATGTGCTAAATGTTTTCTATTTTGTCTAGAAATAATTAATTCACTACAATAATCTATGCTTAAAAAGTGGTATCGTATATTTATCTAGCAATACAAGGTGAATAAAACAAACAGTTACGTCTAACCTACATTACAAAACACTAAGTTATTATATTTGGTGTGAATTATTACCAACGAAGCAAAATAAAGCATCTTGCATATACTAATAAGTTACCAGCAATTGTTTTATAGGATAACGTATTTATCTTTAAGATACGTAAATTCCAATGTACACTGACGACCACAGCACAGCTACTAAGGCTTCTTCATTAAGATACATCACAGCTGGTAGTTCAGCGAGATCAGAAGTGAAATTACCACAAAGGTTTTCTCATGCTCTTAGCTTTGTAAATTGCCAACGTAGTCCAAATCTCCATCTATATGGCGTAATGGGTGGCGCATCTGTCTAGAAATTGGTTCAGACCTTACGAAGTTTATGGCAAAATGAGAACTCCCTTTTGAAGCCTCCACGTACGTTCTTAGACCCGTTTTGCCCCCTTATTCTGGATTTTCAATCAGAATAAGAGATCTCGATAAAACAGATCACGTCCTTTAAGTTCCTATTCTTAATATTCAGGTTCCAAGATAAAGAAGCCTACGGATGCATGTCCATGCACAACAAAACACTCACACTATTTCGGAGTGATCCATTCTTCCTTCCACATTTTCTACACAAAGGAACTTGTCGCAGTATAAACAAATGCCCACGCGGTATGTGGTATCCTGTTGTAAGATATTAGATAGCCGACAACACTTCTGAGTTTAGTTGTCAACTACAAGTAATTTTACACTTCTTACAATCTGAACCAGAAATGACTTCAGATACAGCGTGGGATATTCTATGACCTCTACGTGTTATCTCATACATGATAATTCTGGGACACAAGCCGCCAAAGGGCTAGAGTCCTTTTGGCCCGTATGCCTACCATCTTATTGCCTCAAACATATAAAACGTGGGATCCAAATAAGGATGATGAGCCGCTGCCACAGTTCAGCAAGATACACATATGGATGTGGTTTTAACTAACTTAAGTGCTTATAATAAGTCTTGGTTTTCCGAGAATGTATTCACACCGCACTACAAACTTGCATATCTATGATAAGTAATTCACCGGTTGAAACGTCTCAATGTTGTGCACTTTAGCGAAGAGAAGCCAGGAGCAATGAAGATGCACCAAGATGTGGCGGTGATCTTGCTTCAAACTCCAGCAGAGATCTATCTCAGGATATGGAAAGGTTTCAATTCTGTCTCCCATCCAGAAGTCGTCAGTGAACTACTTTTGGTCCGAAACTCCACCGCCAGAGTAATGAGTGATACGTCTGCTAGAATTTGTTTGGAACTTGTTTCAATCTCTGTTCGAGTGAACTACCTCATTAAGGTATCCTCCTAAGTTTTTCTTCGCCTTAACAAGAAAGAAAAAGAACTGGATAACTCTCAGAGGCGAATCTGCAGAATCGATCGATCAGGTCATCAATTCTTCCCTAAATAATACAAAGAATGCGAAGCAATGTAAATATATATTAGGCACAAATGTGTTCAAAATGATGCCACTCTGCGTATTTATAGGCCTGTTTTTTGCGTTCGTTACTGAATACACTATACATTTCTGCTGGCGAAATATTGGATAACACGCTTCGGATACTATGTTCCAATTCGACACACCTGTGGAAATTTACTGTATAAAAGATTTCTTTGGGCATTACTTATTTTATTTACTGATATAATTCATTCATTAAGAATACTACCTGACAATTATAGATGATACGGAAGGTGATAGTGGAACAATTAGTGGAATGATGGAGGGGGAAATCGGAGATCCCGGAGAAAAACCTGCCCCTGCGCCAATTTGTCCACCAGAAATCTCCCATGTGGTATCATTTGGCATCCTATAATAAGTGTATAGATTCAATTCTGAATAGTAAGCAGGAGGTCATTATTTATACATTCAAAAGCGTGTAATAGATAACGACTGTTGCAATACAAGAAGCATGTATTAGTCTATTGTTTCCTAGGTTAGAACTGTTGGATGTCTAAGTTTTTGTTTGTTCAACACGGATCCCGTCCAATTAAATTTCTGTAAACAACTTAAAAGTGGTAAATTTATTAGAAAGATTGCCACTAATGAATTTCTCTATAAATTCAAGCTGACAGTAAACATACAAATCGGTTCGAACAAAACATAACTCAACGAAAATTTTAGCGTACCCCATAATAATTACGCACAGTAACTAGAGCTTCACCTAAAGTCAGCTCCACTACACGTAATGTAAATGTCGTTGTCGACCGCAGAACGAGCTTAACACAATACCTTTTACTCATAGGACAAGACGACTACCAGGCATGTCATTCAAGATAAAGCTAATAGCATTGTTCTCTTATTTCTGGCTGCACTTTACTTCTTTCTTCATTTGTAACATAACTTAGGAAGATGAGCTTTTCAAACATGTGTAAACGATTTAGATTGAACTGTTGTGGAGTAATTGCTCATCAGCTAAAACACTGCTGAAAAAAGTAACGAAGAAGCATGCATAGTAAATTAAGGTAAACGCAGAGAGAATTTCCAGCGAGCTGTTTAGCTGTAACGTGAACAAATGCATACGCTTAAAAGTTTGTGTTCTCGTTACCAAGGTAATTTACCGCTCCAGCCACCACGAGGAAAATGCCAATTTAATTTGAAAGCAATTTCCAGGAGAAATTCCTGTTTTTTCATTATCTAAGCGAGCTCAATTACCTTCTAGCGGGATTCTAACACTTAAATAATAATTCAATACAATGAGTCAGGTGCCACCAACTACGTACGCAAAGAACTAGCTAGTAAAATTATTTCATTACGGTGCCATTCGTTTTCTTTAATTATCTTCATTTATGTACACTTGGAAAGAGGTGATGGGGAAAAAATCTATTCATTATTCATATCAAGTATTTCATAACCAGTTTGCAAAAAGGACAATTTTGAAACGCTGGTTCATACATACCTGTGCATTTGTTTTCAGTGTAAGGTGTTTTCTCTCGTTGCAAATTTTATGTAATCTAATGTACAATGTTAAGTATATGAAGTAAGAAGCTTGGTAGTTACGCATGATTTTAAATGTCGTTTTACACTTCCAACTCACCAGACTGCTCCGGTTGCAGGATGACCCGTGAATTCATGCCTCTGGATACTACCAAACGGATAGGTATTGCCAAAAGGTGAAGCGACGCTACATTTTTATTACATACTGCTATCATAACAATACTTTGAATGATATCCTTGATATACAATAAGTAACACATAATTTATATTTGCCTTTCAGTCCCATTCCAAATCATAATACTTCACACAACTCCCAGCAGCTTCAGTCATATTTCCTGGCACTCAGCCTGTGATGTTCAGCATCACATATCAGATATGTTTTTTTAAATGTAAAATGGAGAGACTTTTTAGCTGAGCCTAAAATGACAAATATTTCTTTCGATATGAAGGAAATCCTTCAGACATTATTACAACAGGATGAGCTCTCGGAAGCAGTAGCTTTTAATATAACAGAGGTACTATCCATTTTGTAGAAATTTATAGCATTCTCCCGATTCTAAAGGTGGGATGGCTGGGCAACACAATTCATCTCTGGATCTCATATCCCTCAAACTTTTGCATGGAGTTCTGGAGAGGTAAGTATACGCCCAAGGTCAACTGCATTGCACAAATGTAGGCGACACGTCGTACTCAACAACTCATCTGCACATTTAAAATGATGTTTCTACAGGGTAGTCTAACTAGGAAGTATGTGTCGCACTGCAGAGTGATCATGTGAAACTTGGTTGAAAGAAAAGTGTCATAAATTTTGGTTGAAATACGGGACATCATTGGTCTTTCTTTCGTGAGCAAAAATTGAAGAATGCATGTAATCAAATGGCATATGCAGGGAGCATTGTTGTGTACCAGAATGTGTGTCCAGCGCTTATTTATAGTAATGGTTGTTACAAGAATCTGTTAGTCGAGAAAGATAGGTGTAGTTGGCTATCATGATATATTTTATATACCCTCTAAACACTTGTATGGCATTAGCTAAATAAATTCAATTCAAAACTCAATACCGGCTATATATGCAGCCTTCCGTTACCCAATGTTATTGCGTGCTTTTAATCAAACTTAACAGCCAATGTAATACTGACCCTAGAAACAAGATTTAAAATTAAGCTGAGAGACCAAAAATGACGGATCCAGCTAGTTATTATCAATACAAAAGGTTAACCAATTGGCACAAACCTTTAGAATTTCTTGAAGTGAATTTTTCGTTCCCCTTCTACTCGTAATGCAATCGATTATGATGATGAAAATCATCATCATCATCATCATCATCATCATCATCATGATAATTGGCACTACAGGCCATGTAGGCCTTTGGTCTCCCTAACCACCCTCTTCCATTCAACTCGGTCCTCTGCTTTTCTTCTCCAGCCTCTTTCTCAAGTCCTCTTCTACATCATCTACCCATCTTTTCCTGGGTCTTCCTCTTCTCCTTCTGCCATCCAGCTTTCCTATGAATATCTTCACTGTTCTCTGATTATCAACACCCAACTTTCTGAACCATGCATTATTATTGGTCTCAGTACAATTGTATATATTTTAATTTTAGTATTCCTACTGACGTTCCTTGATTTAAACATATTCTGCAAGGCATAGAAACATCTGTTAACACTTGCTATTCTTTCTTGAATTTCCACTGATGTTTATTATCTACTATTAATATAGATCCCAGGTATTTAAATTTTTCCACTCTTCGATATTCTTTCTCGTGTAATTTAACTGTAGGTTCTCTTCTTCTTGCATCCCCATCACCTAACATCTTCATATATTTGGTTTTAATAACGTTCACTACCAATCCTAGATCCTGTGCTTTCTCTTCCAACACTACATAACATTCTCCAGGAGCTCCTATATTTCTTGCAAGAATTGCCACATCGTCAGCATATGCCACTATTTGTACTGAGCTGGAAAGTATGGTTCCTCCAGGGTTTATGGATAATTGCCAGATTAATGCAATCGATTATAATGGATATTAATTCCATAATGAAGAGGTAAACTCATGAAAACTGGTGACACGTAATGTTATTTAAATTGTTAAATATAAAAATATAATTTCCCGGGACCCCTAGCACTGCAGGCAGGTGCTCTATAGACTGAGCTACGTTGCCAGTCAGTATTAGATTTTGAGCTGCTCTACCGATGCGTTAAGAAAACGTATACAGACAATTTATGTATTCCTTTAATTATTGTGAAATTTTCAGTTTTTTGCTATATGATAATCCATAAGCAACTCAGTATTGCATGTAAATTCTGCTCTGTATTCTGTTTTGTATTCTCTTTTGTATTAATATTACATTTATTATTATTATTATTATTATTATTATTATTATTATTATTATTATTATTATTATTATTATTATTATTATTATTATTATTATTATTATTATTATTATTATTATTATTATTATTATTATTATTATTATTATTATTATTATTATTATTATTATTATTATTATTATTATTATTATTATTATTATTATTATTATTATTATTATTATTATTATTATTATTATTATTATTATTATTATTATTATTATTATTATTATTATTATTATTATTATTATTATTATTATTATTATTATTATTATTATTATTATTATTATTATTATTATTATTATTATTATTATTATTATTATTATTATTATTATTATTATTATTATTATTATTATTATTATTATTATTATTATTATTATTATTATTATTATTATTATTATTATTATTATTATTATTATTATTATTATTATTATTATTATTATTATTATTATTATTATTATTATTATTATTATTATTATTATTATTATTATTATTATTATTATTATTATTATTATTATTATTATTATTCTGTGTTACAAATTTATTGTGCCCAATTTAAATAGTTTCACATCTTATTGAAATTTTATTTCTTATCATAGTTGTACATAATTTAGTTCACTAAGTGAACAGTGTGTTAGACAATAATGATGTGGGCTTCACTGATACTGAAATGATCTAAATTCAATTTAGGAGCCACAAAATAACACATTGAAGAAAATAATAAATTCTTTTAAACGCTAAATTATCATACCCGTGTAGTGCTGATTCCATTCCATTGATCATTAGTGTAATTAAATGTAAAAGCGAAGTTTAGTCACTTAGCACAGGGAACGACTTCAGAAATACCAGTAAGATAAACCAGCTTAATTCAGAATTAAAATAAACGATGTGTCTTATTTAGCCTGTTTTCAATTTTGTTTGAGCCGATGGAATGTTGCCTGATTCAACTACAGGAAACGCAAGTGGAAACGCACGTCATTGTCATCGACTAAGAATGAACCTATGCTATTCTGGATATGAGTGTTAGACAAAAAACATGAAAGGCTATCCGCTCTCAGTGTCTAGAGCAATGTTAGACATGAATGCGGTTAATGTTATGTGGAACAGAAATGAGGAAATTTAAGACTTTGAAGTATAGAAAAAGAATCGGGGATTACTTCCAAGTGTTACAGACACTACAATAGCACCGTGTTTCGAAAATATCGATCTGCCAATTCTTACTTCATAACACAATTGTAAATATTTAGAGGAGAAAGTTCTAAGTCGTTACTGAGTCAATGTTATATATATATATATATATATATATATATATATATATATATATATTGGTTTATTCGTATGGATAATTGTGTCCCTATATATACATATATATGACTAATGTTAATATGGGCATTATGCAACAATTCAAAATATATTTCATAATTAACATATGAACATTATATCGGTAGCGTAGATGGTAGCATGTCTGCCTCACGTTCAAGAGGTCCCAAGTTCGAATCTCGGTCAGGTTGAGTTACCTGGAAAAGGATTTTTCCGGGATTTTCCCTTATCCTGAAAGACGAATGTCGGGTAGCTCTAAGCTCCATGGACCCCGGACATATGAGCATCATTTCACCAATTTCATTTATCGTCCGATATGACTAGCTATTGGAGGACGTAAATTACAAAAAACCTATTTCCAGATAAAACTAAGGAGTCGTGGTCAAAATGATATGTTTGTTTAACTCGTTGCTTAATACATTTAATAGAAGTTTTTGTTAGACAAGAGAACATCGCGTTTAACATGGAACTATATAGGCGTCATGTGAATATCTAAATAAGAATACTGCATTCAGAATGTGTTTATTGGACTGTTTATTTACAAATACCCGCTCTCACGTTGTCACGCAAACCAACCGTACTTTCACACGTTAACAACAATTACATGACGCGCACACGCATGCACACGCACACTATTCACACAGGTAATTGCTGATGAATTCCGCTCAACATCTGATAACCTCGACAGATTTCCCCTGAAATGTAAACCATCCACGAAACTTTGTGTTGTACATATTTTCAGCATTCTAAAGTGTAAATGTTTTTGTATTCAGGTGCCTTACTGAAATATTAAGAAGCTGAATACAATCAGAGAAGGCATTTTAAATCTTCATATTCAGTTCAGAAATTGCTGGCAGATGTTCAGATGTTCGTAAAATTAGTGAGAAGTTATCTGATGGTCATGTATTAATTCAAGCATAAGATAACAAAGGCGTTAAATCTACGAATAAGGGCCGCACCGTGGCTGAGCGGTTAGACCGTTCGGCTCTCATCAATGCGGCCCGAGTTCGATCCTAAGCGAGCGCAAATTGAGATTTGTTGCGGACAACACAGCGCTGGGGCGGGTTCTCTCCGGGATCTCCGGTATCCCCCGCCATCTCATTACACCGGTGCCCCATCTCCCTCTTATGTATCATCAGTGTCACCGCCTGCAGTGCCGGATGTAGTAAAAGCGGGCGTTAAACACTACACATTTCATTTCTACGCATAAGGCGAGACAAGGAAATAAAAGCTTAATTCTGTTCCCTTTGGTTGTATACCCCATTGTTTCACGAGATATACTACATATTAAATATAGGTATGTGATTTTCAGATTTACTAACAATATTCCTGTTGTTTTATACAACTATGGTTTCAAATACCGCCCTCATGAAGCTGAATTTTACTTCCCTTGAAAGAACTATTTGTCATGCACAGATGTTTACGACTTCTATTACTTTAATTCAGTATTGCTTATCAAGTGCTTCTAGTTAATACTGAAGTAGTCTGTGGGGTTTCCCATTACTACCAAATTGGATTGTTCGAAAGGGATTCGGCACCTCGATGAGACTAGTCTTTTGTACCTAAGCCCCTAGTGGGGCACCCCCCGGAAGGGAGGATGAGATGAGAGGAGACAAACGGCGTCCAGCGGCAAGGAGTCACTGCAATACAGAGGGCGAGCTCCCTACACTTTACAGACAGAAAATCCCCAGCGGTGGATTTAGCACAATCATCATTCCACCTGCCGTGGCCCCGAAACAGTCACTAGACCCATTCGGAGAACGGAGGCCGCTTCCCCAGAGCAGAATACTCCAGGTAGTCTTGCACAACGGCATCCCGCCTGCTTTTCTGAAGCGGCCCACTAGGCGGGCTCGGAGACCGAAGACCGTCCCGCCAAAGGCGAAAGCGTTTTTCCGTCATGCACCGCCGAGACTCCCGCCGACACTTCTACTTTGAAAAACAGCCGGATGAGAGATGATATGAGATGATAATGGAGGCAAAATTAAGGAACAGGAAATTCGGGGGATGTATTTAACCTACCCAGCATTCCCTTGGCGACCCGGGTAAACCCCCGGCAAACCCCATGAGTCAGGTAGGTCGGCCACGGATATCAAACCCGGGCCTCCCGAGCGAAACCATCTCGATTATTACTACCCATATTTTACACTTGCTTTATTTCCATTTGGTCTTCAGATGACCAGCTAACTGGTAATTTTGCTACACCTCTTAAGTTGTGATCATTCTGCGGAGAAGTAATTTGCAAATGAAACTCTCTGGAAACGTAGGATTGTGTTTCTTATCCTAGGGCGTCGCTTAAATTCTAAAACGTTCTAGTAATGGACAACAGCGAACAGGAACGTTTATCCTATAAAAGATGTGGTCATCTGAGTGATCAAAGCATTGAAATGACCGTTCAACCAAAACTGCAGACACGTGACACTATCTATTTATATAGAAGACTTGGAGAAAAAAATAATCAGATGCTTTATATTACATTACCCAAGTCCTCAAGGCCATAACATTAAAACACGCCAGCGTGCTGTAAGCTATATAGCCCACCCCAATTATTTTTAATCAATGAAATTACTTTCAAATATTTTCAGTTGGCCCGGTAGCTGACATTATTGTCTTCAATGATGATGAATATTCGGAACCAGTAATGATTCTACTTAAAAGGTACAGAAAGTACATTAGAAATCAAAACCGTTGTATTTATGATTTCGTTCATTAAATTAAAATACTTCTAATGACGAAGAGGATAATGACAACAAATATAATAGTAAGAAGAAAAAGCCATAAACATAGTAATGAGGTCTTGAGAGGAGACAATTCTGTTTTTTCCTCTTTTTCGACGTCCATTTCAAGAAATTTACTCATGCCGTAGTCATCATTCAACTACTGGAATAAGCTATATCAGACATATCAATTTCCGATTTCAGTACTTTTTTACGTACGAGAAGCTTTGTATTGACTCTCCTTTCCAATCCTGCCAATAATTCGGTGAGATGTTTGCACTTATTCATCAGAATGCGAAATCCATGATGCTCTAGATCTCACTGAAATGCGTTCGTGTGAAATTGCAGTGGTAAGCAAGGGATTCCTTAAATCCATATTTAGCTCTGGGGTATGATTCCGCCAAAAATCAATACTCACATAGTATCCCAATGTCAAGCAAGCCTCCCAGTGCAGGAGAATAGGGAAGACAGCGCAAGCCAACAAATGCAGTTTGCCACTACTTCTGTAATGAGCTGCATAGCGCCCCAAAAGTTAATCAAGTATTTCATATCGTATGTAACAGTTTGGGATTTCTCATCCAAAGATACGGATTAGGAAAAGGATTTTCTACTTATTCTTTCTTATACTTCGTATAATGTTATGAGGTGACGTGCATGATTGGAAATGTTCACCAGTTGTTCCACTTTTCCGATTTCTCTTGACGAACGCATATTAGAATGAATTTCAGTATATAAAATGGTGAAAGATATGAACCAAATATCCAAAATTATATCTTACTGAGAGAAAATCAAGCTTAATCGTGTGATACAATTTCGTCTAATTCCAACGATCACTGGTAGTCGTAACCCTATGCAAGAGTGCCATTCTCAAAACATTCATTGTTCTAACTAGAAAGCATATGCTCATTTATGAACCATATATTTGTATTTTTATATCTATTACGAGATGTTCCCACTCGTCAAGTAGTAGTCCAGAAGCACACCCATAAAATAAAAACAAAAATAAGGTTAGCAATTTTAATATATAAAAACACCAATGGATTAGATTAAAGAAAACTATATTTGACACTAAAAATCATAGATCATTTTGTGTCTCAAATTTAATTAACCTCCATTTTATTGTAATAAAATTAGAAGTAATGGATAAAGATTAGTTGTTTTCTTTATTTTCATATAAATTTATGGGATAATCAAAAGATGTAAATGGAGTTTAACCACTTAAATAGTAAGTTAGCAGCTTTTATTAGATTAACAGTGATATACCTTTATTTTGGTTTCAACTAATTAATTAATTAATTAAGATAAATAAAGGTATATTAATTAGCTTGAGTCAGCAAAATCTGCACTTTAGATTAGCAAGTCACGAGCAGAGCGGATCTAACTTAAACGATGCCTTTGCCTACGAGTGAAACGTAAACAGTGTGCAAATGAATCGCTACGGCATATTAAACATGTTTTAATCTCCACTATGCCAAACTTGAGTATTTACACGACCGGTAGCAGTACTTTTATGGACTTCATTAAAG
This sequence comes from Mantis religiosa, assembly GCA_030765055.1. Taxonomy (NCBI): domain Eukaryota; kingdom Metazoa; phylum Arthropoda; class Insecta; order Mantodea; family Mantidae; genus Mantis; species Mantis religiosa. Next base: position 104,056,352 of record CM060948.1, on the reverse strand, counting down.
CATACCTGTTCATTAAAGTATTGGTATTCGGCCAATCAGAAGTGGCCACGTAACACTGTGAAAGCCCAAGTATCGATTATTCTCGTTTCGATCGACTGCGTTTCAAATGGGGAGAGTTCTAGAGTCCAGCTAATCAGATGCCGTATCACACTCAGCGTTTCCAGCTTGTTACCCCACTCCTTTTGTATTTCCCGTCTCTCTCGCACACTCATACAACATGCAGCTCTGCTTGCCGCAGACTTAAGGGTAAGCAAATTATATTTTACAAACGTTTACAATGATGCAGTTGCCAAAATCAAAATTGGAAAAAGTATTTTTGCAAATTTACTATACTTTGAAATACTATAACAATAATTATGAATTACTTGTTTTTCTTATCCAATGGAACTGCCAGTGGCTCATCCATATCGCTGTCAATGTCATTTCCGTTAAGAGACAATTCGTCATTGTCACTGTCTTCATCGTCTGAGTCTTGCAAATTTCTGATTATAGGTAACTCTCGTCACGTGCTACTTCTTTCTTAAAATCGTCTTCTTGAAGGTTTTCTGCATGCCTCACGCAGTTTTACCAGTCCTGTTGTGTTACCTTATCAATTTCTTCGTGAACAAGTCCTTTAACGTCCGCCAATTTAAAAGTATTATTTCTGTTTGGAATTCCCGTTTTTATTTCAGCCCACACCAACTCAATTGGATTATATTGAGAGTGATAAGGTGGGAGGCGAATTACCTCGTGACCCGTTTCAATTGCAAGTTGATCCAGCTGATACACTATTTCTGTGTTTTTAAACGGAAGTACTCTTTGCAATAACTCATTTTCAGTTTCTGTTCCCGAAAATTTTTTGAAGAACGTGTACACCTTAAAAATAATACTTCGAGCCTGACTTCGCAATACCTGCCTTTTTGACTCGCCACTAAATTCACCGCAAGAAGCCATTGCCCCATTTAACTCCTACTTTACTGTTGTGTAAAGAACAACTGAATGATACTGACCTGAACTCTCCAGAGTAAATAAATACTTCTTATCCAGCATTCATTCATAAATATAAGCATACAGCATTCCACAGGTTAACAGGAAATGAAGTGTTTGCTCTTTCTCGAATTAGAATTCAGTTCGGAGTGATGAAAAGTATATGTTCATAGATAAACACCAACCACTTTGAACTCTTTAGAGTAAATAGAGATCACGAACCATTCATAAACAAAGATATAATGTGACCAGATACGTTCTGCCAGGGCAGCAGGAAATTTGTTTCCTCTCGCTCGAATTGGATTATTCAAAGTAATTCTTTTGTCACGTCATGTCAAACATTTACGTTTCAGTTCTGAGTAATTACAAATATAGGTACACGCATACATGCCTACCAATAATGATATTCATACAGTGCTTACGTAGCGATTTATTGTTATAATACAGGCAATAGTGTTTTATTCATTTGTATTAGAAAAACTATTTGAGCTAAAAATATGGGGTTTCATGGCTATGTTAGCTACATTACTCTCTACCTTCCACATGGATCAGTTTCGGCAAAATCTGAATTTTTGTCTTAGCGCGAATAGTATTTCATACAGATTGATTAGGCTGGCGCTCCTCACACACCACTTAGCGGGAATGCAATACGACAACACCGCAGGACTCCGATTGGTTGCTCATTTAGAAGCGCTCAAGGACAAACACCTTCCCATTTGAAACACATAAATGCGCCAGTTTAGAAAAGTCAAAATATCTGACACTAGTAGCAGTGACATTGACCTTACAGCCCCAGAAATTACTACAAAAGCACTCAAAGTTACCAATAACTTGTTGCCACAAAAGTCAATAAAGATGTACGAGAAATTCTATACACAATTCATGAATTGGAGAATAAATTAAATTTAAATAACATAGTAAAATAAATTTAAATAAAGCCAGTTCTGTTCATTTTATCCTTAGGATTAATTGCAAGTAATATTTCAATAAATTCAATTTGTTCCGGTTTCTCTATACTTTCTTTCAGGTAAAACTGTCACACGTTAACGGCTGTTTATAGGGAAGTAATCAATATTTCTGCGCCTGCGTACTACGTACTACATCTCGGTTTAGATACAGGAATAACGATTGTAACATATCACTCAAATCAGAAATGAATACTTTAAAATGAAACCTTTAATTTAGATACATGATCGAGCATGAACAATCGTGAAACCGAAATTAAGAATTGCAATGCATAAAGAATCATGATGGATTTCAAAGGAATGTTGGTTCTTTATTACAACACGTGCAGGTGTAGGGTTTTTGTAGTTGTAATTTACGTCCTCCAACGTTAAGTCGTATCGGACGATGAAAGGACTGGGTGAAATGGTGCTCAAATGAGTCCAGGGTCCATGGAGCTTAGAGTTACCCGACATTCGTCTTTCAGGATAAGGGAAAACCTCGGGAAAACCTTATCCAGGTAACCCATCCTGACCGAGATTCGAACTCGGGACCTCTTGAACGTAAGGCAGACATGCTAGCACCACGCTACCGAGGCGGGCTAGGTGTAGTTGAGTCGAATAGCAGTTGGGGTGAATACTTGTTTTAACAAAATAAATGTAAGAAACAGTGTCCTTAGCAGAGTTCTAAAGGGTAGCACTGACTTTGTTTGAATAGGTATTCTTCGGACCCTTAATAATGGCATGAGCATTATCACAAGTTTGTTACAAAAGGAATCTTTGTGTGAAAAGAGGGCTTCGAGAAAGTGAAAGTCACACATACACCCACGCGCAGCTGTGGTCATTCAGTCTTCGGCGTGAGCCAATTAGGGCAGTCCTTTTCTTCTGTCTTGGTCAAAAGAGACCAGAAGTGATGAGATGTGTAGTGTTTAACGCCCGCTTTTACTACATACGGCACCGCAGGCGGTGACACTGATGATACATGAGATGAAGATGGAGCACCGGTGGAATGAGATGGCGGGGGAAACCGGAGGTCCCAGAGAAAACCCGCCCCAGCGCCGTGTTGTCCATCACAAATCTCACTTTGCGTTCGCCTGGGATCGAACCCGGGCCGCCTTGGTGAGAGCCAAGCGGTCTAACCATTGAGCCACGGCGCGGCCTTGAAGTGATGAGAGAAGATATTTGTCAGTTCATATGTACGTGAAGAACGAATTAAGTCTATCGAGTAATAAGCATTCCACTTTCAGTCTCTCTACACAGTGATATATCGGTAACCCTTGGCCGGCAACTTCAAGTTCGACGTTCTGATAAAAAGAAGCAGTCATTAAACCAGTTTGAAACGGGCATTCCAGTGTCATTAAAACTATCCTTCTCATACATGTTCACGCATACCCTGTGAGAAACCTCATTGCTTTACCCTGAGCTAAACACTATTTGTTGTAAACTGTAGCGTGAACGTAGAACTGTGCGCCACCCACCCAATTTTTTGTATCAATCGCATGAAACTTGACTATAATGATAATTAAAGCGCTCGTATCATCATAATTAACCTTGCGTTTTAATTACTACCATTTTATTCTCGTTACATAATATACTAATATAAAATATAACATAACACAACAATTGTGTTTAATTTTGTAAACATAAAGTACAGCCGAATGAAATCTGTTTACATCTTATTTAATAAAGAGTTCGTATTTTCGCGGTCTAGGCAGAAAAGCAGTATTTTCAACCTTGCGGGTCTCGTTTGCAGGTAGTTCGGGTTGTAAGAAAATAACATTTTACCTCGTTTGCCGCCTAAAAAAAAGCTTCATTCATGAGAGGGAATAGAATATGAATAAAAGGAAGCACCATTCTTCCACTTATTCACACATTCCCCACCGACATTGATCGGAACAGCACACACTCGAGTTCTAATAGACAAAAAATGTAATTAACTTTCTAGTTTTTTGCCTTCCTTTGCAATCGCTAGTAAAACTCACCAATAATAAAACACACAACTTGGAAATATGCATGTCGGTTTTCAGAACACCCCCCTCTCTCTCTCTCTCTCTCTCTCTCTCTCTCTCTCTCTCTCTCTCTCTCTCTCTCTCTCTCTCTCTCTCTCTCTCTCTCTCTCTCTCTGAAAACCGATAAAAATAATATTCAACATATCAGCGTACATGCATCGTCACAAACAAAAGGACGGACTGCATTAGCTCCGCATGCGCGGAATACAATAAACCTCTGCTTCGCTCTTTCGCATAATGTAACGTAAAGCCGTCAACCGTAACATGATTGCTTCCACACCAGGTGAATGGGCAATCACAAAACACATGCCATTCATCATTCATTTGCATATGGCCTCCAACATTACGGCTTTAAATTCCAAATTTATCTCATATCAAATGCATATTCCTATCGCCTTCGAACCATCGTATCGCAATGCTGACAACATAATGCGGAATGTTTGTTCTCATCATCATACATCATATCTTGGCAAAGACACCACATTAAGCCGCATTAGCAATCGGCGAAATCGATGGAGAGAAACAAAGCCAAATGCTGTTACATGGATATGAAAAGACGTTTGGCAGATAAGACTGAAGAGACTTATTGAGAAATTGAAGAAAGCTGGTGTGGGTTAGGACTAGAGACGACTCGTAAATGTAACGACTAAGTGAGTCAGCATTGAAGAATAATAAAGGTAAACGTAAAATAGCAGTATTCTTACCAAGTATACGTAAACCCTATTCATACAAGTTGCTAAATAATTATTTGCAGGACATGGGCTGATTACACATGCTGGATATGCCAAGATCCAACGTTTACTTACTGTTGTATATGGTAAAACCCAAGGCATTGGTTTCTAGGTCCTACAAAGAAGAAGGGAAACCTTTGAAGAAGAATAACTAGTCTGAATTTCGGTGTCACAGCTTCGGAATTCTCTTAGATATAATTTTATGCAGCCTTAAATGTTGCATCATTTTGTGATTAGCCAGCGCAGGAACCACTAGTGTGCGAACCTCAAAAATTGTTATTGGGACGCACCGGTCACGAAAGCACAATCATTGCTCCTTGCTTATTATCACTGACCCTTTTCAGGTAATGGAGCAAAGGGCAGTTACTTGAGAAGAAGTCGATAATGACTCGGACAGTTCTAACGTTGCTCATTTTGCATTGGTGTTAATTGTACAGCACTTTAAACCAGCTACTGTAAAATCAACAGCTTACTTTTAAACTTAAAATGCTTTATTTCGTGTTATTAATCACAGTGAAATAAAATGCTTGTCTCATTGCATAAGGCATTTACTTTTGGCTAACTTTATCTACAGTTCTTTGATATTGTTCTCTGTTATTTTATCATTTAATGCTTCCATCCTCAACTTCATTAACATAAACTTCCCTCTAAAAGGTTTAGGTTGCATATGTCCACCAGCTTATTTGCCGCCCATGGATTGTTATAACGGAATGCTGGAACAAGTTAAACACCCATAAAAAGCTAAGAAAAGGCTTCTTTATTGCGGTTTGAGAAGGCAAAGAAATTTTTAATAGTGGTAGGCTACGGTAAACTATTCCGGTATGTTTACAAACTGCTACAACAGGCGTCACGGTGTATCACCTACCTGAGATTCCTTCGATAGCGTGAGGCACGCGGCGTTGTTTCAGTAACTGCCTAATCCACACTTATTCTGGAGCGCTTTTATGCGCTTCTATTGGCTGTAAAAACTATCCATATGTGTCACATAGAAGCTGAGCAACTACTTTTATATATTCGTTCAGTGTCGTTTCGAAACACCCTGTATAGCCGCGTGGTTCTCCAATTAATGTGTTAGTTGATTACAACATTGTGTTCTTAACCAATTGCTAGCAGCTTTAGGAGTACTGACACCTAATTTTCCTGCCGAAATTATCACTTCAACTTGAAATGTTAAAGAATCCTTTCGAACTTGTTATAGTAGAACTTGTTTATTTTAGTGTGCGCTTAAAACGCCTTTTCTAAAGGGAACAATTTTCAAATTGCACTACCCCAGCGGCTGTGAATGTAATACACTGATCGAAACTCTTTACGCGATTCACCATGCACTTATCCAAAAATACATTTCTACAAGTTCAAAATTTTACAGCCGCAATTAATTCTACTTAAACTACTGAATATCCTAAAAGAGGGGGCTTTGAAACTTAAAGAGAAGGTCACTTCGCTTAGAAGTAAACAATAAGGCAACATATGTCAATAAAGATTCAAATCAAATGTGTCATAGAATAATTCTGCATTAGATAATATCTTACTACAAAACGCTAATATCGATATTTATAAAAATCGATCTCATTTCGTATATGTGGTATAATTTCCTGTTTTTAAAACATCTTAATGTAAGGCGCACAGCCCGAGAGTTTCGGTATTTATAGAAGTAACTTTGCATTACAATAGATATTAGTGAAGAACGAAACAATTATACAATATTTGTATTGATGATTTTGACAATATATTTAATTTAAAATGAACTATCAAAAAATAAAACATTATATATATTCTCCTCTCAGTAAGTTTATTTCCACTTTATATTTATTTATTCAATTTTTAGAACTTTCGCCAAAGTGAAAGCTAAAGTGAAAATAACTATGGTATTCCGAAAAAACACAGCTTTCTAACACCGAATTTAACCGCCATTTCAAACACCTGCGTACACATTTATAGGATCAAAATGTGCGCAAATTAAAATACCTAAACGGAAATTAAAAGCCTGTTCTTCCAATGTCAAATTCGCTAAACTGATACTCATTCTCTCAGAAACTACCTATCGCATCGCTGAACCTTTATAGGACATACAGACGTGTACGTTTTGAATATACTTATCTAACATTACTCATTAATGTTCTGTTTCTATTTAGCACATAGTATTAGTATCTTGATTACAGCAGTTTTACTAACACTTATCGATAATTATCTAATAAAATCAGTTGTGCTTTTAACACGAATAAATATACAACAGCACTTCAAGATTTATTTTATCATCCAAAAATGTAATTTACCTAAGTGCTTAAAAAAAGTCATTTACACCAAAAAATCCCACTCAGAAAAGCCAGGAAAAAAAGAAAAGAAAAGAAATTGTTCAAAGCAATAATGGAAAAGAAGGCTAGTATATACATATAAAGAAAAAATATGTGGTTCGTATGCTTAGCAGTAACAACTATTCCCTCTAAAAATTGTTGAACTCTCTACTCTAAAATACCGAGTTGCGGTTTATTTTTGTAATGGAATGCAGAGTTTCATATTATAAAATACCAGAAGAAATGCTATTTTTAAAACTGTATATAAAATGCATACAGGTTTTGTGCCTATTGCAATAAAATGGACAAAAATAGGAAATATATTTTTCCTTTTTTTTTGTCATTTATTCTGTTGTTAAATGTTTTAGAGGCAATTACTTACTTGAGACGTACTATAATTCTGGTTTAGGTTTCACCGTTCAGCGTAATACGTCCTGATCGATGTTTAAAATATTAAAGAAAGTAGTAAAGAAACGTTGGAATTCTATCTCATCATGCAGTACGGGTACCGAGTAATTGATGCAGTGTATTTGTTTCGTTAATTATTAGAAAATTATATTATTTCAAAAATTAATGGACCAGTTAGTTAAATATTTGGAAAAACCTTTTAAATAAAGTGCCTATAAATGTTGAGTTTAAAAACGTGGTACCAATATTAATTGAGCAATACCGAGCGGCAACATTTGGGATTCACATTTGTGAGGTTCCGGATTTAATTCCCGCCTGCCCTGCCACTGTCAACAAATTTTTTTGTGGTTTCCCGTGTCGGAAGGCGAGTACTGGGGTGGTTCCCTTTCCACCTCAAATTTCCAGTTCATCAGTTTCCTTAATTTATTTCACTTCAATTGTTTCAGGCCTGATGAACCAGGCGACGGCAATTAGTGTAATGTGGCAATGGAGCGGGATTTGCGCTCTGGAAAGTTTGCTCCCTGACACTTGGCGGGAAGCTGAAACTCCCTCATTCCAGGGATTCAAGACTGATGTCATGCTGGAACGTTTAATGACCCCTACTTTACTAACGTACTGTCTATCCATCACAAGAAGGCAAGAGGGGGATGAAGGGGAGAGGACTTTGAACTTTAAATTTATCTGCTCTGTTGCCAGATATAATGTTCGTTGCAGTGTTATGAATTATATGCGGGTGAATTATGTGACAACAATTGAGTATTTTAAACGAACCTGGCATCTTTGTACACTCGGAAGGCGAGCATAAACACTGTGTGGACAGCAAAAGTTCTTAGGTTACACATACCTCTAGCTTGCCTATTTGCCCTGGGCAGACAGTACATCTGCGTTCGGATACGGTCACCGTTTGCTCTTCCCTTATTTTTCTCCTCACAGAGGTTACGTTGGAAAGGACAAAACTCACACTATGGTCCACGTGCAGTGCTGTGTTGTGTTGAAGTTTCAGGAAGTGCCTCCGTTTGACTACTCCCACCACTTAATTCGGCGTTTATTTCCGTGTAAAAACATTTTGGTAATATCACCTCACCAAGTAGGAGATAACATGAAAATCTTTTCCACTTTTCGCACCACTGTTCTATTGAGTACTTTAGTTAGCTTCCCTTTATAGAACAAGCATTAAAAACCGCATGCTAGCCTAGAGACATATACAAGCTCACCCCTTCTTCCTCCATAAGACCTAAAGGAAGTCTTTCAAGCTATGCAAACTAGTTTCCAGAACCGTCATCTTCAGAGTAACGTTTTTATGTCTGTACCCCTCAAGGCTAGGCGAGGTCTTCCTTTTTCTTGAACTGGGTTCCGGCTAAATATTCCAAAAAGACAAATAACTCATTCCTCTTTAGGAATTAGATTATCAACTTGCTTCCGCAGAATGTCTGTAAGTCTGTAGTCATTAAAAAACACATTCTATTAAACTTAGGTTATAAGCTGCTCTGAGATCTTTCACTGTCAATATTCTGTCGAAATGAAAATAACACTGATTTGAACCTTTCGGCTTTCATATTATTGCAAAATACAGGAAAATGCTCTCGTTCTTGTTGAAAAGATCAAAATAATTATGTTTGTTCACTCACTGATGTTTCCCATGCAATAGAAACGCCGAATTTAACAAACTCTTATGTCCCAGTAAATGTAGAAGCCCAGCGTGAATATGAAATGTCCGTTATGCAATTATATTTGCGCCTTTGCCAACGGTTATAACAAATACGTACGAAATGAAGTTTATGGGACAGAGGCACCTTTTGTTCAATCCACATTTTAAAGGCATGTTGCCACTTCTGCTAAAAGTACATACAATAAGTTCATAACCTATTTGCTCACAAATTGAGTAATATATCAAACTGAAATTTTAAAACAATATAGATAAATGCCTTATAAGTATACTTATCTACTTTAATACAATTTTACCCCAACCATTCTTCGAAAAAAGTTTACCAAAAATATTTTTTTCAAATAACCAACCAACTAATTTATTATTAAAATAGAGTAACAAAGCAGTTACAAATTTGGTTCTATTGTTATAAAATTTAATTTACCTAACCTCAATTTTCAGTGAAAAGACGGATTACTCAAACCATAAAATGTTAATCACAAAGAAAGTTAAGCGACAGCTCCATGACATTAGATTAACTAACACAAAAACGAACTTCTGCGGCACGAAATTCTGACACACCGGCAGCACTGGTATAATCCTGGCAACTGACAGCGTCGGTAACATTCAAAATATTTTTATTCATTTACAGAGAACGCTACTCAAAGAAAGAATGGAGAACGCTTATTTCCATATATTTGTAATGATGTTAATGACATAGCTTGATCAAGCAGAAGCTAATCATACTTAACAGTACCACCAACTTGTATAGAACATTTTTCCATAAAGGATGGGCCAGTTACCTCCCTACTGCAAAATGTGTAGTACGTGAAGTGGTGCAGAGGTCATAGTCAAAGTGGTAGAAGCAGTACAATCTTATAAAATATCCTTAAAATACAGGTATTGGGCTTACAATGATAAAATATACCAAATTAAAGCAGAAATTGGAATAAAAGCGCATAATACATTTAAAATGTCATAAAATTAAAAGAGTGATAAATACCTCAAATCTTTGTATCATCCCACCAGCATTGAAATATTCGACATAATCAAACATTTTAGTAAGACAGAACTTCATAACTGGATAATCTATTCCTAATTTCAAATAACTACTCTAGAAGAAAGATTCTTACGTTGAAACTTTTTTGTTTGATGGTTAACATGATTATATGTTAGAGAGAGCATCATGCTAGAGAGCGAGTGTGTATTAGTCAACAAATTATTAATATCAAGCTCCTGTTTCAACTTCAAAAGCGTTGATCTGAATAATTATTTTCACTCTCAGAAAGTTAAAAGATTTTGATTCAAATGCACTGAAACACGTTTTTTAAGAATCATATTTTCTTATCTAACACAAGAAGACTATTAAAAATAAGAAGAAATTAAGGTTTTTAACACCGGAATTTACATCATCTCTACGGTGATGCTAATACCAAAGCAAGTGATGAAGACATTAAGTTATCGGTTCACATGTGCCCAATAAATTACCAGAGATTAACCAAAAATAGCAGTTTCGGCGATAAAGCATATAAAATTATTTAAACAATCATATGTAGTTATAAACTACATAATATTATTAAAATTAATATTATCATCCCTGTTATTATTATTTCCTCTTTCAGATTATGTTTCGCTCTATAAAGCTCAGGCGCTTCCAGTTTGAGAAACACTTTTTTATTTTATTTATGTCCTCCAACGTTAAGTCATATCGGACGATGAATGAAATGGGTGAAATGATGCTCAAATGAGTGAGTCCGGGGTCCATGGAGCTTAGAGTTACTCGACATTCATCCTTCAGGATAAGAGAAAACCCTATAAAACCTTATCCAGATAACTAACCCTGACCGAGATTCGAACTCGGAACCTCTTGAACGTGAGGCAGACACTCTGCCATCTACGCTACCAAGGATCGCTTGCGAAACACTCATAATCCAAACAGTGGCTAGCATCATTTACAATTATCAGCTCTAAAACTGAGCTTCATAGAAACGTGGTAGTATAGCAGAATGCGCTACAGTTTCCTGAGCTGGAACAGAACTTACCTGGAGTCACTGTTAAGTTATAGCACTTCCACTGAACAACAATATGAGTAGCAATGTCATCAGCGTCACCCTTGCCAATCGTTATACTAGTTAATGGCAGCCGCCAACTACCTTATGTCATTAAGTTTGGAGACCGTATAACGTTACTGTAGCACAGTTATACGGTTCCCATAGATGCTGGACTAATCTAACTTCGGTTCATTCTAATCTAACTTCGGTTCATTCAATCTTTCGGCCATTCCCATCTTCAGTACATTTCCACTGTATGTACTAAAACGTCAATTCCAGAAGAGGACAATCTGAAAAAGTTAAGAGAGTGGCACGAAATTGTTTCAGCTACCAGATTGGATACCGGGGTCTGTAAAAGAAATGCATCACTTGTTAAAAGGAAGCGAAATCTAGGTTTTCAGAGAGTAGTAGCTAGATCTCTCAGGAATAAACAGTCAAATCCTACGAATAAAGAACTAGTTGCATAACCTACTAATTGTAAAACAAAAAACATCTGGCTACAAAGTATATAGCAACTCCTCTTTCGGTGCTTTACCGCACTGGAATTCTAAACTACTTCACAATATGATTTGAATTTAACGTTAGTATTGCACAACTGTCGTAGATTTTCTAGTAACCCGGTAGGTTTCCTACCATAAAGGTTGCAAATACCTTCGCTTGCAAGATTCAAGTTATTGACTGCAGTAACAATTGTGGTAGCTCACAAATACGTTAATACTATGGTGGAGCATATTAGAGCACTTAAAAGCCCTAAATGGCACCTTTGTTAGTAAGGTTTTTGAACATTTTGGAATACACACAGAAAAAATGAGGGTCAGTCAAATGAAACCTAAACAGGCACAGAGCACATATAACTGAAGATTTGGTATATGAAATTAAAACCTGTTTAACTTGTAATACATTTATCTCACTAGAAGATGGCCAGTTCACTTGTGAGTCCTGTTTCATTCAGCCTAACCTTCATGCGCGCACACTGGATTTCTTTGTTCATTCCATACAGTTCGCTTAGCACCAGCGGAAAGTTATAACGTAACAACCACTATGAAAATAACAGGCCTATACCTATTTATGAAAATGAAGTTTATGAAGAATTAAAGAACGCAGTACTATTAAATACTAATAAAGAATATCCAATAACGTTCATTGAGCATTGTTAATGCAGAATCCCTTTCATAGGGGATAAAACTCCAACACAGCCGGTTTTTCACCACGTTTTAAATTCCTTCTTGCAGCGTTTCAGAATCTAATTGCTGTGCAACATCCACAATGAATGCTTCTTTCATATTCTATGAATTTGAATCCAGAATGTATTTTGCGCAAGTGAGATATGTAAATCAAGCGATAAGCGAACGTAGTGCTCTCAGGTTAATTAACTCAGAGATAACAAATTGCAATGCGCAATTTAGCCCTTTAATGCCTAGCCTAGCCCTATGGCAACATTAGGCTGTATTCAGGTCAAGAAATGTTTTAGCGCGTTTTTTATTATAATGTTGTACTGACCTTGAACAGTTACAAAATTTTGATCCTTTTGAATTGTAAATATTATATTATTTTTACAATAGCACTGTAGTGCTTTTTAGTATAAAGAGGCAACATCCAAGCAACTGCAGTCAAATGACACTCCATCAATATCCACGTGTGCCATCACACCGCTTATTTTACGTGGGCCCTCCCTGTCCATTACTACAGGCGCATTTGACTGCAGTTGCCAAGTTTCGAACTCATGACGTTCGGCTTTCTATGGATGGCCAGTCCATTGCGTATCGCGTTACCGACCGTGGCTATTCGAAACGATCGCGTAGAAGCACCACAGAAAGGGATATGAAATCCGCATTATGAATTAAAGGAAGAATAGCATAAGTAGCAAATTATTCCATGCATTAAACGGTTAAACACTGGTATTGCATTAACCCTGGAACCCTTACCCATGTTTTGCATCTTTTAACACTTAATCTGAGTACCCCAAAGAATAATACAAGAAACTGCCCATTTAAATGCACATGTTATTTAACTATGCAAAACTTATTGACTTAATAAAAATGAAATGTATATAATAGCATATGTGTTTACTGGACAGAAATAACAACATTCAAGAATAATTTTATGGTTTTAACATTGTGGTGACAAATTACTGCTTTACATGTTAAACAAAAAGAATAGCACAAGTTGATGCAATCATGACACATACGTGAAAGCCCCTTGAATGTCATGTTTTGGGATGTAAGATACGCAAACTCACAGACAGGAGTGTGGCATTTACTACAAACTGTCTTAGTTTTCCTGTCTTTCACTCTCGGACAAAATGCTCATATTGTTGGTTTTCCTCTGGAAACTTCTGACGTAGGTTCAGAATAACTGATACTTACGGTGCACTTGGTCTCTTTGTTCATTTCTTTAGTTAATGGCTCTGACAGGCGATGCTCCATGTGTGCCTTACAAGCTCTAAACCCAGGTCCCTAAGGAAATGACGTTGGCTCATTTTGTTGTTTCCGTTGGGTAATAATTGAATCAGTATCACATATTCACTCCAGCTATATCCAAAATGCCATAAAGAAATCTGAGGCCAGCGTCCGGATTTTCTAGCTGTTGTTTATATATGCATTAGCTGATCCAGGGTATCAACACCAACCACCTTTTGCATCATTGTAGAAGTGAATGGTTTCAGGTTTATTCGTCGATTCGTTTATGCTTTTGTCATAGTGCACAGCTGAAATTATGATAACACTTTTGCTCTTTGTGGAGAGTGTGGTGGTTTTCACTACATCAAACACGAAATGAAAAATGTCTACTCCCTTATTTTTGTTAGGAAGAAACGAGGCGGGAATCTCCTTGTTTCGCCGCATTGTTCCCACAATAGTAAGAGTGTAGTTTTTCAGCATTGTTTCTGCTAAGGAAACATACATGAACCAGTTGTCCATAGTACTGTTGCGGTTTGATCCGTGGATTGGCTCTGTCAGTTCTTTCACATATTTCAATGGCAGAGGCTTGTTAGCAGATTTCTAAACTCCTTCTATGTATGGAACTGTATTTACCATATAAAATGGGCGCGCATCTCAAAGCGATACAATTTTCAGTCCATATGTATTGGGTTTAGATGCAATATAGATTCTGAACGCGCAATTTCCTCTGAACCTGAGGAGCATTTCATTCGTGAGGAGTATAAAAGGTCTTACAATTTGCCACAAAATACTCCCACAAAATTCTTATTGGTGCAAACCTGCCTTATCTATTGCGCCGTGTATTATCATCAAATCTCAGAGAGCTGATGAGCAAACAAGATTCTGTCTCGGGCATAATATGACGTAGAACATTGCGACGGGTCCCCTGGTCTCAGCAACGTCCGCGAAGTGTCCGTGCGCGCTTTGAGGTCCTCTCAAAACGATGGCTCCTGGCTTCTGCTTCTGCGGCTCTCTCCGCCGCTGAATGGGTATTCTACGGACGAGGAAGTTTATGGTAGTAGGTTTCTTTCTTTCTTTGTTTTTTTCTTTTTGGGGGGGGTGATGTCTCGGCTTACTCATGGACTTCGGAAACTTAAGGAGCTAGGACTAATCTGTGCTTTACTTGCTACAGAGGTCGAAGATCCAGGGTAGTTGGACAGGTAGGAAGCTCGAATTACACGTCAAAGAATTCTAACAAAAACAGCTTATTATCGGTTGCCACACGTAAATAAAAAAAAACACATACAGTTTGATTTCGGTCGATGCCCTCGGCTTACTTTACAGCAACGAATCTCTTTTGCTGGTGGCTCGAATTATTTCTACCGCTTACAATTATTCCTTTCGCTAAATGTTCACACAATGACCATTTTAGGCGCGATAATCTAAAGTAGCGCAGATTTCCCGTGTCACTATGTTTGAAAAACTGGGGGCTACTACACCTTTTGGCTGATATTTATACACAACTCTGCATACCCGTGGTTTCAGCTCAGCCAAACCACCATTGGACATATTTTGGCGCTATACTTTGCATGGATGGCGTTCTTCCTTCTGATAGGCTGTCAAAATATCTGCTGATGCCTGTTCACTAAACTTTCACCAAAAACAGGCGCTTTGGTGCAACATTGAACTCACACTTCTACAAAGGCCTGCTACTCTTAGCATCCGTGGACAATGCTCACCAGTCAACAACAAAGTAATAAAATGTCTTACACGAACTAGAGTTGCCTTCGTTCGCTAAGCTGCCGAACAATCCGACACATTTTACATGTGTAAATACATAAAACAATTATATAAGCAAATAAATCATACATAAAAATATTTTCGGGGCGGACAGAAGTTTCTGTCTCAACATCAACCCCACAAATCTTTGGTGTTCAAATCATTAGCCTTCAGGGTTCCTGCTATGTACTAAATCCAAATAAGGCAAGTATTTCGGCCTTGTTTGTTTCATTTACGTAACGAAAATTACTTATATTGTGTTTCTCTCGAGAAATTTCTTCATTTGTATGGAGCACAATCATTTCCAACACATCATCACTAAACAGAAGTTTCCAAACTTGTAATGCCGCAGAAACTAGTTTTGTTGCTCCTTTATTCCTTTGTAAACGTGAAACAATGTTTCTTGCTGGTGTTCCAATTCAAGACCTAGGAGATGTGTTTCACATACATCCATTTCTACCGTTAGTTATGCAACCCCGAGATTCCTCTACATCACCATCATCGTCATCGTCATCGTCATCATCATCATCATCATCATCATCATCATATTTGTTTTCAACACATGAAACCCCACTGGCCACAGAGATTTCAGCCTGGACAGTAGATTCTACTTCTACAATGTCTTCTATGTCAGTGGTTTCCTTTAAAATATCTCCTGTGCCATCTGAGTCGTTCTCAAGTGTGCTGGCAATAATTTTACTCCGTTTAGGATCATCTGCTCTCCACGCCTCCATGATTGTGTTATCAAATACATAAACATCAAAGATTAGCACTGCTTACAGAGATAAAAACAACATACGTGAACATATACCTGACATAATGCGATACCCCACACACTACGCTGTCGCAATAATGAAAGACTTCTAAGGCTGTTACCTACACAGGACAACAATGCAACCGTCGTATTACACAGCAAGGTCTCAAATGAACGTACCTAGAGCGCAAACGCAATAACTGCTATTTGTCGCCATCTAACGACAATGTTTTATGTTGCTGGGATACTCAGACACCCCAGTAAGTGTTCCAGGGTTAATACATATATCTACTTATTTCGTTTGTATGCAAGATATACGTACGTAATTTTCGTTAGATTCTTTGAATAGGTAAGAGTAAAACAAACAAAAAACTGATATGAGGAACAGTGGGCAGTTTTATAATGGTACCCAAAAGGGGGCCGGGATTAAATTTTTGGTACCAGCGCTGAGAGACCTGACCCGGCGTGCACTCAGCTCGGAATGCTTGAGGGGCCAATTCAGGAGCTTCTTTATTGAGAAATTGTGACCTGTAGTAACACAGACCGTCTACACAGGTTGGAAGGGACCGCGGCGTTGACCATGTCCCAGCCTCAGTACTGTACTCCACTTATGACGCCTATAGTGCACAGAGATGGGGAATGCAGTGGATGGGCTTATAATCTGGCCCCGAAAATGCTGCTGCATCACGGGTTTACATAGCCAGTTGTGTGAAATGTGTAGTGTTTAACGCCCGCTTTTACTACATGGGGCATCGCAGGCGGTGACACTGATGTTACATAAGATAAAAATGGAGCACCTGTGGAATGAGATGGCGGGGGATACCGGAGATCCCAGAGAAAGCCCGCCCCAGCGCCGCTGTCATATGGGAGCGAGCCCGTGCCCCCTTGGTGAAAGCCAAGACGTCTAACAACTCAGTCACAGAGCGGAAGACAGTTTGTGGATACCTGGAAAGGACTACAAGTATTTATGAAATACTGTAACGTGAGACAATGGGAAACTGAGATTAGAAGCTACTGGTCTGCTAATGGATTCACAATTTTGTTTAGTCAAATTTGATCTCTTCCAGTTCAATTTAGTAAGACTGATTATGGTTTTCCATCCATATTTCGAATTTAAATATCAAAAAGGTTGGAGTATCAATTCGCAGAAGAACGCCACCGTGATTTCGACGAAATTGCTAAAACAACCTTCCATGGCTTACTGGGAGGTAAGTCACATGTTTCTAATCATAGGCCTTCGGTTAAGTATTTTTAAACGTCTGGAGAAGTTTGGAAAGAGAAATTTGGGGCTATCGGTTTGGTTATCAAACGCACTCATTTGTGACTGCAAAATTCTACATTTAGTATCAAGCTGAAATCTTCCCCGAGAATGAACCTGACCGACTTATCTTCAATGGGATATGAATGGCGGTAGGTATGAGGATGATTTTCGGGTAATTGCCTCTCCATTACATTTCTGGCATTTGATTGGTAGTAACTGAATACGAACAAATTAAAACTGCCTTAAAGATACAAGCCCCTTTAAGAATTTAGCATCCTGAGGAGGCAACTAAGTAAGGTCTCGAAACTTTGAGGTTTCGTAAACTCTCCTGCCTGGAAACCTGAGAATACTTAAGAGCACGAACCAATTAGTTACACGCTGAAGTAATGAGTGATAAGTACATGGACTCAATGAATCGAATTAAACAATGAACAACGGGTATGCATGTAAGATTAAGCACGGCTGAATACTGCACCATTACTAGAACATTGGAGATATGTTTCTGGCTTGCACCAATATGAAAACAGCAGCATACTTCCTGGTAGTTCTGTCTAAAAATGAATTTGTAATGTCTCAGTGGTTTAAGTGACACCTCTAAATGTCCCTGGCAGAGTTAAGTTGTTACAAGCTGAGACAATGCATTATGAAGCAATTAAAATAATGTTTGCTAACATTATACGATTAGTGGAAAACTGAATAACAATGTTCGGAATCCATTTGAGTTCATCACAGTAAAGCAACGGAGGATCACACGAAGACGGTGGCAGATCGTTAATGAACCTGGTCCTCCAGGGTTTAGTTAGACTAATAGCCAGCTTTAAATAATTAGATTCGCCTCTAGCAGAGAAAACGAGGTAACAGGATAATGAGACTTTTTTACACCGCCCTTAAAATTTCGTCACAACCAACACTATGCAGGTGCTACTATGTATTTCCTAATTCGTTTTTTTAGATAAGCAGAATTCAGGAGCGGAACTCTAAAACCTATGGTTCAAACAACTTATTTTGCATGCCATAGATATAGCACGAATTCCAGGTGCCTTTGTAACAGAGAATAACTGTCGATTGGTTAAAACGTAATGATTTGTGGGGTCGAGGGTGTTACACTATTCAAGTATTTTCAATAGTAATTCAAATTATATAGGTAAAAGGGGACCGAAGATAAAAGTCCAGATGAGCTTAGATGATCCTTTGTGAGAAAAACCTTCTTAAACCAGTTTTAAGCAAATTATCAAGGAAATAATGAAATTTCTCCATAGTAAAAGAAAGTCAAGGAAAGCTATGAAAGAAATGTAGCTTCAGCAATACACGGAATACCCGAAATATGTTGTCATGTGATCGTAGGTTCCACTACTAATATGTATAATGTTACTCCTAATGCCTATATGTTTATCAGACCTTTCACATCACAAATACAGTCAGTATTTTTAAAATGCACATGTGTATTTGCATCTGTAACCAGCTGTACAATTTGCCCCAGGGTGGAGTTTACCCACATTTGAGTGACAGTGCTGCTTTTGACAAGGATGCAAACGACAATTTAGTCTGCAAGATGAGGGGCACGTCATGTTAACAAATTGCAGATTTTATAAAAGGTAACATGTTACTGTGCCAATAAAACAGTAATTATGATACCCAAAGGGACGCTAATCAGCTGTACATTTTGTGCTATTCAAAACGGAGAAAAGATGTAATTCTCAAAGAGCTGGGCCAATTTCCAAAAGAGGTTTATGCAACTTATGCATTAACTGATAATCTTATTGCTTTCTGATATCCTGTGCGAACGTAACCGCGTAAGATAAATAAAAATTTAGAAAAGGAAATAGTTACATGTTGCTGTCGATTTTTATCTTGAAATCGTGTATCAGTATTCCAACTGTCATTCTGTTTCTCGTTGTAAACTCATATTGTCTCCGAATATGAATTACTTGAAGAAATAATGCTTGAAAATCAAATATATTCCGAAAACGTGTATGACCAAAATACACTTTATTAGCTTGGTTAGCTCTTTTTACTTATTTAAAGAATTTTAGATAGTATTTCCTTTTAATTTCTCACAAACTTATGCTACCAGAACCTAACATATAGTTCTCCCAGAGGTTGAAAAATAATGCTTCTACAATAGAAATTAACTGTTCCTTCACACTAGCCATCTGTAGAAAAAAGTTGGGAAAGGTAGAATAAGATCGAAAAGTGCAATGTCATAGCCGGGATTTGAACCACGGATCTCCCGGTTTTCATCCGGTTGCTGTAACCACTGAGCTACCATGTACACATGTCAGCGTGACATTAAATTATGCAACTCAGTCGCGTTTTTGCCGGTAAACCACTAGGAGATCTCAAGTATAAACATATGAGATAACATACTTAAATGGCGACTTACAATGACGCAAGCATTGATGCTTTAAACCACTATTAGGTGAATTAATTGAAACTAATTGTTGTTTCAAACTAGTCGGGTTTACGACAGGTTTTTGGAAGGAAGTTTCTAGAACATTTTAAAGTTGTAAGTGATGAAAATTGCTTTACTGTATAAAACCTATATCATTTTTCAAACATTTATAAATGTAATTTTGGTTTACTGATCCTTCTAGTTTGTTTTCAGCTAGCGTGCAAGATCTCCTTAGGTAGAAATGCAGTATACAGTCAATTAAGTCCGTTTCTTTGGCTGTTTCTCTAAGACACATTGCGCACCCATATACTTCCTCTTTTAACTTTCAGTTTGGGTGCACGTTTTCTTAGCATTACTATAATATGTTATTTGCATATCACAGCACCAAAGCAATATTTTAAAGCAACGCTGAAGTGCGTTTGAATTTGCGCTATGTGTGTTCTCGGCTAGTCTTGAGTCAAAAGCAAAATACATTTTCTTTCGGCGATAAGCAAGGAGCTTATGTTCATTTTAAAATGTCGTAATAATCCGTTTGCGCTTTCCTTCATTGGATCTTCACGTGAATTTCACTAAAACCTTGCTTTATGTTAGTTGCAAGGGTGACTCCTCAGTCGTCAGCCTCGTCAATGAAGATCTGAGAATGTTGATGTCCGCGGATGCTCTTGGAGTTATCCTAAAGCTCATGAATATAGGATCTGTAGCAAGGATCTCTTGATTCAGGGTGTTTTGGGTGGATCAATTTGGGTACTTGGAAAGCAACACAGTTTTATTTCCTTATGACGATCGGTTATATTTCAATCACTATCGATATATATATATATATATATATATATATATATATATATATATATATATATATATATATATATTGATTAGACGAACTCTGAATGGTTGGCTTCGCGCTGGCGTGGTTGTCTCTCGCGTATCCTCAACCTACAGATGGACCATTCCCACAGTGTACACCAATAATTACGTTCACAATAAAGTATAGGTAACGTGATATGCATTACTTTCTGCATTTCCCAATCTAATTTGAAGCTGTTATTGATATTATTCACCAGTCCTGTCGTTTCCAATGCATTTAAACTTAATTTAAACAATGTATCTCAATATAGCTCTCAAAAACTGGACACAAATAAAAGAACTAAATTCCAGAGCATAACAGGTGTAGTGCACATAAATCTGAGAACCTTAAGATATTTTTACGAATTACTTGTCTAAAGAATCGACAATAAATATGAATGATAAAAAAGGCCAGTGTATTTGATAATTACCAAGAATGAATTCCATTATGTTGTGAATTAATGTCTCGGCACCTAAAAAGGTTTATTAAAGTAAACAAATAAAAAACCCTAATGGAATTGACAAACTTTAGTTTTCAGTTTGATAATGATTCATGGGGACTTAGAAGTAGATAGGCATTATAAGAAAACTGAGAACAGCGTATTCATGATGTTTCTTCAAGGGAAAGCTCTGCACTCTGTGGAATATCCATCATGAAGTCCCAGGGAGCCGATTTGAAGCGTTGCCGGTAAACGAGAGCAAACGGAGCGGAAGTACGACGGTGGCATATTTATATTTTGAATTCTAAAGAAGTTGTAACCATATAACTTTATCATTTAATTATACACAAGCATACCTTGCATTAATATTCTGTTAATGTTTTATAATTCCACAGAAGTGCTATTCAAAATCCTTCTGAAAGATGAAGCTTATAAGAGTTAAATGTAAAATCAGTGTCGTTGCTGTAACTTAGCATTTCTGTCTTACATAGTTATCTCATTCGCTAATACTTATTGTGGTTCTCAGCAATTTTCTCGCGATATACCCTTACAATAGAAACACGGGGGTAACATCACAAATACAGCGAACCTTATTCCTAAAAACTTTTGAGGAAAATATTTGATTTCAAACAAAATAAAATGTAAGAGATATCGAATTCTAGTGCAGAAAATTTCAAGGGTAATTTTTATGTCAAATCAAGGCCTGGAAAAGCCTGTCAGAAAAAAAAAAATCAACACATAAAAATTCGGTTTAAGCAGTCACAATTCTAGTGTCAATTCTTATATAAACACTAATGTACTTCTGCGCAAGGAAATGCTGAATATCACTTTTCTCGGAGCTAGGTTCTTTTCAGTCGGAAAACTTCACCCAAGTGACACCCCACGCTTCGATTTCCGGATATGAACAAATGGCTTATTCTCACAGGGGGATCACTGGTGCAGAAAAGGAAACCAATGAACTTGTGTAATGGTTTCCTTCCACTCAGTAGGTAGTAGATGTCAGAACGATTTTCACACGTGACCTTGTTTGTTTACTACGACATTGAGAAAGATTAATTTTAGGTGTTGACCATTCCAAAAAATTTCAATAAAAAGTTTCGATGTTGTTTGTGCTTGCAAAGTCTGCGCATTCTTGAATTTTAACGTTCTGAACACAAAAAGTTTGTGCCTTTTATGAAAACATCGGCTATTTATGCATAATAAAATACATTTTTAAAGGTTTCTGTGCTATATATTTATTCACATTAGTCTTAATCATTTCAATAAAGAATCACTTGAAAAGCATAAACAGCGCACATAATTCTTAGGAGCATAACGCTAATTGCCCATTCAATAAACGACGAGAAAGCTTCCTTTTTTTAAAAAAACTTAAATGTTACGCAGTATGTACTCTGTGTTCCTGAAAGTAGCTCAGACAAAGAATCAATATACTCGTGCAGATATAATTTTTGTTTGGAGTATCACAGTCAGCTGTGTTTCAATGCCAGAGATTTCAAAGCATGTAAAGTTCTGTCGTTCCGAAGAACAATTTTCCTTCAAGTAAAGTGCAATAAATAAATAAATAAATAAGTAACAAAGTGGAATTATTTCGTTTTGGTGCACACAGATATTGGTTTTGTGAGAGCATGGTAGCTACTTTAAAATAAATAGCAAAGAACTTTGAGGCATTTATCAACAAGAGGTATCATTGTTAACCCAGTGAGCGCAGCGAAGATATCTGCTGCCACATATGGAGTTAGTAAATCATTGCTCCAGTTTTTCGTACCTTGTGATTCTCCAGCAAAAGCGGTGCCTTTCAGCCATGGTATTAAAACCTTAAATAAAACTATTCTATTGTGCATTAACGGCGGCAAGACTTCTATCTGAAATGATTAATACTGGATAGCGGTGGCGTCTGAAGTAGAATTATACGTGGGAAAATTAACACAAAAAAGGTGTGAACTATGAAAAATTTATTTAGCTTTACCGTGTTTTTATGTACTCGAAATTTGCGTCTTCGCGATGTTTTATCTACCTCTCAAGGTTTCCAAGTTATAAACATTCAACGACAGTTAAGCTCACTGCAAAAGCTATTCATGGCCGTACTTTATCATGCCATCAAACGTATAATGCATGTTCTAATCCATTTTGTCAAATTTTGGGGGAAAATAACAGATTATCCCCATGTAAAGCTTTCTGAAACTTTACTTTGTATTCATGGAATGATTAGAATTAAATATGAAATTTGTTGTTTACATAACTTTGCGTCTTTAGTTGCGATGTTTTCTCTTCCATTCTATATCTATCTCTACCTTGCCCCCCTCTCTCCTTCTCAGGTGATAAATTAGATTTTTGGGAGGAACTCTATGCTTTAATAAAAGAAAGAATGTGAGAGTACACAATTATCATCTCCATTATCATCCTCGGCGCCGTCATTATCGTGTTATGAGCCGTCTTCATAGGAATTGACCCTACTATCTCCTTTAGGAGGTCTTCCAAAACTTATTCTTCCACCTCTATAATTCAATAGTTGTTTTGGTGTCCTGTTTATATCCACACTTTTTACATGTTCTTTACAATATTGCCTATAGGTATCTTATAATTACTATTCGTTTAGGCTTTCTTTCTTCAGTTCTTTCCGAATATATTTCCGGATATGTTTCTTTCCATAACTCCAGCGTTCTTACATGCCATGATCGTATCTATTCAGTAACGTCTACTTTTCCTGTTTGCGACTTCGTTAGCATCCAACTTCCACGCCATATAACAGGGTTGAAATCACTTTGTCACGTCTTAAATAGCGCGACAATGTTGGAACTTCTATATCTCTTTCGTTTTGTGTCACATGTAGTTCGAAATCTGTATAGCTTGTTTATGCCTTTATTATTAATATATAGCAAAATACTCAACGTAATTAATATCAGGTACCACTGGAGATGTTTATCATTTAAGAATACGTTTAATCTTAAATGATGTCACAATAACGCAAGGTACACTTTTTTCGAAATTTCATTCTTTGGTGACTAAATTTTTGTAGGACTTTTGTAAGTGTGCAGTCTTCCATGAGCAGTATTGTGTCTAGTTTCTTCTATTTTAAAATAAGTTTGAAGATTATTTTGCCACTTTATAATAGCTTCATAAATATATTAAACGACATAGGTAAAAGAGAACAAACACCTTGTTTTACTTCTCAATGAATCGCTCTAAGTTGTTTTTTCGCAACTGTTTAATACCATTAGGGTTTACTAGAGGAGGAGATTTGGCAAGGAGACCAGTCGAGATCCATTGCACGTATGCCCCCAAGTGGGGCACCCCTGGGAGGAAGGGTGAGGCGAGAGGAGAGAGAGGGCGGACGTCTCAAATAGCCACGACAGTGCAAAGGGCAGGGTCCCTACATTTTACTTAGAAACCTCCTTCGGCAGGCCAGGACAACGGACATGCCTCCCTACTACGGTACGGAAACTGCCTCAGCGACCGGTTCGCGAATGGTACCGGCAGCCAGTCCCGAAATAGTCCCAGCAACAGGTCCGAAGGCCGGCAACCGACCTACTGGAGGAGGTAATAGTTTTTCTCAGAGCATATCATGCTGCCATGCACAACCGAGGCACCCGCCGACACTTCTTACTGTGAAAGAGACCGCCAGATGAGAGATGATGTGAAATGGTAAAGGAGATGAAATGGAGGGACGGAAATTCGGGGGATGTAAGCATTCGCTTAGCGACTCGGCAAACTCCCTCAAAAACCCCATGCGTCAGGTACGTCGGCCACAGGAATCGAACCCGGGCGGACCACAGACGAAACCGCCTGAGCTATCCCGCTCGTTCAACTTTTATTCTTATGAAACTTTGAATTCCTAAGAATTTGTGGCAAGCCATCTTAATCATTATTTTTCACAATACAATGCTTTTTACCTTCCTTTTCTTTTCCTATTACGGAAGGAAATTTTCCAAGCGCTCTTGCAGCCCCCTTTCCTAAATCCAAAGATATACAGATCATGCTTAGAAATTACATTAACTCTGCACGAACTTATTTCTGCGTATATTTTATACCTACTTTCAATTAAGAATACATAAACAGCAGAATAAGGCCAAATATGACCACCACTAACAGAAGCAAATAATTATTTCTGGGAAGGACGTTCATCGTCCTTAAATGTATAAACGAGGCCATAGCATAAAATATTTTCTGATGCATGTGCATTATTGAAGTAGGTCCACTGCGTAACCTTAATTGGTCAAAAGAATGGCACGCTTCAAAAGGACCGCGCCACTGTCTTCAGCACCGTCTCAAGAGTGTGCGCGCTCATTAACGTGCAAAGGAGCTGCAGAAGTGTGGCCGTAAGAGCAACTCCACTATTCTTAAGTACTTAAGTCTGGTGCACAATACCTTAAGCTTGTCTGAGTAGTTCTTTTTTTTTTTTTTTTTGTATATTTCTTTGCTGCATTTCTTGCGTCAGAGTGCAGGAACTGGCACGAAATCGTACCAGCGAATTGTTTAATTTTTCTTGCGGAAAGCAAATTACACAAAACAGTAAGCTGTGCAGTCTCATCTCAAGGCTACTCCACAGAACTATGTATAAGACAGCTCTACACTGCAAGACGAAGAAAGACCCATATTTCCTTAAAAACTTCGAAACAACGACGATATAGCGTGTATTCAATCCAAAGTTTGTATATTTGATAAGCATAACACTATCTTTTGAATCTTACCTTCACACCTTATTAATATTTGCATGTAGATATATCCAAAGCAAAAAGGGAACATTTGAGTGAAATAATGTTTTTTTTTAGTCAGTTTTCAAAAGGGTTTTCAGAATTTACAGAACATTACTGCTTAGGGAACATTTTTTACCAATTCGTATGCAGTTTAAAATTTATAATGATATAGAATAAGTATCAAACATGTAATTTCACTGGTTCAGGTTGTTTTCATAAACACATAAAAACCAGAACTAGAAACGTTCATGTCACTTGGGTCGAAAATTAACAGAAGAGATGCGCTGTACAACAACATATTGCAAACGCAGGAATTGGCAATACATAAAAAATCCTAAATTGTAAGTTATAAGTTCAAGAATATGCATTTTTCTGGCATATTTATGTTTACTACATTCGGTACAAGTGCTACACAGGCTACAATTAAAGTATTATGTTATAATCATGCACATAATTTAATATAACAGGACTCGGTTGAAGGTGGATCAGTGCCCTGTGTTCATATTCTGTTAATAAAGCCAGGACTGAAAGGCTCTGTTTAAGTGTCTAGGTCTTTGAAACTTGGAGAAGGATGAGGGTAGTATAGATGGTAAAAGATAGGGAACTACTATGTGTTTCAAATGGGATGAGTTCTCGTCTGTAGCGAATCAGATGCATTAGAGCCTTCAGCGTTGCCACCTCACTCTTTTTATGCTTCCCTCTCTCTCGCACACTTGCGAGTCATCTTGGCACTACACGTAAGGGAACGCAAACTGAATTTTCCACAGTTTTATAATAATGCAGTTTTTGAAATCACAATTGCCGCATGGACAGTCGTATATTACGCAAATGGTTTAATTATATAGTTTACAATTAATTATAGTTTATGAATTACTTATTGTTTCTAATCAAACCAAAATACCAGCGGTGCATCCGCATAGCTGTGAATGTTACGTTAAGTGATAATTCCTCATTACCATTGTCTTCATCGTCTGAGTACTGCAAATTTATGGTGATAGGTTCCAGAATCTCGTTATGTGCTATTTATTTCCAAAAGTGGTCTTCCTGTAGTTTATCTGATGTCTCACGCAGTTTTCCCAGTCTTGTTGTGTTCCTTGTCAATTTCTTCGTGAATAAGTCGTTCAACGTCAGTTTAAAAACATTATTCCTGTTTGTAACATAATCTGAGCCCACATTAACTCTATTGGATTGTTCTAGCAGTAGGGGGGAAGGTGAATAGCGTCTCATTGATCCAGCTGATACACATTTTCATGGAAGAGTAACTGTATAATGCTGCTTTGAACTCTCTTGAGTAAATAAAGATTACGAACCATTCATAAAAAAAAAGATATAATGTTACCAGACACATTCTGCCAGACTAATAAGAAGTGTATCGTTTCCTCTCATCGAATTTAACAAACACCTTGGCTTATTCAAAGTACTTACATATTTCTTTTATCACGTCATGTCAAATGTTTACGTGTCAGTTCTGACTAATTTCAAATGTATGTTCACGCATACATGCAAACCAATAATGATATTCACTACAGTGCTTACGTCGCAATGCATTATTATAATATAATGGTATCTACTTTATTTATTTGTATTAGGAAAACTATTTGAGCTAATAATAAGGGTTTTTACGGTTATGTTAAACATAACTCTCTCCTTTCTCATGCAGCAGTTTTGACAAAATATGAATTTTTGTCTAAGCACGAATAGTATTTATTAGAGATTGGTTAGTTTGGCGCTCGTCACACACCACATCTGAGGAATGCAATACGACAACACCGCAAGTCTCCGAGTGGCTGCTCACCTAGTAGCGCTCAAGGACAAACATGATCCCATTTGAAACACACAATAGTACAATTGAATACCGAAATACTTGAACTCAACAGATCTTCTTCTTCTCCACGGTTTGGTCTTCGGCCCATTCCAACTCCAAATTGTTGATACCACTGTTTCTTGGGTCTTCCTGTTTTCCTTCTACTTTGTGGTTTATAATTCATAGCTATTTTAAGTATCCTATTGTTTGGCACTCTAAGTGCAACTTCCAATTGTTTGTGCTTCTTAATTGTTGTATTTAGTTCCTCTACTTTTATTTTTCACGAATACTTACATTTGTCTTTCTGTCTAATTTTGTATATGCTGCTATGGATTTCAAAAACCTCATTTCTGTGCTTGTATAATTTGCAGGCATTTGTTTGTATTAGTCTATGTCTCAGATCTATATGTGACTATAGGTATTGGCATGCACTTAAACTGTTTAATTATCGATTCTGGTCTAGCCTTTTTTTAATGTCCGTCTTAATGTTCCAGTTATGTATTTAAATGTGTTTAGTTTAACATAGTATATATTTATTTCAGCGATGTATAATATTTTGCAGCCAAGAAACTTAAATGTTGATACTTTCTTCCAGAATTTTATTTTCCAGCACTAAAAATCACTTAGTTCAACAGATAGCATTTTAATCAACAAGTTAAGGTGTCCAAAACAGCTGCCGAACATCTTGATACATTTTTGCAAAGCCTGAATATGTGATCTGCGGCTCATTGAAACAGTTCAAACTCTGGCGTGCATCCTATCCGAGGACGTCTCAGGGAAGTTTGTTGACGTGTTTCGCGTAAACGCCTCTCCAATCTCGGAGGAGTGGGTGATACAATTGGAATAACGCAGTTGCCAGTCGGAGAGCCTCTCTTGCTTTCCGTCGGTGCTCTCAGTAGAAGACAAGCATCCTACTGTATTGTACATTTGTGCACAAGAACGCCATTGTTCATTCGATTACCACAGATACAAGTGGTGTAGAATATGAAACTACTAAGCACAACAGTGCCGACGTTGGATGATGAAACTATGGCAAAGTTCTGGTGTACACCATGTTAACACCTGAAGCAATACCATTGGTAAACTAATGAATACAATCTCCTCTGCTTTTCGCGAAGTCCATGGTTTGTACATCTATATTCCTACACCTACTTTACCATTAACAAAGATTTGCATGGATTTATAAACAAAATATGAACAGTACAAAAGTGAATCGAGAAGATATTGACAATGTTTCAAGAGCTCTTGCTCCTATCATCAGCTGATACTCGATTGTCAATATCTTCTCGATTCACTTTTGTACTAATTTGTGCTTCACTGTCCCTACGCTTCTTCCAAGTTTATACTTTGAAAATATGAACACTTTAGGAGAAAGCGAGCGGGGTCTAAGATATGAGAGGGGGCTTGAAATGTTAATTTGCTCACGTAGTCTATCTTTTTACTACGATATGTGTGTATGTGAATCACCCTATAATACTTGTAATGTGTTTGATATCAACAACTTAAGCATTTTCTGAGAAAGATTACGGCTACAGGTTCAACGCATCACTGCTGAAATCTCTTAGAAAACATGCACTCGTGTGCTAGCTGCTGTCGCTGAGCAAAAGGTTAGCATCCCAACATTCAAAAGGTGCCGGATTCGATTCCTGGTAGCCAGCCACTCTAAATTGGGTTTTGCCGTGGTTTTCCCTGATCGACAAGTGAAATTTGGAGGTGTCTTCTATCACGACTCTCCTCTCTCTCATTTCATTTGAAGCCCAACAGCGCATTCGAGCTTTCCCCGGTTTACGCTGAAGAGGGGCCTGTAGGATAACCTCGGCGGTTCGCCTCTTATACTGAGGTCAAGCCAAATAAATGTTTGACCAAATATTAGGGCACTGCACAACTCTGCAGCTTACGTTGCCTTAGTTCCTGCAGTTCCTTAGTTCATCCGTTCTTCCCGAAGGTGTATGCACAAAAGACTCAATTGTGAGTCGAGGCGCTAGGTGATCCCTATTATACCTAAAATACCTCTAGCTACTTGCAACTAAAGCAATACTGTCTAAAATGTTGTCGTATTGCTAAATAAGTAACAATTTTTACATAAGGCTCTGAAAACACGTAATTTGGATTTTATTAAGTAGCCTTGTATATTATTTTCACCAAGCCCTATAGTACAAGAGCACATATTTGGGAGCTAGTTGACTAACGGTAGCAGATAAGGCAAGAGTAGATTTTAAAAATTCCATGTAATAGGTATAAAATACAAAATAAGGATTTGGAGACTTTTGGAAGTAGTAATGAAAGATAATTTATGCCAACTCCTATTGTATAATCCTGAAATATTTTAACAATATAGTTCGAACAATGCTTATTTGGATATAAAAGGTTTCAAATATGTAAAGAGTGCTCTTTTAGAGTTAAAAAGTAGCTCTAATTACCCTAGGGTCCCACAGTGTAAGCGGGCAGTCCCATCCAGAAAGGCCGAAGAACGCTGATTTTGTATCTTGGAAGTTGGAAACAAGGACTGAATGCAAAGGTAGCTTATTCATCCAAATGTATCCCGTTTTGCCAATATCACACCAAATATATTGGTTCATAGATCTTCAGTGAAAGATGATAGAGATGTGAAATGAACGATATATATATATATATATAGTTCTCCCAACCTCTTTAAATTAACGCTATTTTAAAATATTTTAAGTCTCTCCCTTTATCCCTTTAGGTTCTAGGCAAATAAGATATTTTCCTTCGGGAGGTAAACGTTTTACATTTCAGGATCAAAAATACACTTCATTTAATGGATGGCACAGAAGAGAGAATTTTATGTTAAATACTGTAATGAAATGGCCAATATTTAGCTATCCAATTATTCCTATTACTTTCTCACATAAATAATGAATATTTCGTTATGTTAATGTAATTTTGATATATAATTAACGCTACCATAAAAGAAGTTGGTAAAAAGTCCAACATTTAGA
The DNA here is from genome assembly GCA_030765055.1 of Mantis religiosa. Lineage (NCBI taxonomy): Eukaryota > Metazoa > Arthropoda > Insecta > Mantodea > Mantidae > Mantis > Mantis religiosa. The sequence continues at coordinate 104,026,005 of CM060948.1, read as the reverse complement.
AGTTATATGGTTTATTTCAGAAGATATGTGCCACTTTAAGACCATCAACGATATAAAGCTGTAAATAGTTGCAAAGTAAGTGGTTTGGTTCACCATAGAACTGGAAGAGGCCTTTTGGACGACTCACATCTGAATTTCATTATCCCTGTATGCTGTACTTGTCCCACGAACTTGCTCTTCACTCCATGAGAGGGGGAGTTGCTGTAATGGGTTGTTTGATGGAACCTTACATCAATCGAAAGATTTTAACGAGGTCCCCATTTACAGCTGCCCTTTCAGAGCCCAAGTAAACCAAACATGAAATCTTGTCTCTAAGTCAGAACCGACAAAGATAGTCGTAGTTAGCAAAATTGCTGCGTAAATATCCCTATAGACTTCAGGTATTTACAAATCGGGAGACATACATCATAAAATTAAAAGTTAGCTGAGATCAGATCAACTGTCGAATTCCCTACAGACAAGTTGAAACTTGCAATCTTATGATCAATTACCCGAGAGTTTCCAACTATTCGAAATTTAGGCCACGTGAACCCATAATAATTTTGAAAGTCTAGATAACGAAGAGGGACACCTCGCAAACTGCGACTTCCACAAAGATCTCTTGAGGCTACATAACACAGGAAGATGGGAAGAAGTCAGAGCCCACAGAGTCGCAGTAAGCAGGCCACAGAAATCCGCTGAAGAGAACTTTACGGCGGCGACAGGACCCGCTGCGCAGCCACCAAAATTGCGAGCCCAGTATCTCGCCACGTGAGGACAACCACAAAACCCCACCCGGCCCCAAGAACAGCATTTACAAGGCGCAAGCATTCGCTCTAGGCACACTACGAACCTAAAAGGTCACCTAAATGATGTGAAGGAACGGGAATGAAATTAAATTATGAAAAGTAAATCTCAGTATGTAAGAAAGCACTCCTGCATTCACCTAAGTGACAACCCAAGTTTAGAAAGCGTGCTCAAGGACCGAACCAGTGAGCTACTGAAAGCGAGTCGTACACGTTACCACGGCACCAAACCTCTCAGTACAATAGATGTCAAAGTGTCAGATGAAATTTGCAGCTATTGGGATTGGGATTGCATTACGGAGGGGATTCGGTAAGTAGGCCACCATGCTGGGCCCATTGTTCCTATGCCCGCAAATGGGGGAACCCCCGGTAAGAAGGATGAGGCGAAGGAGACAGAGAACAGCCGACACAAGGAGCCACAACAGTACAGAGGGCAGGGTCCATACAGTTTACTTGGATAGAAGGACAACGAACTCGCTCCCCTACAGCGGGACGGCAACAAGCCCAGCAGGCGAGCTCTAATGGTCCCAAGGCAGGCGAACCGAGTCCCAAAGGTCCCTGGCTGGCGGTCCCGAAATGGTTCCAGCAAAGGAGCGGAGACCGGCAACCGACCTACAGAAGGGGCAAGTAGATTTCCTCACAGCATATCACCTCACCGAGACACCCGCTGACACTTCTACCCTGAAAGAGACAACCAGTTGAGATATGATATGAAATGATAGTGGACGAAAATTCGGGGGATATAATTAACCTACCCAGCATAAACCTAGCGACCCAGGAGAACTCCCGAAAAACCCCAAGGATCAGGTAGGTCTACCACGGGAATCGAACCCGGGCCTCCCGAATGCGGGCCACAGAGAAACCGCCTGAGCCATTCCGCTCAGTAATTTGCAGCTATAGAACATATTTTCTCTGTATTTTGATTGCATGGAAGCGTCGGTGGAAGTGCAGATAGCTAAAGAATTCAGTAGCGCAGTTGTCTGCAATGCGCAGGAAGTAATGCTCGATCCCCAAATCTGGTGTGGGATGGTATCATAAGACGTGCATGTATCTTCTAAGTTATTTAAGAAGTGACCATTTTGGTGGTGAGAGAGAGAGATATTTATTACTAGCTGTACGCAACGAATGTACAGTGATATTATTTTACGTAGCTATATATAGATTTCAACTGATAAAACAATGGACATTTAAAATAACCAAAATAGTGGAGGATTATCTCCATTAGGCTTCGTCACATCCAGATAGAAACTGTTTCGATTAGTAGAATCTGGGCACTATAAGTAATTTTTTTCCACATTTTGGTTAATTCTTTTATCTACAAGGGTTATATCGGCGGTTTTTTTACCTTTGGAACAAACTACCTAATGGCAATGATTTACCTATCGTATAGATTGCTTTCTTTCGTTTTCATGCATTATTACACAAACATTTATCTCGTACTTTCACTCATACTTCCAAAGGCTACAGAATAATTCTGTCGTGCAATCGGAAACTGAACCATGGAAAAGTAATTTTTATTGTGATTTAAAATACCTGCAGTTCCAATATTGGATTTTACACTACGCGTGGTTTAAACTATTTACATCAGACAGTTGATCAAGATGTAGAGGCTAATGTTTTGCACTTGATAGAACATACAACATAAATTTGTAAACATTGTTCTCCATAATTTTCAAGTCTAACATTGGACTAAAATGAGAAGTATTTTTTCAGTTCCATAAACATTAACTACAGCAAAGCACAGCCATTCAAATTAGCTACTGTCACACTTTGGCTAAAGAATGACGTTAATAAATTCATCACCGTTTGACACATGTTTTGGAAGTCATCAAAATAACTCTCATGGCCAAAATAAGCAATCACTGGTTTCATACGCCGCATTAACAGCAATGGAAGTCAGACGTAAGTGAATGCAGTCAACTGTAATGCCTCTATTTTGTTGCACTAAGCTACAAATACGATCTAATTACCTGTTTATATCTACCATTTGCCCGTTAAATTGTCAGTAAAATGAAACAGCGCTACGAAATTGCTGTGGTTTGTCTAGGATCAACTACATTACGTGCCTCAAAACACGAAGTACTACACTAACGGAAATAGTATAGTCAGTGTTAGCATTGGCAATGGAAATTGGGTGTAGTTACTTATGTAACATATTATTGCAAAGAAAGCTAAAAATTCCAATTAAAAACTATATGCATTTTTACATTATATGTGACACAATTAACACCCAAACCCTTCGCGCATTACTTCTATCCATCCGTCAGGTGTAGTTCGTTTTAAAATTACACTGACATCGCAACTAAGAACAACTCAACACTTGCCGCGTCTCGTCAACTTCTACAGTCATATCCTTCACTATCTGGAGTAGAGTATAACATTAATGCTAAGGTTTTCACTAAGGAGACTTGTATCCACGGCTTTGACTTTCCTGAGGATGTCTGACCCAGTTTTCGGCGAAACGTTGGAGGATGGATCTACTGGACCACGGCCTACAAGCTCAGAATGAATGAATAAATAGTGGAGCAGAATATATTGTTATCCCACTTCCATCCATTAGGTATAACTTGATGTCTAACTTTAGCCAACCACAGACATCCTTAGGTGGTGTAAACGTACTAGGAATTGGTTCCCCGTTAATTCTGACAAAACATTAGTTTCGATGTTAAACTGATGTAAATATGGATTATACCAAGAATTTGGTAGATTACCACGGTGCGATCATTGAAACTACTGTTTTGTTCGCAAGCATCGCATAGGTTTTCGAGAAAAATTCAAATCGTTCGTCAAATTAGCATAAGTTTTACGTGGTAGGCATGCGACGCCTTACCTTTCACTTCTTATCGTGATCTGAACGCATTTCGTGAAATTTATTTACAAGTTCTCGTGCTACTTTTTTGCTTAGAGGACGTAACATGAAAATTCAAATGCAAGAAGGGGCAAGAAACAAAAGTAACCAAGGTCGCAACGTCGACGCACAACAATGCCTCGCGCCCACTGGGCTACTCTTAAACAAGCACTGTAGTTATAGTAAGAGATATATTGTGTATATTGTGATTCGTCTAGTCTTTAAATGACACTTAATAATTAGTTCAACTTCGAAGTGATTAACTGGAAATAGCTCACATTCCTAAAGGGATAGTGAGAGCTGGTGAAGTCTCATCGACGGTTCTCACGTCGCAATGGCATACGCACGATACAGTTTCTTCTTCTGGACAGTTCACCCATAATCACAAAACGTCTCCCCCTTGCGGTAACAGTGGTCACTGCTGGTCAGCACATTCATCAATAAACTAGCTCGGAGAACGGCACTTTCTAGGTAGCTGAGTTACTAACTCCCTCCATACTCAACCGACCGATTTGTCAATGTGTTGGCATATATACTCCTTGGAAATAAACACAAAGTTCTAGAGTGTTTGAGATAGAGAAAATTATAAAAGATTCTGCTTATCTGGTGACAACGCGTCTAACGTTTATCTGGGTGAGCGCGCTGCTTATCTGTTTACGTTCCAACTCCCCGAAGCCGACTTCCCAAAAAAACTTGTGTCATAGCCACTGGGTCAAAATGTAATAGTATTAATACGACGAAAATTTAGCATTTAATGACAAATTGTGCGTGTGTTTTATCTTCCACGGTATAGATAAAAGCGATAATGGTTAAAGTAGACTTTACCTTTTTCATTCCAGAAAAACCTTAGTAACTAAAGTATCTATAATTTTTGAAATCCTTTATAGTTAAGAAATTCAATAGTGTATTCTGATGGAATACTAGAATTAGTACTAATTAGTAGTACTACCGACTAGTACTGATGGCTAGTATTTAAGTTGTAAAGTTTTTCTAAAACGGGAGTGATTCGGCATAAAAATACGAAGCAAAGAGAACAGCAGAAAGACTAAGTGGTATCACTACTACTGCCATTAGGAGATGAACCCTATAACTGCTTTATTTTAGCTGTAGTCGCGACTGGACAGCTTCTAATAGCACAGCTGTCTTTTCATTTGTTCATGAAAAACACACCTCTGCAAGTACTGACTTCATTATGCAAAATACTGAAGCTGCTGAGAGTCAAGTAAACTCAGTATTAAGAATAACTAAGCACTATAGCAACACAACTGCACTATTACTTATCTTATTCACAATCCTTTGGGACCGGTTTCGAAACAACTTTGCTTCATTTTCAACCTGTCAGCTTGACACTGACGACACTGACACACTGACTGGCTGACTTTGATCACTTCCGGAATTTGAGAAATAGCTTCCTATCTTACTGCCATCTACCGGGGACAACACAAAGTTATTGAGGATATCTACCTGTGCGATATCAAAATTCATCACGCTATCTTTATTTTTCAAAATAAATATTTTCTCCCACACCATTAAATCTATCGGTTCGTTCAACTGTTTCAATAATTTAACTTCTGGTTTTATTTCATGTTTAGTGGACCAAAAATGATCAGCCACTGCCGATTTATCTGTCTGTTTATATTTAATATTTCTGAAATGTTCCTTCGTTCTGGTTTCTAATTAAGTTTGGTTCTACTAATGTGAATCTTATCGCATTCTAAACAGTTAACTTTATAAATACCAGATTATATTGTTATCTGAAATTTTGTCTTTTTTGAAAATTGTACTAAACTGTTTATGCTGTATTTATTTTGAGGTGCCAGTGTTATACCAACTTCTTCCAAACCTTTTTTTGTAATTCTTTAGTTGCTCATGGATGATAAGTAATTTTTTTTTATTTTTTAATTAAAGCAGTGTTAATAATGTGTTTATATTCTATTATAAATTTTTCCTTGTTTAGAGGTATGTTTATCAACCTGTAAATCGAAATAAAAAATTCCAAAAAAATTCAAAGAGGTTCGTATAATACTGGCACCTCAGAGTGAATACAGCATAAACATTTACAATTTTCAAAAAAGAAAAAAAAGACGAAATTTCAGATAACAAAAAATCTGGTAGTTGTCAAGTTAACTGTTTAGGATACGATAAGATTCTAGGACCAAACGTAATTTAGAAACCAGAACGAAGGAGCATTTCAGAAATATTACATATAAACAGACAGATAAAGCGGCAGTGACTGATCATTTTTGGTCAACATGAAATGGTGTAACTAACTGAAACAATGGAATTTTCGCTTTAAAAGTTCAATTGGTTTAGCGTCTAAATGCCCAAAATGCAAACATACCACTATTTTCATATTTAAAGTCCACATATTTTAAAATTACAAATTAAGGTTTAGAATTCTTGGTGACTTTTTTATCAAATGCCATATTGTAGTGCTTTGTACCTTTTTCAAAATAGTCTATGTGTTAAATAGAGCATTTTACATCAATAATAATCGTGTGAGATTATTAGTAATATGTAGTCCACTCTGAATAGGACAATGCTGCCGCTGAGATCTCGAGTGAAACTAATCTACTGCAACCTTAATCACTGTGAACCATGTTCGGCAAATATGAAATTCCTTTGCATGGTGGTTCTTGTCACAACTGAAGCCACAACGCATAATCGTCTGATACCTAATGTTAAAACTAATAATAAAATATTTGCTAGTTACAATATAAAATTTACGATAGATCTTTTTTTGTTGAAATAACCACTCAACATAAAGGCAAAGATATTTTCACGGACTTGTTAGCCATCATGGTGTTGAAATAAGATGCACCTAGTGATTTAGATAGAAAATGGAAATGACGATGCAGCAGAAACACGAAATTAGGGTCAGTATTAACAGTTGAGAAAAAAATTAAAATTACCAACGAAATACCTTATACTCTCACGCTCACTTTCTCCTTGGGCAGCAAGCAAGGTGAAAAGATGATTAGATATCAACGTTTCGGGAGTGTGCATCTCTACCATCATCAGGATATTTATAAAATGGTATAAACACAAACGAAATACTGGATATAACGAAACTATAAACAAAGACAAAAAACCTTATAGTGTGTCAACCTTTTAAACAGAAAAAAGAATGAAACGATGAGGAACGAACTGCAAAGGCAGTGACGTATAATAGGCACTTTTGTTTGCTTCATACCTACCTTTTTATCTTAGGTAATCAAACGTCCCTACCTGCCCAGATCCTTCTCTTGTTTCCTCTTTGTTATCATATGTGCCAAAGTAACCAATAAAATAATGGAACTGCTTTACAGAAATAGATAAAAATGAGCGTGGCCGCCGTCGCCTTCTTTATTAATATGCACCACATTGTGCATGACCACAAAAACCACAAGATTCTTCCTGTATCACACTTCGTCATCACACTTTATGTACAGCGATTGTACATAAGTACTACTATGTAGCAATTTGGTTAATTTGCAGTACTAGAAGCTTAGATATCCTTAGTCTAAAATTCAAATGTGCCTGCAACCCTTTTGCGCAGCTGGATATACCTCATTAAGCAATATAGACAAACACCGTGACGGTATATTCAATGTGTTTACCTGATTATCCGGTGGCCTTTAATTCGAATCGAATCTGGAGGAGAGAGCCTCTATTGGACAACGCACAGTTTTTCAGAACTCCTGAGTCATTTGAGTCCTCAATAATTATTGACACTTCATTCACATCTCTAATCTTCGGGGAGTTTCAGTCCCATCTAAGACAAATGGGATACAGTTACCTGTATATGTACGGTGTTAAATTAAAAATAAATATTTTCCAAGTCCTCTGTTAATTTATGATACCCAAATCAATGCATGGGCTGAATGTATTTAAATATGGTGTAATTGGGTCTTGTAACTCGCAAAGTCCTATCGCCTTGTAAATTAATTAGATAAGTCAGTATTTTTATAACACGAAAGTAAATTATAACTGGATGTTACTTCTGGATTGATACGCTGGAAATACAGGTTCCAGACGTTTCGTTCAAAACTGAAATAGACATCTTCTGCCTCTCGGTTGAAGTCTCCTCGTAGAATGTTGCCTCATGTGTTGCTTGACGGTATTGTTTGTTACTGTATTGTATAGCTGGCTGACTAAAATATTTAAAGGTATATTTATCCCCAGGACACTCACTGCTGACTGGTTTGGATACATGTTCACAGACGATACCTTCTCCTAGGGCACTTCGAACGCGCCACTGAAAATGTCATTCGCAGTTGCGGAGGAATTTCTGGTACATCTATCTCAAGCAGAACACGGCATAAAAGCCCGGAAATAACTTCCATTTATATTGACTCTCGCTGTGAAAGCCTACGTTCTCTGATGAGTGTAAACTCTTTACCACGTTTTCAGGTCAAGTACCTTTTCATATTTGGCGCTGCTTGGTGTAATGGAAGCTTAATTATTGCAATACGCTGATTAAGCCATGCGCAACCCTTGTGAAAAATCAAATCAACTTAAATAGTTAAAAATAAATTAACTTATGAAAACTAGCGGAAGACAAATAATCTAAGAAGCAGGCAAACACCTATTTTTCTTTTAACCCCTTAACAGGCGTCTAATATTATGTCCATTTAAGTCCTTATATAAATTAAGGAAAACACAGATGTTATTTTGTAAGAAAATGCTACAGCATTATTGGTTGGTTGTACTAGGCTGCAAACGTACGTCAGGAAGGGAGGCAACTGAAGTATATTAAAAGAACTGTATGCACCTGACATAATATAAACACATAGCAAATCCTTAAAGATCGCCGGTGCTGTTACTTTAGGCAGTGAAATTTAAAATGAAAACTACACAATGCACTTCCAAAATAAGGTTGCAGTGGCAACTGTCACGTGATTTTATAGTTCTGTGTCTTCTTCAAACGCTTGATTAACAATTCTTATTTTCGTGCTGACAGCAAGTATGTTAGGAATTAGTTTGTTTTATTTTCTTTGTTAACATAAAATTTATAAAAAGTAGTACTGGGCAAAATTTAATCCTAAACAGATTATTTTACTACACGGTGTATTAAGATGCGGAGTACGATTCCCGTTTTGTAACTGTAATTAAAAGGATTGTGAATAATATTGCAAGAAAATTGTTATCACCAATTATCACAATTACAGCACTTTTAAAGAATAGTTAACGGGATTAAACTCAATCACTGGAGTAAAAGCATTCCACTTATGTCTAATTCTTTGTATACATATGCAATGAACAAAAACTATCCATTACGTTTACCCGGATTATGCCTTGTGAGAAACCTTCAACTCAGTCGAGCATGTCTTTCTAACTAACAAAAGTTAAAAACATACCTATTTTTGATTTTTTATAGCACAAGGGTTTTTGAAAACCTAGTATCACTCTTGGATGTTTATAAAACATGTAAAGTTCCAGTAAAGGAGATGAAAGTAGGTTATTAAATAAATGACGGAATAGATCCTATTATTCATATTACATATTTCTTCCTTAGGCATCTCGTCCAGCTACAGCTTAGCCTTTTTATAATCATTCTAGTAGACTTTACAAGTTATGAGAAATAGATATTCTGCCCCGTCATGTGTGTGTTTAGACAGTTTGGCTCTCACCAAGATCCCAAGCGACCATAAAGTGATACTTGTGGTGGACAACATGGCACTGGGACGGGTTTTCTCCGGGTCCTCCGGTTTCCCCCGTCAGCATTCAACCAATTGCTCCATCATCTTTCCTATCATTCATCTCGCCTTCATATATAGCTTAATCTTCACACCAGGCATTGGTCTGATCATCTATCCTGGTTCTCTATGGGATCCAAAAAGTTTCGATTCCTCAGGCCCGACCATAAAGGGAGAGAGGAACAAGAATAGTGGTACAACTAGGGTAGTTGAAGATGAAGAAACAGGTATTCCAGAGAAGTAAGGCCTCATGGAAGAAAATATAACAGCAATACAAATAACCATAAAACTGTTTTCTTTCTAATGAAGTAAGTCTTCAATCTTCAAATAATTAGTCTTATATTCGCAACCCGCACAAGCTGGAGGAACCATACTATTAAAATCAGGGTTCACCCACTGCTCTTCAGCAACTCTGCCATGCTGGTGGCCCATACACGCAGGGGTCAAATTTTCGCTGCTTTGAAATGTAATTACAACTTAATTCGGTTTCCTTGATTATCCTGAATATCATTGCTTATAAGTACAATCTGTTATTTGTAAAGTGTTAAATCAAAGAAAACAATTTCTCTTAATGTTTCTATTAATGGGCAGAAAGCAACGTGCTGCTCGTTGTGAAAACTTTTCCAATTTCTTTGAGTGCTCTTTCCTTCAAGTAGTGGAGCGTTTCTGCAAATAAAAGTTTAGTGGACCTTCAGCAAGCTTTCTTGAAACGTCATTGTAGATACAATCCAATACACAGTAAGCCCAATCTCCTTCTGTGTCAGAAATGTAGTGTGCTCTTTCCTGAATTCAATACATATTACTATACAATATTTAATTAATCATTTACGTTAACGTTTAATTTTAAAAGAACACTGATTACAATTTCTACCGTATAGTAGTACTAGGTACTGTAAGAGAATAGTATTCCACAAAAACATCAGTACCAAGGTATCATTGGAAATGCAAAGTGTGGAGTTCCTTGAAAGTAACAAAATAAAAAAAAAATGTTATCCTGTATTTCTGTGTGCGCGCGCGACTTTTTAAAATCTATTTAAAGTCCGTTCATACTATACGGCACCACTAGGGTTGAACGTTGTTATACCTCTCGGCATCCTCCAAGCATCAATACTGAGAAGAAACAAAAGAGAGAGAGAGAACGAAAAACAACTTAAGTCAGAAAACAGTACAATTAGGATTGCTATCCATTCACAGGTCTGTGACTTAACAACCTTGTGAACCTAAAAAGGTGTGTGTGTGCGTCCGTGCGTGTGTGTGCCACATAGTTCAAAAAAGAATTTAGGAATCATTCCAAACTTGGTATTTAAATTCAGTGTTCTTCGTGAACGTGACACCAACATTTTCAAGAACATCCCTACCCACAGTTCCTCTGTCCTTTAAAACTGTTTCAAAATGTTTATCAGCTAAGAAATGGCTGCATTGAATTTGAAAAAATAACAAATGGTGAACTAATTTGTGTAAGAAAATAATAAAGATTTTCCCATTTCACTGCGAATATTTTGTCACAACTTCATTGAGAAGGAAATTTGTATAGTTTTATATTGTATTGGAACTTTACTACTATTTATAGATACGTAATACTGATTTTAAGTATTATTACTCAATACTCACTTTATAATCAACTCTAAATGGATAGCTTGTTAACTGAAATATGTTATTAGTAACGTGAGAGTAAAAAATCTCCGAACCGGCTGCAAGGTGATTTGACTGCCCGCGTCCTCGGCGCTCATCGCCGAAGCCGCATTCATAGAAAGGTACGAATGAACCACACAACATTTTTAAAACTAATTTCAAAGGCTTCACTTATTTGTGAAACGAGATGCTAAAACTGGCTATCATCGTTTCCCATACACTTTTAGCATCTCTTTAGGGAACTATCGATACTCGCCGTAGTTTACATTGTGAAATGCTGGCAATTTTCTGGCGAATATTTTGTTTCAATTGTTCCAGGGTGTGTGGGTTTGTCTTTCACACTTTATGTTTTTAGCTATCCCAGAGATATAAACCGCAGGGTTTGGTCAGGACACCGAGGGTGTCATAAATTTCTACTAATAATTCTGTGCTGAAACACATTTTCAATTTTTCTCATCGAAACATTCGCCTATGAGCTGTTGTTCAGTTTTGCTGCAAAATGGCAAAATTACGCTCAATCTTTGTTAATTCTTTAAAATGGGGGAACAAAATTGTGTCTAAGAATTCACATATGTAAGGGCCTCAATAAAATTGGCCATAGAACACTTTCTCTGCTAATGGGGCACCATACAAAGTTTTTCGCCAAGAAGGAGTACTTCAAGAACAATATTACATTTCCTTGAGCTCGAATAACTATTAATTTGTATTCAAAATAAACAGAAGTTTGAATCAAGCCTCGTCCGCGAAAAATATCTCTGGGATAACGATGAACAATGATGGTGCCCAGTTTCAGCGTCTCCTTTCATAAATATGGCAAGTAAAGCCTTTAAAAGTACTTTTTAAAACGTTATATGGTTTCTTCCGCGGTTTTCTATGATAACGACAGTTATTGTGTTTTATATCATAGGTACGCAAAGAGAATGGGATTTCAAAATCACCATATAGCCACCAACTCTTAGAACATTTGCCTATCGTTTATGACTACGGTATGTTTTGATACCCTTGTACCAATAAGAACATATGCAACAAGAATGAGTAGAGAAAGTCACATGAGTGCACACATCAGATTGCTTTTCTTTTTTAATTCAGATTTTCTTTTAGAATATATTCCGGGGATTTGTACACGAACTCATGGAGATTGGTTGCTGACCATAAACTGCAAATCACATAGAATCATTTCAATTTATCTTTGTCTCAGCACCTTCAGCATGTAAAACACCAGATCACCACTTCAGCTGATGATAAAAACAAAACCACAGGCGCACTTGGTTAGCGAAAGGCCTCAGTACCCCCTCAACCGATGCCATTCTGCTGGATGACAACGCCCCTCATCACGCCGGGATGACTCGCAATCTAGCTGGAATGGCCTTGTTCTTACGCCATCCTGCTCCGATTTAACAGCGGTAGTTTCATCTCTTTCTGGGAGTAGGAGAGAATTAGAGCCAGCCCATTTCGGTCACAGCAATGTGATTCACCAAGAGTTACCCGCGGATTTCAGTTCTAAGTGTTCCTCCCTACGCATTCAGCTCTAATTAACTTTGTGATATATGTAGCAGTACTTTGAGTAACGAGTATGGTTTAATTATATCTATAAAGAAAAATGTTATGTTGTTTTTATTTCCTCAATTATTTTCACAGTATAGCAATTAGGATGCCATGCCTAGAAGATGACTATTTATTTGACTTTATAGGACAACTTTTATTTAAGGTAACAAATATTTAAAATAACTAACCTGTTTTTATGTTTTATTCCAACTTTTAGACTTATACTGGACTTACGTTTCTTTTCATACATTTAGAAGTGTAGCTTAATAAAGTTAAAGATTTAATTTAAAAGTCTCAGAATGCACCATAAAAACAAAAATAAATAAAATAAATAACAACAAGAAAGCATTGTGCAAAAGCACTGTTGAACAAATACAAATACGACAGGAGAAAGTTGCACTTGAAGTACGAGTTACAACATTTTAAGTTCAGAAGCAAAATTGCACAACTCCAAGCAAGCAGTAATTTATTGTTTATGTAAACATTGTTTGCGGAAGTGTGAAGTATAACCAACATAAATCCCTTTACCATTAATTTAATAACTATTAGAAACTAGAATTTAAGGCATTGAAGTGAAATCTTTACTTAGCTTCCTAATGATACCCCAGAGTCCTTAACAATATGAACATTTGTTTTATCTAATATCCTATAGAAAGTTATACAAATAAGAAAAATATCACTGATTACGTGGTGCTACCTGTAGTTTGACGATTTCGAATACTAAACTTGACAGAAAGTTTTCCCTTCGTCAAAAGTTACCTGTGCCGAGTTTGGTTGAAATCGGCCCATTGGTATAAGGAATGCAATTATTCTCTTCCCCTGTATACCTATGTGCACTCAGGTTCCTCCTGGTGTTGCCGATGACAGATATCTCTGATGAGAGGCCACATTTCCATTGTGAGAAATTCCGCCTTTGTATGCTTCATAATTTTAGCCTCAAAGTATTTTATAGAGGCTCTCTAGGCTTCTTTGCCGCAACGATAATGGTATATTTCCTTAGTCGTATTCTCTGGAACTTATTGTCATTTATTCATCTTTCTAAGCAGTTACAACACCGGTTGAGATATTTTACGCAAACAAACTGCTGTTTCTTCCAAGGTTAATGTTGATAATGAATATTTTATAACAACAGAAAAGAGTTGACAATGCTGTTCATATTAAACTTGCCAGAAAATGTCATTACTATTTGCATCACTTGGGTCACAGTTACATAAACCAATCTATCTAAAATAGCGCCGATATTCTACTTATTGTGAAAGAATGTAAATTTGTGTCCATGAGCGAAATGCACATAAAATTATTTGGTGGATCATAGACACGTCCAGCCGGGCTACTCAAAGACTGTCACCCATGATGACGAATGCAATATATAGAACATGTAAAACACCTTTCTAAGCACTCTGAAGGTACATATACAACAAAATGCTTATTCAATACGGCTGCGGAAGTGAAAATAATGCAGCTACATACAATTTTGCTGCTTTCTAGAAGCAAATACATAAGGTAATATTGAACCAGAAATGATACCTTTTCAATCTATAATAATGGTACATAAGTTATTTATGTGCAATAGAATGTATCAATTGTATATGAATATGGCGGAAGTTTAAAATAAAATTTAATACGTCATATTCGTATGACTTTCTAACTTCCCTCTCTCTCTACCTTTCTATCATCTAGAATCCGTTTTCAAAATGATTCTTTTTCTATCTTCTTAATGCTAATCGAATTAGTGCCACATTTCATTAAAGGTTATTATCAGTAACGTGTATTTAAAAATTGTTCCAAACTTCTCTCATCATTTATTCAATATTACTACTGTACATTTGATAAAATAAAATATTAATGGCAATTTCTGATACTGTATACCTGCAAGACATGATCGTAAACGAGTTTTATTTATGAAAGACAAACTGACAGGACGGAAGGAAAGAACAAGCATTTCCGTTTTCTATGTTATCTCACCTCCTAAGTTATGGTTTGTTTCTGCTAGATTCACTAACTTTGGTCAACGAAGTAGGTAAATATAAAGGTCGAGATTGGCTCACCAAGCCAGGCTATTCCATAACCTTGTTTTGTGCGTCAGCTAAATCAGCTTCGCCCGCCTCGGTAGAGTTCGAATCTCGGTCAGGGTGAGCTACCTGGATAAGGTTTTTTCCAGGGTTGTCGCTTATCCTTAAAGACGAATGTCGGGTAGCTCTAAGCTCCATGGACCCTGGACACATTTGAGCATAATTCCATCGATCTCATTCACCGTCCGATATGACTTAACGTTGGAGGACGTAAAATTAAAAAAAAAATCAGCTTCATTCACAACTCGGTTAACACTGCATGTTATATGAGTACCTCGACCACTTCTTCCATAGTTTTACATGTTTTCATTTAAAAACAACAGTCACAGGAAACGTAGTCAAGGTCTATGAAGAACTATTATCCAGCAGTTTCTTGGAGACACGTACGTGACAATAACTGAAGTGTATACTGGTCGCCAAACTAGAATGTGATTGACAGTAACCACATGGAAGAACGCTCTAAATAAATGGGAGGGGATGAATAAGTCATAACGGTTGTCATAGTAAAGATTAGAAGGACCAATTAGAGTCAAGACGTTTCCATGACAATGTTAGACGCTAAACCTTGGTTGCCGATATTCTAACACGTGCTTAGCATGACTTGCGGGCGTGCGAGTTACGCAAACGGTGCAGTAAATACAATACCTAGGTTTTTATTTCTCTTCTGATAACGCTGCATAAACAGAATGCCCTCACAGTTAGAGATCCTGTACTGGCAAGTTACTTTGCATTTTATTTGTGGCAATTTGCCTTGGTTTACGTGTCTGTGAGTTCGTGTGTCTGTGCGCGTGCTGTGATCATTTGCAATTGTGTTTAATCAATGTTTAATTATGTCTAAATATAGTGACAAGCGAATACCAGAAGGTGCTCGGGAAACAAATAAAACTATATAAAACTATATATTCCTATTGAAGGACATAAACGGGAAATAATATGCTCTGTGAGAGAATAATTCGAAGAGGAGAAATTGAAAGGGGAGTCTATTATTCCATTCTCTATGTGCTAGATAGGACTTCCCGTGCTGTAGGTATCATTAAAGGTATTAAGGTTAAGATTAGGAAAGAAAAGTATTTTAAAGAAAGAAGACATTGGGGTATGAATTAGAAACTCCCGGCAAAAATTATGTAAGCGGCATTTTCCCACTTCAATAAGCACCAAAATGCCAATGCCACAGGTATGCCTCTTTTGTTACGATGATCTTTACATTGATGTGTTCTTGCATTACCTAGCGTTTGCATGTAGATTCACGACTGTACTATTGTATTTGCGTACAACATGATTAATAATAATAATAATAATAATAATAATAATAATAATAATAATAATAATAATAATAATAATAATAATAATAATAATAATAATAATAATAATAATAATAATAATAATAATAATAATAATAATAATAATAATAATAATAATAATAATAATAATAATAATAATAATAATAATAATAATAATAATAATAATAATAATAATAATAATAATAATAATAATAATAATAAAATACCCAGTGCAGTCGCAACTGAATCACCTTCGCACGCGTAATGCTATCGCGCTCTCCACGTGGCAGCAATAAGCGGCAACGTCGCCTCTCTCTCCGTACGAAATGTCAATCACTTTCTAGATTGGCAACCGGTATAGTTCCCTTTGCCAAAACAGCGGATGTTTATAAAACAGGTCATTGTGCCCGTGTGTCTTAGAACAGCATCTCTCCAAAACTAAGTGTCCGATGAACTGCAATATAGGAAATTATGTTTAGTATCTTCCAATGATGTAGCACGAAAATCTTCCAAAATCTCCCACTAAAAACTATCCTTTGCGTAGAACACCTTTTTGAAATGGTTAATTTTCTCAAAAGTGCTTCTAACCATGTTTATTAAAATGTCATATATACGACAATATTAAATGTTCATAACTTAATATGAAGGATAAACCATAAGATACAGAACAAACTTAATGCACAAAATATATATATATATATATCTTTGAAGCACGCAAATTATTTCCATCGGTATTTTATATAGCATCAACCACTACTGAGCTAACCGTTATTATTGGTAGAAATATGCCAATAACTGCTCCTCTATGCGCGTGTCGCTATTCAGTTGAGTCTCGTGATGTCATGGAAAGAGTATGCAATTTAAAGGCCAGGATATTATGACAGCTAAGTCCCTATTTTTATATCCGTCTTTTACGTTAGTTGAAATGCCCTATAAACTATAACTGCGAAGTTGATTAACGCGAAATAGATAGAAATAAAAGTTTACGTAAGAATAATAATTTATAGTAGCTATATAAAACTAATCAAAAGTGGATATAGAAAGGCATATGAATGTAACACTTCGTCCTTTTCAATCTTAACTGGTTTACGCATTGGCTTCTAATTCGGAGTTGTTTACCAACACATATCTTCCTAGTGAAGGTTAACTCCACACATCATGCGCAATCAGCTGTTTGAAGATTTAATAGTTGTACTTCCCAGCCGGAAGCAGATGTAAATGATAAGAATACAGATGTGTTAAAAGTCTGGGAACTAGGGTGAAGGACATCGACCAACAATCAGTAATTGTGATTATGTAATTATGATGTTGTTAGTGTTTCCGTAACATAACCTTCCTGTAACATTGACAAGATGAGAAAATTACGTCACAACTAGTCGTCCTTTATTCCCACCTACGATAATATTGAAGCGGCCACAAGGAAACACGGCAAATTAAGCGGAAGAGTGACGTTTCATATTCCTTAGGCAATTTTTAATTCTTACTGCAACGGTGCCACAGGCGGTGAAGACTAATGAATCGATGATACACGAAATAAAAGATAATTGGGAAGAAAACTTGGTAGGTCTAAGTTTAGGTTACCTCGGCAACAACTATGAATTGGAAGAACCCCATTCTTAAAAATCTTCCCTTTTACCTCACTTTACCTTTCATCCTGGTTGGCTGTTACAGAATTGTGTTAGCGGGAGTTTTGGGGCACATGGCAGGGAATTTGCTCTCTGTAAATCGTGGTCCTCAAAATTGGGTAGGTCGCCCAGCCCAGGGCTCCCCAGGGGATTTTTAAACTCGCAGGGAAGGCATTCGATGATACAAGCCACCACTGGGGAGTTTATATCTGTAGCAGTTAGAGACCCTCTCTCCTCAGGTCAGTCGACCATAGTATCCCCTCCCTATAGAAAAGGGGCACCCCGACAAGGGCTTAGGCACGAGTTGTACTCTTTTATGTGCAAGGTAAACAGGTGGGTGAACATCTTACATTCATGCTTCAAACGCAGTGATGGAAAAGTTATCTAGAAGAATGGGTTTTTGAGACAATTATATCATTAATGGGCGACATGCACAATTCGTTCACACAGGCGACACCACGGACAGTGGGTGGTGTGATCCGCGCACTGTAGTGCAAGCGAATCATACATAGAAGTCGCGCAATTGTTCTAAAACTATGACCTTCACCCAAAGAACAGTCGGCGATCCCAGGTCTAATCTTCTTTCTCTTCTGTCTTCTTCCAACTCCTATACTCAGCGAACTTAACACTCCTGTTACTTAATTTATGCCGTGTGAAACGTCTACCCCCTCCTAGTACAGTTGATTATAAATCCCTGTGACAGTAATGCGCATATTAGGGATTCATACATAAATTAATACTGAAAATTATGTTAAATGGTTAGTCACAATATTAATTCCTAACTTACCCCTTACGTCGGTGTTAGTAATATAAAATGCCTCTTAATATAACACACAGTAGATAGCCTCCAACTTAAAGTTATTTAAGAAGATATATGCTTTCTTGTTTACAAAATCGCAATATCCCATTTGGTGAAAATAGCACCAAAACAAAAGTATATGATTTAATTCTAGCCGAAAAACTTATTGACCAACTGACTGTCAAATTCATTGACCAAATATTGTCAGAATATAACCATGCAACCTTAAGGCATATCCGCATCTGAATCCTATAGAATAAATAGGGACAGATGCCAAACGATGGGTTGCTTGCCGAAATGTAAACTATAAACTGAAAAACCAAATGTTGTGCCGCCAATGATTTGAGCAAGTTGGACAAATAGAATGACAAAAGGTATGCTATCATGTGGATGAAATAAAACAGCAGTATTAGGAAAATGATGCACTAACGGAAGAAAAAAAAATGAAAGAATTATAAGTGAATACAATGGGATGAAAACAGTGGCGAGGACGACATTGATAATGACTATACAACCGAAAATATATCAGGCGTAGAAGAATTAAAATATGATTAAAGGCAAAAATTGTTTAACTTATTGTAAAGTTGTAAGTGAAAAACCTTTCTGGAACTATAGTATTTAATTTGTTGTAAACAAACGATTATTCAATAGCGACATCTGAAATAGCAATCCAGTGATACTTGAGAGGGTGAAGTCACCTTAGTGAGATATCACTGCCATTGAAGGCCAGGGAAGACAGGTATAAAGCTTTCATTTAAATATTTCAGTGATCAAGAGCCACTGTGCGGCCTATACACGCCATCTGTGACCTCACCACAGAGCAACTGCATTGAATTATAAAACTTATTCTGTAATAAGTAATGTTTTTTGTTTTTGTTTTCTTCAATACATTACCAGTATAGCGAAGTATTGATCGACCTCTTTAATGCTTGCAAATCTTTAGTTTCTTAAATACCTAACATATCTGAAGCAAAACTAAATCTTACTTAAGAGTTAAACAGCAGCTTCAAGAAGGAAAACATATATTACACGTTGCTTCTGTAGTGTTTTAGATATCCAAATATATAAGAAAATAGCTTGAATGTTATCTAAATAACCGATACTAAATTAAAACAAATATTATAAAAAATACAGCATATTAATATAGCAAAAACCTACGTAAAATGATACTTTACCCGCTAATTAAAACCAGCAATTACATTTAGAAAGCAACTGCGTCCCTATCCATCTAATTTCCATCTGTATGTTCAAGTATCTAGGATGTAAATCCAAAACACTGAATAGGAATCAAATGAACTATTGCAAGTAATATCACCACCTGTAGCAGCCGGCGGCCTTGCGCTTGATTACTTCAAGGCATCATCCTTGAAGGAGCTTACACAAGGGGTGCTAGGCAAATATTCCGATACAAATTGGACGCCTTCCTACACGGTACTTACTAAAACAAGACTCCTCTACTTTAGATAGCGAACTAAATCGGAACGTAGCTGGAAATGACCAGCCCTTAAATGTGTGCAGATGATACTTTTAACCTTTATTTAGACTTATTTCCGATTCGTATCCATTCTGTCCTGAGAGCTAACATAAATAGTTTAAGTAACGCCTCTTGAAAGTTAATATTCAACAGCTTTAATAAGATTTGCTTTCATAATTAACTGTAACTATTTTCTGATGTACACACTGACTCCAATTACTTAACATTAATACTTAGATTAAGGAAAGTTCTGATGAGCAAAAAGTTTAAAGGTATTTATGAGGTTGGGGGACGTATGGGAATACTAGAGGAAACAATATCTCCCAGCACAACCATGGCGTAACGCTGCAGTGCTCAAATGAAAGCAAGAAAGGTGAGGTTGAATACACCTTTCACCCGCTGCGACAGAATGGCATATTTATCCGTGGTTACTAAGTTACACATTCATCAGCCTATGACTAGTTGGCTTAACACTCGTTACACTGGTCACTGGTGGGGGAAGTAACACGTGTAGGGAAGTGAGCTCGTGCTGTATGGTTCAGCTTCCCTGGCACAACTTATTACAGTCAAATGGAATCATAAGTTAGCATTTAAATATTTTGTTCATTGAAAAAAAAAATATTTAAAAACTTTCTCTACTTAATATGGTTTATTTGCATATAGCTTCTATCCTTAATAAAAGTGTACCACACTAATAACAGGTAGGGGTGGTATTGCACTCCACTCAAAAATTTAACCTTAGACTACACAGAAAATAATGTTTTGAGGTCCTGCAAATGTGTCTTCTTAAAGATCCTTGTGTGCGTACACATTAATATTACTCCAAAAATTAAACGTAGAATATCAAATTTGGTTTTAAAATGAATATCTTCCAGAACTTTTAAAGAACATACACAACTACGAATTGATTTACATCGAATATTTTTGGAAACCTTTCGGATTTTCTGCGAAAAAAGATACATACCTTTTAATCATAAAATTCACTTTTTGTAACAACAGCTCTTTGTTAGATATCTATCATTAATCGTTCCGATTGATTCAACATACTATCATTCTTTAAAAGGCCTACTCGGTAGCGTAGGCGCTAGCGTATCTGCCTCACGTTCAAGAAGCCTCGAGTTTGATCTTCGGTCACGCTGAGTTATCTGGATAAGCTTTTCACCGATGTTTTTCTTTGTCCTTAAAGATGAATGTTAGGTAACTCTAAGCTCTATGGACCCTGGGTTTATTGTAGCATCGTTTCACCCATTTCATTCATCGTCGACATGACTTAACGTTGGAGGACCTGTTCAAAATGTTGCAATTCTTTAAAAGTCCTGTCGACCTTCCCGAGATTGCATGTAAAAGACTACCTATAAAATTCTAAGGCCAACATATAGCGTCCTATAGCGTCATACAGTCCTTAAACATCTGAATTGTTCCACTCCCTTTGTATCTGTCTTAATTTCTTTCCTGGGCTCTTTAAAGCTCTTTGGTAAGTCATGTCAGAGTATGTGAGGGAAAGTATATATTCGTTAACTTTATCTCATGTGATCTCACATTTAAAAGTTTCAACGTTTTGCTTTACAAACAAAAATTTTCTACATATATTTCCAGAATATGCAATGAAAGAACCAACATTATTCTTTTGTTTTTTTTTTCATCTTTCTTTATTAAGTATTTTTGTTGTGTTTTTACTGTGGCTTGTATAATATGAATTTTGTAATTTAAAAAAGATGTATATCGCCAATATTATGATATTCCTTATGTTTTATGGGTGCTGATAACCCCTGCAGTTAAGCGCCCTTATATACACATTAATTAATTAATTCATATGTTTTATAAACACATTGCAGTTTCTGGATGAACTTTGAACACTCCATATTTTTGCATTAACATTTTGGCAATCGTTGGACATTATGGTAATATTTAGAGCAGAACAACAAATTAATTAAAAGAATAACTGAGCAGCTATACGAAAAGGTAAATTATAGTATGGCAGTATAATTTAATATACATTGCATGTTAAAATTTTGATCACAACTATGGAACATGGAAATCTGAGCATATATTCTCGAAATACAAATGTTCTATATAATTATTGTAGTTCGTAGCAGCAGGAAATTCCGGATATTCAACTGCTCTTCCCTTTAGTGTACCTATAAGTATTCCGCATGCCGAGCCGCTTCCTCCAGTTTGATAATAACAAATGAAAAGTGCTTGTTAATACCGCCTCTGCAATGTATGATGCAACTCTTAGTATGCATGCATTTTCGTGGTCCGTGACCTGCATGCTCTTCCGAAATTGCGTATTTTCTTCATCAAAAGGATACCTGTTATTGCTTGATGGTTACACAGGAAATTTTCACAGTATTTCAAATGTTCTCGATTACGTAATATTTGAATGATCATTTCTCTCCGCATATGCCAAATATCTGTACCTACTATCTTAAAGAGTTAGGTTTATGCAAGCCAGCCCCTGATTTGACAAAGCAAAAAAGAATATTCGTCACAAGTTAGACACTTTCGAACTGAGAAAAAAAACTTAAATTTTACTTATGAGTGAGTGAGTGAGTGAGTGAGTGAGTGAGTGAGTGTGTGGTGTTTTAGGGCCCGTCGACAACAACGTCATTTGGGCCCGAAGTCAACACCAAAAACTAAAAGCTACACAAATTCAGCTAAAATGTAAAATAAAAATAAAAACACTCAACAATTAAAAGTACATAAAAACCCATCCCAAGACAACTTAAAATCTCTAAAATTAACACATTTAAAATGCAAGTTAGACTTGTTTATTAAAACCAATTTGGGCAACAAACCGCAGTGCCTTAACCACGGCCACTGGGTCGTCCCCTAGAACACCCAGCAAATTAGTCCCCAAGCCTACTGACTGGCGAACGCGGGCGTACTGCGGGCACTCGAGTAATACGTGCCGCACAGTGAGGCGTACTGCACATGGAGCACACACTGGAGCCGGTTCCCCTCTTAACAAATGACTATGAATCGCTCGTGTGTGCCCAATTCTCAGCCGGGTGAGTATCACCTCGGCTCGCCGGTTATCCCTGCAGGAAGTTAGCCAGGGTTGTACGCTCTCCTTTATTGCCCGGATTTGTGTGCCTTCCAAAGCTGTCCAGGAGCGCTGCCAAGCAGATAGGAGTTGGCGACGGAAAAAACGTTGCACATCCTGGTATGGTACCGTAGTTGTTAAACTCCGGGGCAAACGGCAAGCGGACTTACCATCCGCGTCCGCCTTCTCGTTCCCGGAAATCCCCACATGGCCTGGGGTCCAAGTAAAAACAAAATTGTATCCGCAACTGAGCATTTGCGAGATCTGGGTCTGTATTTTTAAAATAAGGGTGTGAGCGGCAGTGTGCTGTTGCAAGGCCTCTAGAGCACTTAGAGAGTCAGTGCAAACAATAAAAGAGCCAGGAGCTAACTTGCAAATAAAAAGGAGCAAATAGAAGATGGCATACAGGTCTGCGGAGAAAACTGAAGTGGAGTCCAGAAGGCGAAATTTATGAGCCTCGCCGTTAATGAAGAACGCGCAACCCGTAGTGCTACCTAACTGAGAACCGTCTGTAAAGACCGGAACATAGGGTAACGGCCCAGTAATTCGGCAAAAAGTTGTTGGAACACCGAATGTGGAGTAGCGAGTCTAGAGTTGCTTGAAAGAGCGAGATCGAACCGCGCACGACTGAGCTGCCATGCAGATTAAGGGCAGATGTACGACCTCTCCACGCGAGGCATTCGGAGGCCATGCGAATGTAGGAGATCCCGAAATCTTATTCCCATTGGGCGTGTCCGAGAACCAGGGCGCATATAACGGTGGACTGAATCTGGTCACAGAACTGGTTTAAAACAAGGATGATTGGGATAACTTGCCAACTTCGAGACGTACGAGCAGAGTAACAGCGAGCGACGAATATGGAGTGGAGGTTCGCCTGAGTCTGCATACAGGCACTCGACTCGATTGGTGCGGAAAGCTCATGTGGCAAGGCGGATGCCAGTATGATGCACGGTGTCTAAAAGGTGAAGTTTAGAGGCGGTCGCTGCGCCATAAATAAAACTGCCGTAGTCTAGCTTGGACCGAACCAGAGAGCGGTATAGCCTCAACATTACCGTGCGATCGCCCCCCCCCCCCCAAGATGCTCCAAATAATACCTTCAGCACCCACAGAGAACGACCGCAAGAGGCTCGAAGGTGACGAATGTGGTGCTCCCAGTTGCGTTGTCTGTCCAAGTAGAGGCCCAAGAACTTCAGGTGCGAGACAAATGGCAGCGGTGTGCCGTTCAAATGAAGATCAGGAGGCGGTTGAATACCTCGTAGGCGGTGAAAGTGGATACACTGTGTCTTCGCAGCTGAAAAGCGGAAGCCGGTTTGAAGCGCCCAAGCTGCTACCTGGGTGATGGTCAGCTGCAGTTGGCGCTCAATGTGATCTATGTTGGCTGACCTATAATAAACTGCGAAGTCGTCAACATAGAGTGATGATGGAATTCCGCTTCGAACGGCACTAGTGATGCCGTTGATAGCTACGGCAAAAAGGGCGACGCTCAAAATCGACCCTTGAGGTACGCCGTTCTCCTGTATCCACTCCCGGGATATCGTGTTTCCTATGCGCACACGAAAACGGCGAAGTTTTAAAAAGTTGCATAGGAATTCGGGTAGACGACCACGCATACCGTAACCATGTAGGTTACGGAGTATGCCGTACCGACAAGTGGTGTCATAGGCCTTCTCCAGGTCAAGGAACACGCCCACGGCATGCTGCTTCAGTAGAAAGGCATCGAAAATATACCCCTCAAGGCGTGTTAGATTATCGACACTTGAGCGATGGCGACGAAAACCGCATTGCAAGTTGGACAGATGGTTATGTTTTTCTAGCCACCAATTTCACCGAGCGTTTATCATTCGCTCGAAGGTCTTACAGATGACACTCGTCAGGCAAATGGGGCGGTAGCTAGATGGAAGTGTGCGGTCCTTTCCGGGTCGAGGGATGGGATTGACAATACCCTCTCGCCAGGAGGAAGGGAAACCCCGCTTTACTTATGTATATTCTTAATTATTAAGGGAAAATTCTATACCAACATTTCGCTAGTACACAGGTAAATTAAGCTACGGTGTTGCAAAAGCTTTGGACGTTATGTTGCGTTACATGCAGTAAATCCAGAGTATCCATTACTTGTTAACATTTTCCTATATATGCAATAATAAAGAAAATAAAGTTGAAGGCAATGACGCTAGCAAGAATTTCCAAAGGTAAATACTTCGTTCAGTCTTTCCACGAAATAAAATTCAGAACCACATGTGGTAGATGTTTTATACAGAATTTTCAACAAAACACTACTGCTTCCTTCTTATTATAAAACGATATTCCATCACGTAAACCAGGCAATACCGCTGAAAGCATCACTGATCAAAACCCCTTGGTAAAATGGTTTTCGTGGTTTGGGATATTGCGAAAATGAAACGCTCTCTGTTACTACTAAACCTTAATTAGAAACAATAAATGGCAGAAAACTATGTTCATTGTCACGTGTGCCATGTTGAATGCGGTAAAACATTATCAAGAGAGAGAAAAATTCCTGTTGGATGTTCTGGTACACTCGACCAACTCTTCATCAACACCTGCCGCCCACCAAAGTTTTTCCATTACACTCTTGTAACTGTATCGTGTGCACCTGATCGATTATCTGATATTTCCATTCAAATATAGCATTGAAGATAATATAAACTGGAATTTTGTGAATTTAGTTCCTCAAAAGTATTGTATTTTTAACTGTCATTCAATCATCAGTGCCGAAGCAACACCATCTTCAACAATTGCATTTTTCTTGAAAAACGTATTAAACTAGGTTATCTGAACTCCTCGGATTCTTCTAACTTCAGTAGTTACAATCATAGAACCTGAAAACAGAGAGTGTAATTTAATTAAAATTGTATAATCAAGCCGGTAAAACAACAGTACGGTGTTATACGTTTGCTGCGCTTTGCTTTGGATCCTTCCAAACTAAGTAAACACTGAATATTAAACGAATAAAAAACTATTTAGTTTTAAAAACTTAGATGATTTCATTCTTTTTCTAAAATTCCTCTTTAACATCAGTATGATTTTGCATTCTATGAAATCAGTCATATAAGCAATGTTGCCACTGTTCTTGAAACACTTAGAAAATCGTGGTTTTATAATACTGCACTGCTTCATCTGATGACCAAAAGGTGATTCCAAAAAGTTTACCTTTAATCCCTGGACACAAAAAGAAGTCACGGGGTGCTGGTACAGGCCTGTATGTGAAGGTCCATGGTGCTGAACTTGAGCGCATTCAAGTAATCATTTTATTTGTTCTGAATAATAATTTTGAATTATTTCCTAACATTGTTTTAATCTATGGTGACGCTCTTGTTAACGCTGGAGCATTTTTTTTTGGTTCAGCGTATTAATTGAAACGATAAGATCAGCGCAGCCACCGAAGTGCCGTAATGTCTCCAGCTGGATACTTTTTGAATCCAGTACCTCTATCGACATGAGATTGTCATTTTAAGCACACTTACGGGCCGGCTTTGAAACCACGACCTTAACATCAGTCAACCAGCACCTAACAAACTCAACCATCCGGACAAGCTTAACGCCTTGAGCGATCATACGGACCTATTAATGCAAATAAATGTTTGTTTCATACTTGAACATTACGCGGTTCAGTGACTATTTCATTTATATCTGTAGTTACAACTTATAACAACAATGCTTGTAATTAAAAATTACACCAGAGTGTCCTTTCCTCGTTCAACTCAGGTATAAGCAGAAAGTTAGATTTTTTTGTGTGGGGGGGATCTTCGGGAAAAACCTATATGGCCATCGGGGAAAATCTGTTTTCTCTAGTGGCGCTCATATACACCCAAGCCCGAGACGGGACTCGAACCCGCTACTCTGCGCGACAGAACGCCTAGAGACATGCGCTCTAACGACTATGGCTACGAGCGCCGGCAAAGTTAAATTGAAAAGAAATAAACACTTGTAGGCTGACAACAGCCCCCCCCCCCATAGGAGAATAACTTCAGAAGTAATGTTCCTGATGATAATTGCCTCACAATTAAGTGATTATAATATTAAACATTGCCGTTTATTGCTAGAGATCAAACTGACAACCTTCGGGAGTTCTAGTACGATGTGAGGAAAAGCAGATATCAGTGTTAATAGATTGCATTAGAAAGAAAATATATAAATGAGGTGACAAAAATTCTAATAAGTTTCGATCTAGAATTAAACTGAATGGGCGGAAGGACGGCTTCCCACGCTTCCTGTGCTTTCAGATGTCTTGCGGGTTCCTACTATGAATGAAATCGGCAGCTGTGACATGAACAGATAGTATTCAGTCCACAATTCAAGATTCGCAATGTGGGTTTGAATATTGCTAAGGGGGTTTCTATATGCATGCTGATTCATTGTTCATCACTACCAGTTACTCATAAATATTCAAGTCATGTGTCTGATGTACTTCAGAAGAGAATAACCGGCTGTCCCGAAGAAGTAATATTTTTCACTCGGATCAATGAATTCAATAGGAAGCGTCTTGGGATGAATGGCCCTTCCCCTGCTTAACACCTACGACAGAGAAGTGGGCGTAAACTCCGCAGGGATAACTTCGCTTTACTTCCTACGCATTCATATATAATATATCAATCTTAAAGTACTTAGAACTAGCGAAACGATAAAGCACATTTTCTTACACATCCATCAGAGCTTAGTGCATATATCTGCAACCAATAAACAATACGCAAAACTACATTGGGAACTATTAGTAAACTTATCTAAGGGAGCTTGTCTAACCTTTACTATTTCATAGCAGTTATAAAAAATATCTAAAAGGGTATGCATTCACTTCAATTTAATGTCAATATTATACATTAAAAACAGCAGCAGCAGCTAGGGAAACAAAAGCCTAAGAAAACAGTCAACGTTTTACAAAATGCAAGTCCTATGTAACGTTGGTTAAATAAGTAAAATCGCAATTCACTTTTTATACTGTATTTTACATTATATTACTTTATATCTGTGAATACACAGTGCTCAGTAACTACGTTTGGAGCTCATGGCAAAATACTCATCCTGAACTACCGATATCGCCGTCCACAATATGACATGGACGTGACAGATAAAACTCCGAAACATTTGTTATGTTAGTATATCGAATTTATGACACGTTTACCAAACGCTCAGAAGCGATAATATTTGTGAAATCAAAATAACCAAGTGATTTTAACTAAGCGTTAAATGGAGTGGACAGCATTCCCTAAAAAGTCACACTGCATTTTCCGACTCCTACCACCCATGCATTTTAGCTATGCTACAAAAAAAGTAAATAAATAAAAATAATAAACAAGGGAAACCATGGAACTGGTTTCGAACTTAAAACATTTACGGGGGTCATGAATGTTCACCCGAACTATTCCTCCATGTGTGGCGTGAACTCACTTACGGGGAAATTGAATTTTATGGATCGTGTTAACATCTGAAACATACAACACTAAAAACAAAATCGTTACAGCCAAATTTTATGGACGAAAGTAACTGAACTTTGACAGTCTTTCGGTTTAGAAACTTTTAATAAAAACCTTGGTTTCAAATTCCCGAGAAATCGAATGTATTTAATGCTTATTTTTGAGGTATATGCACTCATGCACACATGCGCGTGGGAACTTTTTCAGAATTTATATTTTGAATATCTGTGATCATAAAAATTGCACATTTACAGAGTCCCCAAACCGAAATTTAGAATGGAATACTATACTTTCTTTACCTGATGAATAAAAAAAACGCCTTAGCTTAACTTCACAGCAAATGTTCACTGTGCATCCACAATATATAACTTCGTGAATGAAATATAGTCAGGATATATATATATATATATATATATATATATATATATATATAATGATAATCTGTATTAAAACAAAGTAATGTTTGTTAGCAGAATTCCACGGCTCTGCTCGCGTTATTGTTAATTGTTAATGTTCTAGTGTATGGCTAAGTCTGTAGCCTCCTCCCTCACTCCGCATTCCTCTCGTCAGCAATCATCCCTCTCTAGCACTATCCCCAATTTTTCCCCTCGTTACCTTTATGTAGACTCTAAGATTCCATTCTGTCGCGTTCTCCCATAACGCCGTTTCTCTCTTCCTCTGCGTGTATTTGTGTACGTGTGTATGTGCAATGTACTTTCATGTAACGTTTTGAAGCACGCTGTTTAAACTGATTTTTCTGGGCTATTAACAAAAACTGAAACCGATGTAAAAAGCCTACCAGTGCAAAACTTCGGTCCTTTCCTTACGCTTGCAACATGACTGGAGCTATATTGTTCCTTTGTTTTTCGTGATAACCGGTTTAGTTACTAGAATAATAAAAAAATGCAACATCTTAAATATTCATCTAATACAAACCTTGTGGTTCGCAAAACTTGTTAGAAATATTATCATTATAACCCCCCCTTCTTGGGTCAAGTAACTATACGCCATATACTCTGTTTTCTTAAGTGGAAGCCATGGTCTGTCACATGTTCATAACAATCTGTTTAGTTCACGTAATGAGAAAACTTACGCACGTGCACGTGCCCGTGCAAGCACACATTTATTAAATTGCTTTTTCTTACTTCAAAACAGCCGCTTATCCATGTTAGTATAGTTATTTATCCAAAATTAATAATTACCAAAAACACTGCAATTACAGCTCTATTCTATGTAGGTATAAATA
The DNA here is from genome assembly GCA_030765055.1 of Mantis religiosa. Lineage (NCBI taxonomy): Eukaryota > Metazoa > Arthropoda > Insecta > Mantodea > Mantidae > Mantis > Mantis religiosa. The sequence goes on along the minus strand of CM060948.1, from coordinate 103,996,546 downwards.
ACTGTGCAACACAATACCGCATCTATAATGCATATAATTTAATGAATAGTTATATAAATCTGTCAAAATAGTCTCCTACGTTTGTTATTTTCAGAAAAGGTCCGTCGATAATCAGTGGTCCAACACTATATTTTGCTTTCCACTAAAAATATCGACTTTAAAATTCGATTTTCAAAATACTTCGCAATAGATACGCTAGAAAAAAAGAATTGTCAGAAGATCCAAACTAGCACCCCTAAAGTTAACACATAACTATAATAGAACGACGATTAACCTTTTATGTGAAAACGTTTCAGGTACTCATTTTTCTAAGTCACTTTTAAGGTACTTAGTTGCCTAATTCACGAAAAATAATGAAAAATAATACAACTAACTTATATTTCTATAACATCAAATCCATTCTAAATATTTATGTGGCAGTGTATGTCGAAATCTGTATAATATTTATGCCGAATTAAAACATACGTTACGAACATAAAGATACCAACCTCTTCCAAAGTAAAGAAGTGACGCTGCGAAACATAGATGTTACACTCTATTACTGAAAATATTCTATCTTTGTAATCTCTCGAACTTTGCACGCAAAAAAATTAAATTATTGTATTATGCTGACCGAAATATTAAATTGTGGAAATTAGTCAGTACTTAAGTTGTACTCTGAGGTATTTGCTTTCCTGTAATTGAAGAAGTGGACATTTGTCTGTTTACGACATTAATGAAGGTGCAGAACTGTGTATATTGGAGAAGTAACAAATTCAAACTTATTTTAATAAAAGATTTCTCTCCGAGAAGGATACCATGCAGCATTAGATAAAAATCCCTCGGCAGAAAGAAAAGTTCCAAATGTTGTGCTTCAGGCTGTGGAAATTACTATAAATGATATGTAACACCCTCATATCAAACATTTATTAGAAAAGAAAGCCGATTGTGCTGATATTAAAAACATTGCATATACTCCAGCTATTTCTGTGCCCTTTAATATTCATTTTATAAGAATTAACGGTGATCGTATTCTACCTTCTTCCCAGTTCTCGCTTCATTAGCCGACAGGCCGTTTATCTCTAATTTAGTTCTTGTTATCGTCAATTACTTATATTTCCAATTACAAATGAGCAGTTATGGTAATGAGTATTTTATACTAATGCACATGTACTTGGTTACGTTGTCCTGCGACCTCAGAAAGCCAACAGAAGCCATGTGAAATATGAGCAGACTAGCAGATTATCGGTAAATGCAAATAAAATTATAGAAAATAATCAGATATTTATTCCGCTTAACTTCCAAAAATTCTGCTTCTCTGTATGGTCCCATGAGTGTAAGAATTCTCAAAACCTGTCGCTTTTATCCGGAATACTTAATGCAACTGTGGAGACCTAAGTCTTTCTTTGCAATTTCGGGAACAAAATGGATAAAGAGGCACACAAAGTTCTATCTTCGACTACCGCTGTATATTACCAAAAATGTAACTTAGAAATCTTCTCTGTAATAAATAAAGTTGTAAAATTTTGTTAATTTTAATAATGTTCATTCTAGGGATGGGTTGTAAAAGCAAGTTTCGAACTAGCTTGTGCATTGCGACTTGCTGGCTGCACTGCGTTCAAGACAAACTGGGTTAAGAAGCAAACTCAATCCTTTTAACCTCGCCAATTCCCATATGTTCCGCATAGAACACTATTTCATCACCTATAGAACATCTTTTCTAATTAAGAAAATGGATTTTTTTAATTACGAAGAGAGAATGTTTACCACCATGATATTCGTTATGCATTATTGCATCACTATTATTTTGCAGGCTGTGGTTAAATGTGAAGGCAAATCTTTAAATTTTTCAGCGATCCTTCACCGCACACGGAATGAATACATTGACTCTATAGAGAATGCAAAAGTGTAATAAAAATCTTGGCGCGCAAGGTTTCTCCATTTAGAAGAGTACCAATATCAGTTCTAGAGATTTATCAAAGGCACATCTTTTGTTTAAGGTTTTAATAAATTGTTTTGGCACGAGATTGTAATGGGAGATATCGTGGTTTTCGTAACAGAAAAGAAAACCTATTAAAGCGAAAACACGTGTTAGTTTGCTGCTTTACATATACAATGAACAAAAGGTTTGAACTTTAGACATTGTATTCGTGAATGGCAAAACTGCTTTTAAATTGAGTAGAAATTAAGCTTTTTTTTAGGCATTTTATTTGTGTATTTAACCAAGATTGAGAACACTCATACAGTATGGCAAGACTCCCTTATGTCACAGTTGTTCCGCATTGAACTGAGATATTATAGCAGAAATCTTACTCAAACGGTACAGTGTTAGAACTTGTACAAGCAGCTTGTTAGCTTAACCACGTGGAAACTTCCTTTCAATAACAAAGTACTCCACAGGAATCCCATAATTTTGTCTTACAATATCACCCGTTGGAGTGAAGAAATATGGTTCTCTAATAGTTACTGCGATAGATTATGTAAAGTGAATTTACGACATATAACGACCGATAACATTGTCAGACTTACCAGAGTTTGCGAATGCTAGTAAGTGACAGACCTAGACAAAAGAAACGGTTTTATGTAAGTAAACATCGCCACAAGACATTCTCACTAGTGTGATGTCCAGCTCTGCACTCACAGAAAGGCAAGTGGAGCTATGTCAACATATACTAGAGCTACCATAATTATTGTCAAATACCTACTAATAGTCCAGGTATGTAAGCTAACACACAGTGCATAATCCCTACTTCGACATGGTAACAGGAAAATTCTAACTCAAACAGCTATATAATGAAGATGAAACTAACTGCTTGTTTTTCTACCCTTACATTACTCGCTAAAGCACAGCATTTTCAAGTAACGGTTTCACATCAACAGTTTGCTCGTTGACAACTGAATACACCAAGTGTTTTAGACCTTTCTGATATTATAAATGCGAAATGATTTACTTTTGATACACATAGAATATTAGAAGAATATATTGCATTTTTGGTGACGTGCTAGATGAATAAGGTATTAAGCTTCCGCTTCCTAAAGTACGAGTAATGCAATTATTTGAAACTCCTCAGTTAAATAGATTTTCGGCAACCCACTTCTCAATTGAAGCCAGAAGGCGACCCACGCCTGCATACACCAGCATGCGAATGCCGCTATTCATAACCTCACATGTCAGAAAGGTATGCCATGCCAAAACAAGGGACGTGGTACTGGCATGCTGCATTCCGTATTAATCTCGCCCATACAGGACGGCCCCTGACATTGGAATGCGACATTGTAAGGCGCAAATTCTCCATAGCTTCTGCACATCAGATAAAGCGCGTGGGAAGAAGAGTAGTAGCGCGGAGTACACAAACGCACGTGATTACTCAACTTACGTGATGTTGCCGTACGTTTAGTGGCCAAGGTCAGGTATGTCGTGCGGTATATTTCATACACGGAAGTTAAGTGCATTAATACTTAAGGTCAGCAAGTATTGATTCTAAAGAGGTGTGAAAAGTATGTTGACACCTGTACCTGTGGCATATCCGGGGTCGGTGTCCTCGTCCTCCGATCCCGAGACCTCGTGATGACACTCTACCAATGCGGCCTGATGCAGCTCGCAGTGCTCCTGATGCCTGAAAGTTTCAAATTTTCCGCCGTTGTTGCTTGGATTACCGGCGAAGTTAGCTGCCCTAGATGCGTGTCCGCCACCTCCGCCGCCGCCACCACCGCCTCCGCCACCACAGAGCACAACAGCCAGTGCGCTCCCAGGTCCTGAGATGCCAACGTCCACGGAAGAGCGACGGGACAGGACATCGGACGCAGCACCCCTCGCCGTGCCAGGAAGTGGCAAGGTACCAGCGCAGCCGTCGTTGTTTTCACCACCACCAATGCCTACAACTACACCACCAACACCACTGCCGGCGGCGGACACGCTGTTGGATGCCGGACCTGCTGGTGCGCTGGACAGAGGTACCGCCGCCGCGGCCTGCCTACGCGGGGACCGCCCCCTGTCCGGCAGAACAGACGTGGCACTCCAATAACCCCACGCCATTCCAGACCTGACCTCTTCTCTCTCTCAGGTGACTGCCGCAACGGTATGTGCGTTCGACTCAAGGGTGGGGTTCCGTCACGACCTCCCGAAAACCGCGTCCGCGAGAGAGTGCACACGATGATTTCGACCGACGAGAGCAGCTGCCTAGTTCTGCACTGACGATGCTGGTAATGCTTTGCGCAAGCCTCACTTTCCCGGCCGACCTCTAGACCGGTTGACACAGTGCGCATTACGCCGACGCAAAGCTCCGTTCCCCTTGCCGCTTGCGAGGGTGTGGGCGATCAACTACCTGAGCAGGGAAATGTTTGGATGCGGTATTAAACAATAAGGTCACGCACAGCCCTCTTCTTCCGCAATCTTGGTCATCTCTTCCAAAACATACTCCTAGTAATATTATTATAGCTCACGGATTTAGTAGCGAAGCCCGCAGTTCGTATTTCTATTTTCCACGCTCTCTCCCTCTCTGTGAAAACGTGCACATCGTCTGATATCTTAAAAAGTGTTACTTTTATCACATGCTCTATTCCCAAAACGGAACCTAAAACATATTTCATAAAAAATTGCATTACAATGGTTCGATCACACTTGGGTGAAAAAATAAACACACATACAAGCAATGCCATTTATGGACTAAAGTTAATTAACTATATAGGTACACACAGCAACATCAATTATTCATCGAAAATCGAAAATCTCAATCTATTCCTCCACTAGAAATTTGCTACATCTATGTTTATTCGAATGCAACTGTTCTCAAAAGAAACTTATTCCGAAAAGGGACAACATGTTCACACTTTATTTCAAAGTTTTTGTCGAAACATAAAAAAGACGAATATATAAAAATTATATAGTTTTGTAACCAATAATACGTACTTTCATATCTACTCTACTCAGAGTTCACACTGTTTATTTATATGAACTATACAGCCTCTTATATGATAAATATTCACTTGAAAGTGAAACAACTATTAGGCGGTATCACTATTATATACATTATGTAACCCAAAACATGTATTAGTTTAAAACTGAGCGACAATTATATAGGGTATTTGAAAAATCAGTTAAAATTTTAAACCGTTGTAAATATTGTAATATTTAACATAGGAAAGAATTCAAAGAAACAAAAGAAGTCACATACTGGGCAAACAATGGGGTTTTACAAAACACTGAGATGTCCTCTATTCTTTTTTATTGAACGCACACAATTCTTGCTATGACTCCATACACAGTATTTTAAGGATGTCTTGGAATATTAACAGCTTCTTGCTTGATACATCTTTTACCTCCTGTTGGGTTGTTAGATGTCTCGAAAAACATGCACTTTTGGTAACCTCACAACAAAAGTGGTCGGAATCTAGAGGTCGCGGCTACCACTTTGCTGGGAAGTGTATACTAAAGACACGATCACCAAAGATCTGGCTAATTAATTGTTTTACAGGGGTTTAGATATAGAATGGAGTACCATCTTCCATGAAGATAAAGTTTTCCATATCATGTGTACTCAGTCTAAGGATGACGATGTTTTGTAGTATGCCATGTTAGCGCTCACCATTTACAGTAACAGACAGATTTATTCCATTGTTGTCTTCGAAGTAATTATGGCCAATGATGTACTGTGAATTAAAGCCTCAGTTAAAATAATTTTTAAAGCATAAAGAACTTCCCTAATTAAAATTTCAGGGTTATTTTCTGATCCACCTCTGCCATTTATTTGTCTTAACTCCATTAAGAGGAAGTATGCTTCAATGTCCCCCCCAAAAGAAAGAAAACCTCCCGCCAATCTTTATTAATTTAAATCTCTGCTATCACGAATACAGCAACATTAATTTTCTCCACTTGTCACATTCTTTGTGTGCAAAAATTGGTTTCAGTTTGTATGGATACATGCTCAGATGTTTTCTTAGAATTTTCCAAACTACGACAATACTCAGTTGAAATTGTCTGATACCTGTGCAACACCTCTAATTCCATAATTATTATTCCAACTTTATTATTTGCATGCAGCACTTCAGCAACAGCTACCTCACTGATTACCTTGGGCTGCTTATCAGCAACTGAACCAGTTTACTCAAACTTCCTCATGAAGTCCTAATAGTTACGAATGGAATATGAACCTGCTCTTAAGTTGTTAAGACAATTTCTTCAGACCTTCGGAAAAACCGCTCTTGCTTTCATAATGACCTTGAATCAGCTGTATTCTATCATTTAGTGCTACAGCCGCGATTTTTAACTTAATATTTCTTACAGCAGTATGAATAAAATTACTAATACTGTATTCAACAAACTTATACCGATGGTAATGGTGAACTGGAAGGGAGAAACATACAGAAACCAAAACCCATTTTTGGCGAATATATAATTTCTTTCATTTTTCTCCTATCTCAAATGTTATAAATTTATAGTGGATTAAAGTCTCAAATGACCTTTGAAAGACCTGATACATTAGCCCTTATTTACCTGCAGTATCTACCAATAAGCTCACGAAGGGGAAAATTAAAACACATTTGAAAATTACTACTGATAAGGCAGTTATTGACTAGTAGGGCTGGTAATTTTGTAAATAATCGATATGATATGGAGAGAGAAAAAATACTTGCAATAAATAATTTCCGTATGTTCAAATCAGTGTGTCCATAACATCAGAAACAAGAGTTGAGATTTTGTCATGAGGAAAGGATCATTAACAAGTTCTTTACTGCGGAAAATAAAGGTAAACAGAGCTCTAGTTAATTCATGACAAGAAGCCATTAGATGAAGGCGTACCTGGAAATCAGTTAAGCTCGGAAGTTAGGAAGGTGTGATTACTAAGTAACCTACGCCAAGGTCTGAAAATTAGAATGGGAATGGAATTCTTAGGATCTAGTAGGTCACCTAGTTCAAAATTGTATTCACTTGGTGGATAAGGAGCTTCGAATTTGAATGTAATGTAGGAGCTTCTGTGCGGGAATTCAGGTTATACGTGAACCTCAGATGACAAAGGAGGGAGCATTTCTGAAATCCGTGTATTTTTTTTCTTCGTATTTGACGGGGTTACAGAAGTGTTCTCTCTGATTGATCATGGACAGTCCACAGCACCAAAGACCGCACACGGTTATACTGATTTGATGGTCACAGACAGGGAAATCTCAAATTATCATTTCCGCGATTCAAAGCAATTAGCCTCTCATTATTATGACAGAATGGCATTTTTAAAAGTACTAATACATCAAAATTAAGCAGATTTAATAATTCATCAGTTACAATTTATCATGCTACGATTTACAAACAATTAAATTGTGCATTCTCAAACAAGCTACTTGTTTGAAACAGCTCAGATTGAAACAACTTGTTTAAAACAATGTACATTAAATGCAACAGCCATTAACTGGCACTGTTCATTCCCACAAACAATCAAGCATACTCTTGAGACAAAGGTTCTCGTACTTCACCACAGGAACAGTTGGCAGCAGTTTTTTTAAGACCAAGATATTCGAGACGTCCAATGTGACTCGCACCATATTTTTGTTATCAGTGCTTAGATTGTGTCATAAATCCAAGTTAGTAATTTAGAATTCTTGGAAAATGCCAATGTCACGAAAAAATTAATTAAATCGCATGTGTGTTTTAATGGCAAGCACATTTTCCTGCACCAATTGTTTTATTTTTAACTTAAGGCTTTGAAGTTATGTAGCAGTCGTGTATGATGAGAAGTTTAAAAGAATAGTTCTGCAAAATATCTTCTCCAGCATTACAATGATGCTAAAATATAAACAAACTCTGAGTTAATATTGATAAAATAACAAATAAACATTTTTTTTCAAGTGCTTCATTATTTGAGGAAGGAAAAATTCTTGAAAATCTAACACCTACATACTCAAAAGTTCCTGTTAAATATGCAGCGCAGTAAAAAATAAATAAAAAAGTAACGTATCCAAAATTTGGAATGCAAGAACGAAATCGTAAAAAATAATAATAAAAAATTTACGTCCAGTTACTGAGTTGGAAAATGACAAGTCCGCCCCACCTTTAACTACTGTGGTCCTATCAGTGCCCGTCCCCCTTTGGAATATATCAAGGGTGTTAGCTCCTAATCGTTCGGTTGTATCATTAGATCACGCACACATTCACACTCTCATTCATACTTACAGACTCTGGGAAAGATGGGGAATCCTCTTGGCTGGAGAAAAATTACCACCCCCAGCCGGGAATTAAACCCAGGACCCTTAGCACGACAGGCAGGTGCTCTACCGACTGAACTACAGGGCCAGCCTTATGTATTGTTATGAACAATATAAGTTTTCAAAAGTACCGCCCTAATCGCACGGAATATACAGTATAGCACTTGATTAGGTATAGGTTTGCTTAACGTGGGAGCGTGACGACAAACAGGTACTATTTCCCAGCAGGAAGTAAATGAGTTTAAACGAAAGCATATACTGATACTTGAAAAACACAAAATGATACTGAAAACTGATTATAACGTTGATTACTAATCTGTAGTCGGTTAATAGAGAGTGACATAAACAGTAATTTTCCGTTCAATCTGATGTACTTTTGCTGCTCAGGAATACATATGCAAAAGGGACTTACCTGAGATGCCTTTTTGGAACATACAGTCATCACTATCACAGAAACAGACTGAGTATTAGATCATTCAAACGGATTCCACAAATTATACCAAAAGTATTATAGGTGGTACTTTTCAAGGAGTTACAAGATTATCAATTATGAGCATCAAAGACTAACACTATTATTGTTTCTTGCGTGTACACTCAACTTCTGCCAACGAAACTTAATTATTATGAAATCCACTTTTATATTTGTCTGTATTAGAACACATGTTCTGAGGTAGGTGTTATTACAGATGACTATACCAATGAGAATACAGACCATCAAGGGGATTGAATGAAATTGATTTTTGTGAAGTTGCACAGCTAAACAACAAGAATAAATAAATAAATAAATAAATAAATAAATAAATAGAGATAGAGAGAAAAAAGAAAGAAGAGAGAGAGAGAAGGACAGAAAGAACGATAGGGAGAGAGAGAGAGAGAGAGAGAGAGAGAGAGAGAGAGAGAGAGAGAGAGAGAGAGAGATTGAATGAAATTGATTTTTGTGAAGTTGCACAGCTAAAAACAAGAACAATAAATAAAGAGAGAAAGAAAGAAAAAGAAAAGGTAAGGTAGAAAGAAAGAAGGAAAGAAAAAAGAAAGAAAGAAAGAAAGAAGGAAGGAAGGAAGGAAAGAAGGGAGGGAGGGAGGGAGGGAGGGAGGGAGGGAGGGAGGGAGGAAAGGCTCTGGCCTTTAGTTTAGGCGAGTCCTGTGCCTTGCAAAACAAATGATTTTGCACCCAGATGTTGTGTACTACGACCGACAGAGATCAACTACACCCCTCCCCAAGAAGAAAAGATGAAGTGAAATGTCCACAGGAGGGTGCAGGTTCGAGACGGTCATGCCACACACGCGAAAGTCCATGCCATTTGGCTGCCTCGAAGATATATCCCGCTACTGGGGTTCCCAGGGAGGGCGACGAAGGACCAGCCCGCCTCGGTAGCGTAGATGGCAGTGTCTGCCTCACGTTCAAGAGGTCCCGAGTTCGAATCTCGGTTAGGGCGAGTTACCTGAATAAGGTTTTTTCCTGGGTTTTCCCTTATCCTGAAAGACGAATATCGGGTAGCTCTAAACTCTATGGACCCCGGACTCACTTGAGCATCATTTCACCCATTTCCATTCACGTCCGATATGACTTAACGTTGGAGGACCTAAATCGCAAAAAAAAAAAAAAAACGAAGGACCATTTGTAGCAGGCAGCGGACTAGTGTACACCTGAAATGCTTTGGTGCAAGCTAACCTACACACTTTTTGTCCAGCACCACCTAATGCCACGAAACCCTGAAGCATAGCTGATACACGAGAAGAAACTAAATGAAAGGAAAGTGTGGGAACGCACATAGTAGCTGATGTGAAAACTCCGAAATTCCGTCTACCGAGCAGAGAAAATCACAAAAATCTCCAATGGGCCAACAATGAAAAGCGCACCACGCGCATGAGACATCTTTGTCAAGCCGACTCTGTATCGGGATTGGGCTTATAAGTTAAATATCCTTTAACGGGTTAGGCCATATAGTGCAATGAACGAAATGGGTGAAATAATGCATAAATGTCCGAGGTTCATAGAGCTTAGAGTCACCCCACATTCATATTTCAACATAAGGGAAACCCCTGAAGAAAACCTTATACAGGTAACTTATTCTAACCGAGGAGAGCTCTTTAGCCCGCCTTGGTACTTAGATGGTAACATGTCGGCTTCACGTTGAAGAGGTACCGAGTTCGAAACACGATAAGGGTGAGTTACCTCGATAAGTTTTTCGGGGGTTTTCCGTTATCCTGAAAGACGAATATCGGGTTACTCTAAGCTCTATGAACCCTCGACCCATTTGAGCATCATTTCGCCCATTTTATTCATCGTCCGATATGACTTATGGTTGGAGGAGGTAAATTAAAAAAAATACTCTTTTGAATGTGGGACAGGCACGTTACCTCAATACCACAGAGGTAGGCTATGAAAAAAGTGTAGTTATTTAGGCAAGCTGCTGCCTTACCTGCGTAGCGTCTATAAGAAACGTCCAGACGTTCATATCTGCCGAAGAAGTCGACATTAGTGGTGCCCTATTTGCCGAAATCAACAAAATAATGTTAGGGGTGTTAATATGTGTTATTAGTGTGAACGTTTCATACATTTATGATAAAGGCTGATATATTTTAATTTTTTCTTGTGCATTTCGGACAATATAAATTTTCTAATATTATTACACAGCGAAATACATATTGTGGCGCAGCAGCTATGGCACAAAGTTACGGGAAGTTCGGCGCCGGGGAGTCGAAACATCAAACAAGATGACATGCGCCCTCACCCAGCCTAAACACCATAAAAACTATCGCCAGAGAACTAAACCATTCTGGTTGTTTCGACATCCCGAACGCTCTGGAAAGTTCCTGCGGTATATAAGCAAGTCCTCTCGCGAAGCGTCTCACACAACAGTGGTGCCGGCGTTAGCGGATGTCCGTAAATCCGGACAAAAGCCACGCCATACTTTTCACAAAGCGCCACACCCCGCAGACTGCCCCAACTTCAGCTTCCGAGGTCGAAGGATGGAGTGGAGTAATTCTGTCCGATACCTTGGAGTAACATTGCATAGAGGCCTAACCTTTCGCCAGCACATCAGAGACCTAGCGGCAAAGGTACAGGGAGCAATCGCTTCCCTGTATCCTATGCTGGGGTCGAGCTATATGCCGCTTGGCCTGAGGTTATACCTCTTCCGAGCGCTGGTGATTCCCGTGATGCTATATGCATGCGAGATCTGGGGCATGGCCGCAGATAGCTGGCTGGCATGGCTTCAACGTGCACAGAATAGAGGACTACGGTCTATCTATTCTGCGGCTCGCTATTTTCCTACCACGTTGCTTCACGAAGCCTCGGGATTTCCATATGTGGAGGACGAAGTTAGGCGCCGGGCAACAAAATTCTACGCAACTTTACCAACTCATAGAAGCACCTTTGTTAGGTCACTGGGAGATTATGACCCCACTAGACGCTGTTCTAGACAACATCGGGTTCCCCGCATGGCATGCGGGCACCCAAGATAACCCAGGAGCTAATCCTAATAGCAGCTAAAGCTGAGCTCCACATAATCTCCTAAGTTGTTTGGCAACAAAATTCTCCCCAACCCAAACTAAATTAAAAACACCAGGGTGCTGTGTATTGCATCCTGTCCTTTCACCCTGAAGGTACAATAATTGTAACCTCACAAAATTCATCAACATCAAAACCTACACCATATCCATCCTACAAAATCCCGTATCGAATACCTTACCTGCGGTAAAACCCTAAGCGGGTGGGCACGCAGCAAAAACCATCTGGCTATATACAGCCAGCCAGCACCTCATGGTCATGTCAAGCGAGCGGGTCTTGTGGTGCCGGAGAGTGAGACTGTCTGGCGAGAGGGGTCCGAAGTGATAGTCGCAGAGCGAGTGACTCAGTGTGTGTGACGAGAAGCGCTGTTCTCCAAATTGATGTCTGTGGTAAAGCGTGAAGAGTGCTAACGGGATTGGAGACGCCTTGTGTTCGAATCTCAGCGATTGAAGCGGACGGAAGTATTTCGGGAGTATTTCCTTACACCGCTAAGTCACGGAAGAAAGAAAAGTGAGCGTGAGCAGTAGAATTTCCAACTAGAGTAAAACTAGATTATTAAGTGATAGTGAAAACTAAGTGCAGTGTTGAAAATCTGAGCATAATCGCAATATTTATAATCAAACTACAAATACGCATAAAGCTTATTGTAACATTCAAATTAACACTTAAAGATGCCACTGGGAAGTCCTCACAATTATATGGTTTATGGTAATAGTTTCTTAGTAATCAGTTTTACTTATAACTTCCCATAAGTTGTTTAGATCGTTAATGTAATGTAAGCGATACAGTTTACATTTCAAATGCATGTGAAGAATAATTAATATATACCGTAAAGTAAATACAAAACCTGTCGAGGAATAAACCTGAACTTCTGTATAGACAAAGTGATAATTACGGAACTCAGGGTTAGCGGATATTTCACAAGGACAAATGTGGTATCATATGAGGTCAAGAGGAACCTCCTTTGTGGATCATTTTCCCATAACGTAATGACCCTAATTAGAGGCTACTTAGTAGCATATTACACGTGGCGAAGGCTAACCTAATTATTAAGAAATGAAGTTACCCACTGGAGTTCACAACGAAAAGCTGCTACTGAACATACCAGATTCACCCCAACTATGGTCTGTGGGTAGTACATAAATTACCAAGGGCTTTAAGGTAATTTGCTGAAGCTTTATAAACTGGGCAAGTAGATGTTCCGCGGCAAAAATCATCACTATAAGTGAATACTTCAAAGCATTATCGGAACATAAAACAAAACCATAACTAAAACCATAACCATAACATATATATATTAGATGAGTAACTTGTGTTGATACGCTAATCTAAAGTCAATTAATTTCATTTTGAATGTTTGTTTCTGTATACTATTTGTATATGTTATTTTTCATTCAAAAATGCCGAAATCGGTAACTATAAGCATAAAACAATTTAGTTCCACTTAGAAATCAATTTATATGGTATTTGCCTTCACCAAGGGTGGTTTCAATATAGCAAGAGATCGAAATATATAGTTTACAGACCACTGTGAAACATTAATAAAACACATGTTTATAACTGCTGTTTCTAACAAGTTTCCTATACACAGAATCCTCATTGAATGAGTATCATCGTTATGTCGATGACCTACAGCTAAAAAAGTTCCGTTTGTACAAGGATACGTTGTTCCAGCCTTGCTATCAATCTGCAGCTATTGGTGGAACATTATTAGTTATTAGCCCCACAGACACGCATTAGTTGAAATCATTCAACGTTCATTGTCATTCTACTATCCACTGAAAGAATCGACAAACAATTTGAGTATTATTCTTGATAATTAACTTCTTTGGCCCAATAAATGTTGCTGAGGCTTGCAGGAGATAAAATTGTTTAACCCACATTTTCAAACCTTGAACATACCATTGCCTAGAAAACTTAAGAAAGCCTTTATTGCAAACAATGGTGGTGACCACTTAGATTACTGAGATTCCTTTAGCACAGATTTACGGACTGATCTTTCATGTAAATTATAGCTGGCCCACAGGTACGTACTCAATATCTTTAGCGTACGTCATACCGAGGGGAATGACTCAGGTGGTTTCGTCTGTGGTCCATATTCGGGAGGCCCAGGTTCAATTCCCGTGGTCAGCCTATCTGACTCGTGGGATTTTTCGGGGTTTTCCAGGGTCGCCAGGCTAGGTAGGTTAACCACAGCCCCCGAATTTTCTGTCCCTCCATTTCACCTTCATAATTATTTCATACCATCTCACATCTGGTGGTCTCTTTCAAGGTAGAAGTGTCGGTGGGTGTCCCGGCGCTACATGGCAGGATGATATACTCCTGATAAACATCTTCGCTCTCCGGTGGGAGAGTCTCCGGCTTCCGAGCCGGCCTAGTGGGCCGTTTCAGAAACGGGGTCGGCGGAATGCCGGTTGTGCAAGCCTACTGGGAGTGTTCCCAGCTCTGGCGGCGGCCTCCCTTCTGCAAGCCGGACTGTGGACCATTTCGAGGCCGTGGTAGGAATCTTGCCCTCTGCACTGTCATAACTCCTTGACATCGGCCGCCCTCTGTCTCCTCTCACCTCATTCTTTCTCCTCACTTGCGGCATAGATACAAAAGGTCCGTCTGGTCGATGTGCCGAAAGCCCTCCTGAGAATTCTATCCTATCCTACTTAGGATTATAATCTGTGTAACATCATCATCTCCAAGAGTTGCAATTCTTCCGTTTAATAAACTTTAGAAATATTCATTGTCACTTACTTCCCTTATACTTATTCTCATTTCTAATTATTTATTCTTATCTCGAAACTTCAAAAAGTTTAGAAAGTTATCGCTAATTTTAAAATCAACTTACTGACAATTTCTCTACTCATCTTCTACCATGAAAGTTGTTGGAATTCATTGCCAGAATTTACGGGGCTGTCAAACATTAAATCTTGTTACCTAAGCTACGGTGTAGTTATAATTAAATTTGCTTCTCTTCTGCTAATATCTTTGTTTATTTTATTTTGTGTTCCTCTGAAGACGTACCAAATTTTTTCTATACAGTTGAGCGGAAGAGAAGGCCAAATAATCTTGCTGCGATATGAATGGAAACTACATAAACTACATAAATACATTATTAATAACAACTAAACACTAGTAACACAACTTCACTTATCTTATATAAATCCTGGGGACCGGTTTCAAAGCAAACATCTGCTTTATCCTCAGCCACTCAGCTTGACATCCACCCACTAACTGACTGACTGACCTTGACCACTACCGGAGTTTGAAGGATAGCTCCTTATCTAACTGCCATCTACCGGGGACAACACAAACTTATTGATGATGTCTATAGGAGGGATATCAAAATTCATTACGCGATCCTTATTTTTCAAAATAAATATCTTCTCCCAAACCATTAAATCTATCGGTTCCTTCAATTGTTTCAATTGTTTGATAGATTTAACAGCTTAAGTATAAAAAACTCATTTGAGTTAGTAAACAAGATCAGCAATATAGTATTGTCAAAAAATGATAGGCTTGTTTCCTTTGACGTAACTGCCCTATTTCCCAGTATTCCCAAGGGTAAACTTCTAACGTTTTTAAGAAAATGGTTGAGTTCTAATGATTTGGATAAGGAGTCAATAGAAGATTTTATGAAACTTACTAATCTGTGTTTAGATCAAAATTTCTTTACTTTCAATGGAAATGTTTTTCAACAAATTTCAGGAGTAGCCATGGGTAGTCCCCTTTCACCCTTTCTTGCTGATCTATTTATGAGTTTTTTTGAAATAGAAGTCACTAAAGCTTTTCCTTCAATTTTTAAAATATGGTATAGATACGTAGATGACATTTTTGCCATAGTTCCTGAAGGATATATAGACGAGGCTTTAAATATTCTAAATTCACAGGATAAAGCTATCAAGTTCACAATAGAAATTGAAAACAATGGCTACATCCCCTTTCTAGATCTAAAAATAATGAAAAATAACAATAAATTAAGTTTTGGCATCTATAGAAAGTCAACTCACACGGATAATTATATCAAAAATAAAAGTTTTAACCCTATGTCACACAAATTTGCTGTTTTTAATAGTTTGATTTACAGATTGATAAACATACCTCTAAATGAAGAAGAATTTAATGCGGAATATAAACATATTATAAACACTGCTTTAATTAACGGCTTTAATAAAGATTTTATAATCAGAAGAATGGAAAAAAAAATTTAAATATCAAAAAAATGTTAATGATGTTTCCACTCTTAAAAAAGTAAAAGAGGATTATAATTTCAAAAAATTTACTTATCATCCGTGGGCAAATAAAAAGTTCCAAAAAATTTTCAAAGAAGTGGGTATAATACTAGCACCTCATAATAATTACAGTATAAAGAATTTGCTACAGTTTTCAAAAAAAGACAAAATTTCAGACAACAAAAAATCTGGTATTTATCAAGTTAACTGTTTAGAATGCGATAAGATCTATATTGGTAGAACCAAGCGTAATTTAGAAACCAGAGCGAAAGAACATTTTAGAAATATTAAATATAAACAGACCGAGAAATCGGCAGTGGCTGATCATTTTTGGTCATATAACCATGAAGTAAATCCAGAAGTTAAATTATTGAAACAATTGAAGGAACCGATAGATTTAATGGTTTGGGAGAAGATATTTATTTTGAAAAATAAGGATCGCGTAATGAATTTTGATATCCCTCCTATAGACATCATCAATAAGTTTGTGTTGTCCCCGGTAGATGGCAGTTAGATAAGGAGCTATCCTTCAAACTCCGGTAGTGGTCAAGGTCAGTCAGTCAGTTAGTGGGTGGATGTCAAGCTGAGTGGCTGAGGATAAAGCAGATGTTTGCTTTGAAACCGGTCCCCAGGATTTATATAAGATAAGTGAAGTTGTGTTACTAGTGTTTAGTTGTTATTAATAACCTAGTTTACTTCACTGTCAGCAGCTTCAGTTTTTTACATACATAAATACATAACTGTGAAGCTGTTGAACCAGGAGATCCGTGGTTCAAATCCCGGCCATGGCACTGAATTTTTCAGGTTGGTTCTATCTGAAAGCCTATATAAGGCTAGTGAGAAGAAATGATTAATTTTCATCAATTAACTTACGTAACTATTTAATAAGGTGAAATCAAGTATTCTGCGTGTGTTGACACACATTTTGAAACGAGCCTAAGAGAAACATTAAATTATTGTAACCTACTATATTTTATTTTTCGCTTTATAGAATTTCAGTACTTTAAATCACGTAATGTTGGAGCTGGTAAAGGCACTAACCTAATCGCGGAGCCATCTATGCAGCAATAGTTCATACACAGAACGTACCAACCTTTTAGTGATCAAATCTTAATGTAAAAAGGAGGATTTTGTACATATAATTTCTATTGTAGTCTTCATTTGTTTACAAGAACAATCCAGAAATAACTAATACGAGTATAATTTTTATTTCTGTCATCCGTTGTTTACTTGCAAATACTAGATATCGTTTTGCATTGACCATTCGTATGTTAACAGTGGAACACATATTGATAATATTAAAATAATTTATAAATCAATAAGGTGAGATTATGAAATAAAGTATGAAAAACGGAAATTATTCTTTACAACTATTGTATAGAAACGCCAGAGAGAAATATTATAACTCTAGAAATTTTCATGCGAGATTCTGGTTACATGAGACAAAATATAGCTCCGATCAAATAACAAGCATAATGGGCATACGAGTTAGTGTGTAATTAAACATTATGTTATTATTCTAGAAAAATCGCTTTATTGCCGCTTTTCGAAACATCACATTATAATACATCCGCAGAGAGTGGCAGGACGACAAAGATGAGGAGTAACTAGAGCAGTGCAGAGCAGAGGGTGAGGCTGACCATAGCGCCGCCCCCTCGCCCATCCATCCGTTCGTCTCTCCATTCAATAGGTGCGTGAGGGGCCATTTTTAAGCCACAACCAGATATTAAAAATGCGTATGCGTATGTACGTCCCAGTGTGTTAGCTCATAACGCAAGAATGAAAGTTCCATAAAATTTACCATAGGTACCACATAGAAAATAGATGATATATTATCTCAGTTATTAGTCTCCAAAAAGGAGACGCATCCCGTTGTAGGTTAAGGAAAAGCCACAAGTTTTGGTACTGCTAAGCACTATATATGCATTTTCATTTTAAGAAAAAGTAGTTTTATAAACGCTTTTCGAAACACTACATGATATCTACACTGCACAATGAGAAGCAGTGCAGAAGGTAGAACAGAGGCGAGACAGAAAAATCAAGTGAGAAGGTGAAAGAGTGCGAGAAAATGGCTCGAGACAGAGGCGGGAGAGAAAGAGGGAACACAGTAGTTTGTCCATTGTTAATACAGTAACGCGAATACAGCTGCGGGTTCCACAGGTACATAGTCGATATTTTCTGATAATTTTCTTCTTCGAATAAATAACTTGTCCTAACATGTATATTAGTGTATACAGAAGGGAAAAAACTAAGTGTTAAAACTTTTGTTACGGTGTTTTTGAATGACACAGCCACTGGCATATAAAACACTTAGATAGTAGGTTATAAGGCACTTCACGTTTACGTTTAAACAGCGGAGGTATACTTCTGTGAAAAACCCTAGACAAAAATGTAAAAAACATATTTTTGACAAGCTTTGTTACTGCAGAATTCCCCTGAATAAGTAATAATTACACCAACAGTCGTTTCTTTCGTTACAGTTTTCCACTGCACTTCTTATGACATAATGACGATATTAAGTGTTTTTGTGTGTGTTTTAGATACTTTAACATCCATATAAGTAATGGTTTATGTTAACCTTTTGAACATTGTGTGATACATAGTATGTCGAACAGAAAGAGAGAGGGATGGCGGAAGGAGAGAAAGAGCGGAGGAGAGTGCCGCACAGAGTAGACTCTTAAAAGTTTAAAGCAATAATGCTTGTATGGCTAAAGGTTCTGACAGTAATCTAGGAAAGAACTAGCTATTCCAACATCATTACTGAAATGTAATGAGCACAGAGACATTTTTGGTATATTCTTCCATTCCTCTTGTTAATTTAATAATTGGTAAGAGATGTACTAGGATTCTGGAAATAAAAAGAAATTTAAAACTGCAAAAGTACTGGGAATAAATGGAGAAAGGAAGAAGAACTTATGGATATTTTAATAGTATATATGAAAGATTGTATTTAACATTGTTTCTACCAACAAAAGGACTCATACATTTTATAACAGTTCACGGGCCGTATAAAACATACTGGCAAAAAAAAAAAAATACAGTTTTTATAAGTGATATTTGTGATATATGCAAAGTTAAAGCTACCCAGAGCACGCGCTATTTGAATGTAATAAGTACGGCCAATAAAATTTAGAAGAAAGGAGGTATTTAGATGGAATGCACCTATATGATATTATAAAGAGTGCGTATTTTGTAAAATAAGAGCTTGACTAGTTTTATAAGCAAAAAAGATTGGTAGGAACTTTTAATTAGTCAACATCCTGATAGTAGGAGCGATACACCTCAAGATTTAAGAAGAATGTTAAGAATACAACAAAAAGAATGAAAAGAGAGAACGGAGAATGGATGATGAGAGAGTAATGGAAGATGAAAGATGGGAAGAAGGGCCGGCGTAGTTGAAGGAACGGCCGTGGTGGAGGAAAGGTACGGAGATTGCAGAAATAATCCATGTAATAAAGTCTGTTTAGTTAACTCATGTGCAGTCGGCCGCTGCCTTTGACGAACCCTTATAATCGTTTTACAATCGTCTTAAAATCGTTTTTACAGGAGACGGACCCCGCTAGGCCACTTGTGATAGACATTTTGGTGTGTTTTATAGCGAGTCTTTAAGTGTATTAGTGAATTTGTTTTTCTTTTTTCAATTTTTTAATAAAATAGTTGAAATATTTGCATAATTTTTTTAGTTTAATGGAAGATGAATTTTTTTCTTTTTTAATTTAATTTGAAATAAGTTTAGTGCTAATGAAATGTGTTGAATTATGGAAGAAAGAAGTGATTAAATGATTTAAAATAAAGTTAATATACTTAATGTAAAAAGATATTTCTGTAAAAAATTAAGAAATAAGTGATGAAGAGAAATAATAAAAAATAATTTATTGAATCAGTATAAAATGATATATGTTAATAAATATAAAGGAAACATAAATATATTTAGACTATTAGTCTAAAATTATGCTTAAAATAAATTAAAGTTTAGCATAATTGAATAAACTTATTGTTAAAGTGCAGTGCTGGATACCGGTGCTTTTAATGTTCAAAAAAAATGTTTGCCAATTATTGTTACTTAAAGTTTTAAAAAGGCAGCCGGATACCGGCTGTAAGTGCTGGATGCCAGTACTCTTAAGATAGGAATTAATATTTTTAAATTGTTCTTTAATATTTTATGTATTTTAATTAATTCTTCTTAATTTTTAATTGTAGTAGCGGTAATGTCTGAAAAAATGGATGTAGATTATTATATGTATTTTTTGTAATTTATAAATAAATAGATAGATGTGAATATGTACCTCGGTGTGGATACTAGATGCGTGAGTACCATATTCAGATTTAATTTCATTTAAAATTCTTCCATTATTACTGACTCAACGACAAGGTTCGAAGGGAGGACTTAGCACCTCAACCTACAGAAGATATTTGGTGTCATATTGGAGCTCTCTTCGAGAGAGTTGAGAGTATACTAAGGGTAGCGGTATCTCAGGAGAGACGACAGCAAGCGCAAGCCCCTGACAGCTGCAACGTTAAATTCCCGGTAGGGGTTCGTACAACCGGCTGTCCCTTATCCTGTAGGTTTACACATTTCCTACGAAACCCAGCGGACGATACAAATTCCTTACCATTCGCGCCAAAACTCACAACCCTTTCATACGCAAGCAGGAAGACAGGTGTGGTAAAATGGGTGAAATGGAGGGACAGGGAATATGGCAGATGTAATACCCGCCCAAGCATTGGCCTAGCGACCCAGGGAAATCCCCTGAAAAAAATGGAGAAGTTCGACCATGGGAATCGAACCCACGACTTCGCGAATGCGGTCCAAAGACGCTAACGCCTGCCCGTCGGTATCATTAATGATAGTCCACTATGATATGTATGCTATGATTTTGCCCTCTTGAACAAGTCCATCGCTCTGCCTAAATTCTTGTCGCTCCCAGCTTGTACTTAATTTTCATCTCCTTTTACAGTGTTGACACCACGAGTTTACTTTTCTCTGCTGCCAGTAAAGTAATGCTTAATTGCACTGAAAGCGCTCTCAAAGGCAATGTTTGTACAAGCAAGGTAAAGAATTGCAAGAGCGCACAATTACTTTCACCGGGAGAGGACAGGAAAATGTTAAACAGTTCTCCGTTTCAAAATAATTTTAAAACGAATTGTGCGTCAAGGTATGTCGGAAATACGTTTCCTTAAGTAAAACATTTACTAAAGTACACCGACCTCCCTTTATTATCTGCTTTGATAAATGTCTTGAAATTGTTCGAGATTTAATATATACCTACTTAACGGGAGGAAGTATTCTGAAAGATTGTGTTTTTAGGAGAAACAAAACATTATAGTATTATTTTAGTCTTCCAAAGCTTATTTAAGCAGAAATAAATATTACACACTTTTTCGGCTGTGTGATTCACACAGGAAGCATCAAGGCAAGTCTAATTCAAATACATGCCACAAAGCAATTATTCTGCAATTTTTGTTTTCCTTAATTCCCGCCTTAAGCCTTAGTGATAAATTACAGCGTTTCGCTATATTTTATCAATTTAATATCTACATATCGTAATTTCAGCTACGATGTCTCAAAAGCGGCTGAATAATTGACCATAATTGACCACACGTGTTCCTTACCCTTACATTCCCTGTATAAACATCGTTACCAACATTGTACATGGATTTTACTTTATTTTATTGCACACTTGATCTATATCTACCTACTATCGTAGACACAAGAGGAATAGAGAAAATAGAATCGATGTCCATATGTTTAAAAGCAGATTTCTATACGCTAGCCTTTAAATCCCAATGTTTTTCATTACACCGTGAAAAACAACTGAATAGCGACAACACTGGAAAAATCAGCAAAGATATTGAAAAATTCACATCAATAAAAGCTGATATCTCCAAAATGGTTGATGCCACAAAAAAATCTATTTGGAATGGTGTGTTCTAAAGGGCTCTACAGCTATTGTTCTGTAAGCTTTAGTCTAACAACTATGATTTACTCGTTATGGATCGTACAAAATGTCTGACCAATGAAGAGCTTTTGGCAGCTTGTTCCCAGAAAATTTAGATATGCATCTTATTTGTCATGTTTTCATGTAAACGGCAGATTCTGCTAAAGATATTTTCTTGAAAATCTTCCATGTCGTACATCTTCCGTCCCGAACATTTATTTTATCTCATAGTTTATAAAGTGGAATAGTAATTTAATATTTATATTAAGTGCATCACATGTGATCTCCTCAGTTAAACATTTAGTTCATTTTCCTATTACATTTAAAATTAAATAAGCGTCTTTGAGTTTTATCTCCCTTTATTAAATATTAACATAACATTGTTGCTCATAACATCGTTCTAAAATGCGACGAAACTCGCAACGCCATCGGAAACACAGTGCGCATTCTACTGTTCAAAGAACTGGATCTGATCTTACTTGCAAAAATGATTTTCCCATCCACTTGTAAGGAAAGGCGCACTGTTTGCGTACACCTCTGCACTTAAAAGTGCTTTTCTACTAACTAATCAATGATAATGGAAACAAGTGTTCAAGGTGTTTATATTCATACAAATGAAGCTCTGGTTTAAGGGATTATATCTATAGCCCCTGCACAAGATGAAAACTAACATGTTATTAAACATATACATACTGTATACCATTTCTTGTGAAATACAGAGTTCTGTCGAAAACTAGAGAATACATGAAGAATAGGACCAAGTATAGATATTCTGTCTTGCTAATCTCTGTATTTCACGTGCAAAAATGAAAACGTGTCTTTGCACTAACGTTATACTGCCCTTGGTATTTACTTCACTTTTCTTCTAATGGAGTACAATGGAGACTTTGATGGTGCATCACTTTTTGACGCCGAGGCTAATCTCGGCCACCAAAGAAGCTACTTCCAGCTGCTTCAGTGACATAAGATCTTTACTACACATCTTCATGTGGGTGGGTATGAGAACAAGCAACATTAGTTCAGTTGAAGATAAATGTAATGAAGGCTAACAGTGATCTATTTGAAATGAGTTCCCGACTCTATAGTTGAAGAATTAAACAGTTTGTTATTATCATTCAAAATGATAACTATTCAAGCATTTCTTCTAAATTCTGATATGTTTTCACTTAACAACTTACAAGTTTAATAATAATAATAATAATAATAATAATAATAATAATAATAATAATAATAATAATAATAATAATAATAATAATAATAATAATAATAATAATAATAATAATAATAATAATAATAATAATAATAATAATAATAATAATAATAATAATAATAATAATAATAATAATAATAATAATAATAATAATAATAATAATAATAATAATAATAATAATAATAATAATAATAATAATAATAATAATAATAATAATAATAATAATAATAATAATAATAATAATAATAATAATAATAATAATAATAATAATAATAATAATAATAATAATAATAATAATAATAATAATAATAATAATAATAATAATAATAATAATAATAATAATAATAATAATAATGTGAATTGAAAGTTACCGTTAGTCACAGAAATGTTAAGCAGAAGTTAATGTTAAATCTACTTAATTCAAGCGCGGTCTTCAAGCGCTGGGGAATGCCAGTATGTAATCGATCAACTTCTGGTCAACTGTGTTTTATCGTAACTTAATTAACTGGCTATACCAGCTTCAATAATTTCTTTTACCTGACCCCGAAACTCGAACGTTGGCTAAGAACCACTTATTTTAAATTGTCTAGTTAATAACTCTAGCTAATGCTTGTGGCATAATGTACGGGAATTATTATTTAGTGCAACCATTTTACCCACCTTACCATTCTTTCTTTCTACGATAGAATTATACTGCTTAACCGTCAAAAACTGTTGTATCAATTCTCAGGCATTTTCTTCCACCACATCTGCAAAATTTCTAATGCTTACTACCTACTTCATAAATGTTTTCAGTAATTTTAGTTAAAATACGAGTTTGTGCTAATGATATGAGGGGAAAAAAGCTAAATCTTTACACAAAATACTTGTTAAGTACTTTGCAACTGGAAAAGCGCACAGATTAATTTTGATCTCTAAAAAACACGCAAATTACTCTCACTCACACACTCTCTCTCTCTCTCTCATCTCTCTCTCTCTCTCTCTCTCTCTCTCTCTCTCCTCTCTCTCTCTCTCTCTCTCTCTCTCTCTCTCTCTCTCTCTCTCTCTCTCTCTCTCTCTCTCTCTCTCTCTCTCTCTCTCTCTCTCTCTCTCTCTCTCTCTCTCTCTCTCTCTCTCTCTCTCTCTCTCTCTCTCTCTCTCTCTCTCTCTCTCTCTCTCTCTCTCTCTCTCTCTCTCTCTCTCTCTATCTCTCTCTCTCTCGGCGTTTGGAGCTTCAACCACTTCTCAAGAATTGCCTGATGTATGTTAAGTATGTCTACCTGGATGCATGTTTTGCGATGTATAGATCAATGTGTTCTTTTGTTTCCCAATTCATGATTAACATATACTTTCTTTCGCAAACAACTGCACCTCTTCTCAGGTTCCTGGGTATAAAATCAATCCCTTATCTACTGTTGTTTTAAAAGAAGATGATGTTATTAAACACCGCGAAGTCTTCAACTCATGGGAGTCATGGGATGTTATCTTATTGTGTTCCAGCTAGTAGGAAGCGCCGCGCTTAATGTGGATCTGCTGTAATAAATGCCACCTAACCAACCTTAAAAATGAAGGGTTTTTTAAAGCTCAAATATGTTCATAACACGAATAAACACAACCATTGATTCGATCGTAGCCACGTATAAACTGGAATTGTCATCATTTGCATGTACACATAATTAAATATATCTATAATTACATAAAAATGCAATTGCTATACTAGGATTTATGTTGAACAAGCATTACGAATTTATTTCTACCTTCTATGATATTCAAGATGAGAGCCGGCAGCTCACTAATGCCCGATTTCACCAACAGATGTTAAGACAACACGAGTTTAGCAATAGTTATAACAAAAATTGTATTTCACTAACAAGTGTAAGCTTAACACTCTTGTGAAACTAACAAGCCAAATTTATGTTGTTAAGTCCTTAACAATTGTAAATAGCCAAGATGGAGGCCGTGAACGCAGCTGTTGATGTCGATTTGTTATATTTAAGACCGTCTAAATGGCATTCGTAATAGAGTACGGCCTATGAGGAGAAATGATTTTATGGAACTATCAGAAGAAAATTTTCTAAATAGGTATAGACTGTAGAAACAAGTTGCTATGAAGGTTACTGCGGAAGTACAAGAGAGGTTAGAATATGCCGATATCGCCTTTGCTTCAAGTATTAATAACTTTACTATTCTATAATTCACCGAATTATGCATCCACCTCCCGTGTTGAAACGTTCAAGACATTCGTCACTTGTCCTTCGCCCCTCGTTTTAAATTTACGTAATACTGAGTGGAAACATACATCGAAAGGAATATGCCGATATCGCCTTTGCTTCAAGTATTAATAACGTTGCCATTTTATAATTCACTGAATTATGTGGACAATACACTGTCCACCTCCCGTCTTGAAACGTTTAAGGCAGTTGTCCTTCGCACCTCGTTTTAAATTTACGTAATACTGACTTAGAACCTGCATCGATAGAAATATGCCGATCTCGCCTTTGCTTCAAGTATTAATACATTTGCGATTTATAATTCACTGAATTATGTGGATAATACACTGTCCAACTCCCGCCTTCAAACATTCAAGACATTCGTCACTTGTCATTCTTCGCACCTCGTTTTGAATTTACGTACCCGTCATACTGACGAAGTTGTTCCGTGCTTCCAGTAGTGGCACATGCATTTGAATTAAATTCGTTTCCAATTTTTTCCCACGTGACATCTTCCTCTTTTACATTCATTGCATCCGTCCTCTTATTTTCCATGATATCCTTATACTTAAGCCACCAATTCAATACACAATTGTTTCTCCATGGATGAGAAATTTGCCTCGCGGCTTTTGTTTACGATTTTGTTTATTCGCCATTTTTTTCAGCTGTATGCAACGAAAAAGGAAACAAAAGCGCATCGCCGCACGCTCAGAAAATAATGCGATTCATCCATAGCCTTCTATTGCTGTAATTTTTACAAGTCTCTTGGCATTCACACGTGTTTGTTAACATTTTCAGAAAACAGGATGGTGAAATGCAAGAGATTTAGCAGCGTTGTTAGCGCTGTAACAATTGTTACGTTACATTTGTTAACGTCGATTGTAGCATTTGTTGGTGAAATCGGGCATTAGAGTGATATAAGCAGAATGCTACAGCTGAAGAAGATCCGCCGCAGCATGTTTATGACGTGTAAGCCTTTGGGCTTCTTGTTTAACTGTCAGAATTCAAATACTTTGATAATCCGTAATCAGCTGTTGCTTTAAGTAACAGTAGCGCAGGCATGAAATTCGTGCAATTGCCTCCAGACTACAGCGGTGAGCTTAGTGATATTGCGAAGATGGGCTTCAAACTTTATTTTTAATGTATACACTCATTTTAAAAGATACAACTAGGAACAGAGATACCACATGCGTATTAAAAATGCTTACCAACTAGATAAGTGCTAAAGCTTATAGCGTAGAGGAAACGCGAGTGTCTTGCGAGGCACTTAGACAGTATGCGCGAGAGAGGGAAATGTGTAAACAGGAGACAACGAAGTGACGATGCCTAACAACATCGTCTGACTTGCTGAAGAGCAAAACTCTTCCCATTTCAAGCGCACTATAACGCCCAGTACTTGTATGCAAGGTGATTCACAACTTTGTGATTAATGTCACTAGATAAATGCAACAAGAACTGCAAAAGCCATCATGGATAGCTTCGTATGAATCTTGCACACACAATTTTGTTTCTCATACACGGGCATCCCTTTCTTAGATTTCCCCAAAAGTTTATAAACACCCTCTGTGTGCTGTGCCTCTATTCCTTTGACACGTTCGTTCAAGCCAATAACAGATTTTCTGACCTGAAAGGTAATGTCACGTGGGTGAATGTACAAGTATTCATACGGGAATCCAATGAAAAGTCGGCTTCTTGTTCGATCGACATTCCATTTTTGCAGTAGGGGTAAAAGTCAGCTCTGTACCGCATTTTCAATTTGCGCTCCAGTTGGTGGAATGCAAGGCCAAGAATGCGGAAAATGATGGAACTACTGGCCGAGATACTTGCAAGAAGCACCTCAAACGGCATTCTCTTCACTCAACAAATCAGCCATCTCAGCTGATAATTACCGCGGTCTAACTGTTCAGTCAAGGCAAATAATAGTGCAATATAATTAGCTATTTCAAACGAAAAAATGGATAATTGTTGGTCACTAGAGCTTAAAATATCCCTAGCGGTCCAAAACGACATCGTTATTTTATTCATTCTTGGAGGCTCTGCGATCCGGTTTGGAAGCGCCTGTACGAAAGAAATTATTCCCGTAAGTTATGTCTTACATAAAAGCTATCTTATTGAACACCAGTTTGTCCTGAAGATAGCTTGGCTTTTCAGTTGTCTTTCAACGAGATTCAAAAGAATTTCACCGGTTATTTAGTGAAATTTCAATGTTTACCGTGTATATGTTTTGGTGTGTGTGTGTGTGTGTGTGTGTGTGTGTGTGTGTGTGTGTGTGTGTGTGTGTGTAGTATGTGTGTGTAGTATGTGTGTGTAGTGTGTGTGTGTGTGTGTGTGTGTGTGTGTGTGTGTGTGTGTGTGTGTGTGTGTGTGTGTAACATTACTCTCTCTAGCAAGCAGAAAATGCTGCTATGGATTCAAAGCGAAGCCTGCATGGAAAACGAGAAATATAATTCATGACAGCCCCAACACAAAGTCTGCTGTACATAGAACGTAATGTAGATTTTTCAGACCTATGCTCATTTTAAGCACTCAACCATATCTCTCATAGAGATTCTTCTTGTTCGCCAAAGCTATAACATACGTTGATGGAAACAGGCCAGAGCCTCTTTTCACGATGGAACTTTCGCTGTTATACAGGAACTCTGTAAATATGGTACTTGCAGATCATTAGTCTAACGTGAATAGTGCACTGCCTACTGCTCGTACCCTCTCTCAATGTGCTGACTTCCCTCGTAGCTTCAATTCAGAATATTTGTGATGCATTCCTTTAAATGAAAAAAGCAAGGCAAAGGTCACTCGTCTGCTATACTGGAAAGAGCCGTACAGGCAATCAGAGGGAGCGCCGGGAGGAAGCACCATGTTTAATGCACAGGTATACAGCAATGATGGAACGGAGACTGAAGCTGTGGATGTATTCCCCATTGTCTTACCTTCATCTTGATTTCTGCAGTCATTTACAATAAGGATGTAAGTAACCACATAATCAACGCGATGCTAATTATTTCGTAATACTTATTAAGACTATTGGCATATTGCAAAGCATGCTTATTCAATTTAAATACTGCTGATACAAAATAATTTAAATTCCTGGAGACATTCAATCAATGGACATTTCTTGGCCTTTTTCAAGCAATGAGCTAGACGTGAATCTTCTGACACATAAAACAACCCTATTAAAATAATGAATAGTAATTAACTTTTAGTGTTCATCAGACTTAAAAAAAGAACACAAGGTCATCGAATCATTTTATTTGTTTACGATATACCACTACGACTACTACTACTATCACCATAACTACCAGCAGATATAGGAAAGCCGATTTTGGATGTGCAAAGTACCATCTGAATGTTTCCAATTTAAGAGCCTTACATTTTAAATTCATTTTTCTTTAATAATACGCTAAAATGTTCGGATCAATAATCACCTAACTTACCAGCAACTTAAGTCTACCTTCAAACTTTAATATTCATGAACAAGTTCGAAGCTGTAATCTGAGATTCCCATAAAGGGAGGGTAATCCGACCACTTTGGCTGCCATGTACGAACGCCTAGCATTCGTGGTATCCTGAAATTATTACAAATACGTTGAGCCAGACTTCTGAGAAGCCCCCCTCCGCGAGAATGGTTTGGATTGGGTTGGACTCGACAGGACAGTGGTTCATTTCCGATCCTATGGAAATTGGGGTACACCTGGACTTCGTCTAGGCGGTATTTTGACAAGTCCTCCACTACCAAACACGCTCGCTGTACCTTGCAAAATCAGTACCATGTTAGAAAATCACATCAAATACTTCACCGTAACGTAATAAGAGTCTTTTAAGAAGCTTTAAGGAAAGAAAGAAAAACAGAAAAGGAAAGAAAAGAAAAATGGAACTATGAATCATTCAAAACAAACTCGCAATTTACTCATATACGGTATTGTGGATTTACACAACAATGCTCGACTTCACAGTGTTCGAAAAAGTGGGAACGTGTAAAAACGTTTAAAGTGGTTTCGATCATCTCCGTTACATCTCACACTTGGCGCCGACAGATTTTCACCCCCTCAGTAAAAATTTGAAAACCTTTTATAATTTTTAAAGAAATCTTATAACACTATGAACCTCGTTTGACGAACTCATTTCCTACGGTTATGCTTTGCGGACACATATAAACACAATGTTCTCGCCGGCACGGCTGGATACGTACCGATTACTCTGCATTGTGTTATAAAAAATGGCAGAGGTGTTAAACTATTTCCCGCGTCACGTGTTAACTTTGTCCAAATTGGTCCTGTATTTAAGTTTCGTAAGTTGTGTGGCATCGTGTTTGGTTATGTTCCTTGTCTTTCTTTTTTCCGCAGGAGCTCATTATCGACTGATGACATAAACAGCACAATTCTGAACTTATAAAAGAATGCTAGGTCATTTGTAATATTTTCATATTCTTATTCACGTGCAGTAGCTGGCCTTAAATGGTGCTCTATATAAATTATCCTTAATTGTGTAAAAGGAATTAAAGCATACTGATAATAATAATCGACATATTTTCTTATAAATCTGGAACACAAAATCATATTATGCGCTGGAAAGGTTTCCTCAAAGTAGTATGTCTAAAAGTACAAAGTTGTATGTCTAAAAGTACATATTTGTATTTTCAACTACTGGTATGAAATGCTTAGGTAATCAAGAAAGTAATACAGGAATCACCCTTATTACGTGCTGCTAACTGAATGTGAAACGCTTCAATAACTTCTGAAACTGTCGGGTATAAATTTCTACTAAATATGTGCGGGATTTCTTGAGTTGTTAGTTACATACGTACAAACGGATAAATGATGCTGAAATATACACTATAGTCGCGGACGCGCCTTACTTCGACTCATGTTAAAATGCTATTCACAATGTATTGCTTTGTTCACCTGAGCATTTCACATTCTAGAGGAGAAGAGTATACGGATTAAAAATTGAGTATTTCAGCACTGCGCCTACTAAATTTCGGGGTGACAAGAGTACGAAAGGGGAACGGATATGATGGCGACAATTGCATACGTATGGGGCCACTCAGATGGAAAATCTCCATCCATCCCAATAGTCCAGGTTCTGGCAGAAGTTTGTATGCTAAGGATGAAACAGTCCTCTATTCAGTGTGAGTCTACTGCATATGCCGTACACCACTGTCCATTGCGCGTACCCATGCTATCCGAAAATGAATTAACGATAATGAGGGACAGGAAATTCGTGGTAGTATATAATCTCAAAACGGTGATCCTGGGAGCTGGTCGAGGGAATTAATACGGCCTTAAAGGTCAGTCACCAGGTGATGTCACGAAGGCAGAAGGAGCAAAATTAACGTGCCTTCAACCACAACTGAGGCGTCACCAAGCGAGCCGCATTATCATTGCAACTGGAGGCCGTTCTAGAACATAAGTCGAGAACATTCGACTACTGGAACGATCCCCGAGAGCGGCAGAACTATATATGAGCAATGCGAGGCCTGAGAGCACCGAGTACAGTATTTAGAGTTTGAGGGTGTTTCGTGCTTCGAGTGTCAGTCGATGAGTGCAGCTCCGTGGTGAGAAGTCGGCGCAGTACAGCAGTTCATAAGTCAGTCGGTCAGTCGAAATGTGAGTAGACCGAGCAGTGGAGAGAACTGTGGTAGTTGCAAGCTCCGCAGTTTGGATTCGGTAGACTGTTGCAGTTCGCGAGTCAAAAGAGCAGCTCCGTGGTGAGGAATCGGCGGGTAGTGAAACAGGCAGCGAAGCAGTTTACGAGCGAATGTCGTGCTTCAGAGTCGGTAGGCATCTGAGATAGGTAAACCGTTGTGTACGTCAGAGAGATTAGCAGTAGCGCAAGTAGCGCGTACGAAAGAAGCGCGCTGAAGCCGTGTATTTGTGTGAAAGAGAAAGTGATTGTACGTTAGCATTTGGCTATCGATTTTAGTGACAATAAAGGAGTTTGAGGCAAACTTAAGTCCTTTGTCATTTTGTTAAAACAATTACCCTCGCATACGCTAACACCTTCGATGACGAACAGGAATAGAATTTGCGATTCCCAGAATGATGAACTCATGCTTTAAGGCCTAAGCTATCACGTTTGGGAACAGAGATCTAAATATACTAATCCACATTTCACTTATATAACTGAAGCTTCCATTATTGGTTTGTAGCTGTCGATCTCAGAAAATTTGTATCTTTACTTTCTGCAGTAAAGAAGAACCATGGCATAACACAAAAAAATCGACACAGAGAATTCACCGAAAATAATTGTTTTCAGGTCCTCTGACTAAAACGTCTGCGCACACGTTTGCGCATTGTGTGTGTCTGAATAGCCTTAACTAAAAAACGAAATCGGTTAAATAAACATTCTAATTGAAGTTCAGTATCTCCATGAAAAGGCCGCGCCGTGGCTCACTGGTTAGACCGCTTGGCTCTTACCCAGGCGGCCCGGGTTCGATCTTAGGCGACCGCTAAGTGAGATTTGTGGTGGAGAACACGGCGCTGGGGCGGGTTTTCTCCGGAATCTCCGGTTTCCCCCGCCATCTCAATCCACCGGTGCTCCATCTTCATCTCATGTATCATCAGTGTCACCGCTTGCGGTGCCGTATGTAGTAAAAGCGGGCGTTAAACACTACACATTTCTCCATGAAAATCCTCCTCGTCAAACTACAACTTAGATATTTTTTTTTTTATGTTATTTTAAATCCTCCAACGTTAACTCATATCGGATGATGGATGAAATGACGCTCAAATAAGCCCAGGGTCCTTAGAGCTTAGTTACCCCACATTCATATTTCAAGATAAGGGAAAACCGCAGAAAAAGCCTTATCCAAATAACTCACCCTGACCGAGATTCGAGCTCGGTAGCTCTTGAACGTAAGACAGACGCATAGACACCTACGCTACAGAGGCGGGCTCAACATTTAGATGAAACATGTTTCAAAAATTCTGATTTCCTCTAAAATGACACAAACAATTTTGATTAAAATAACATGTTTAATACATTTACACGACAAATGAAATGCATACTTGCCTTGAATTTTCTAGAGTTAGCGTCTGAAATTCTTATTATTCTGAAATACTTTTACATAGCTGGTAAACCGAAAGAGTTACAAAATTTATTGCCACGCACGCACCCGCACACGAGCGTACACTACTCATATCAAGCCGCTTTTTATGGAGTTGACAGTTTCCTAGATATTCCTTGTTATTGTTTGGAATTTTAAACCTTTATACTTTTCTCAAATAGAAGTCGTTATTTGGTTTTTGCTTGTGGTCATGACAAGAGGATGCAACTTCGAAACCATCACACATACATTATCTAATGTATGCTCTAACTAAATACAGATACTCCAAAAAGCATTCGTCTAATCATAGCACATAAAGTACAATAAGCAGAATCAGAAAAATATAAATAAGAAATGAACAATAACTATTTCCTTACATCTGTTGATATATATATATATATATATATATATATATATATATATATATAAATTAAAAACAATTTAGTTTCAGATCTTGCTTCATTAGCGAACAGCTCTACGTTATTTAAAATAATGTCCCATTTGATGTCAAATAAGTATACGTCTAGTTATGGTACCTCGCTGATACACACCCCTTCCCTTTTCTTATGCTGCTGTGTTTAATCTACTGCCGTTGACAGTTCCATCTCTGTTTTCAAAGCCATTTACTGTTATTTAAGTAATATGGTTCGAAAACGTCGTGAAACTACAAAAGAAGAGAGAGAAATTTGCATCAGGTTATTTAAAAAACGAATATCTTTTCAAGAAATTGGAGATTGGAGTACAGTGAAGACTATTATACACAGGTTTGATGCGAAAATTCCTCAAGAAGCGGCCATCCTGCAGTTCTATCCGAGATGGAAAAACGACAGTTACTTAGAAAAGTCAAGAAAAATCCTCAACGAAGTGCTCCAAAACTTGTTATTGCAGTTCAAACATACACAGGAAAGTCCGATTCAGCACAGACTAGAAGAAACGTGTTTTATGAAGCTGTGTATGGAAGCCGAACAGCCTGCAGAAACCAATACATCAGCAAAATCAACTGAAATGAACAGATTGCTTTTGCAAAATAACATAAATACGATGGGCTTGATTTCTGGAAGAAGTCTGTATTTACTGACGAGAGTCAATTTGAGCTATTTAAGTCAAAAGGGCGAGTAATAGAGGGGAGAAAAAAGAATTATGATCATGGAGGATGTTCAGTACTTGACTGGGACTCCATGAGGGCAAATGCTGTGGGAGATTTGTGTTTTATTGATGGAATTATGAACCATACGGTTTATATAAACATCCTAAAAGCACATCTGTCCAAAAGTGTGAAGGATTATATTTTCACACAAGGTAAATGATTCAAAACACACTGCTCTAGATGCAAAGCTATGGTTGTTGTATAATATTCCACGATGGATGCCGATACCACCGCAATCCCTAGACATGAATCCAATAGAGAATTTGTGGAGTATACTGGACAAAAATACTAGGAATCAAAAGATATCCAATATAAAGGATCTAAAGAACGCTCTACTAGAGAAATGGCGTAAAATTACAGTGTAAACAACACAATTTTTGATGAAATCCATGCCAAGGAGAATGCAAGAGATTATAAGAGGAATAGAGGGCCTGCTAAGTACTCACCGTAACATTCTACACCATATTCAGTATGCAGACGAATACTTATTTTGCATCCTATGTTGCATATCTTTACTTTTGAATGTTTAACTATGTTTATGTGAAAAGATACTACGTGTTTCTTTATCGTATTCTCATCTTCATTAATCAATAAATAAGACAGTGTCCCTGCTGTACCTTATTCTGATGATTTTCCACTATCCATACATCCTTAAACATAAACCCATGCATTAGACGAATATTTTTGGAGTAACTGTATGTAACTCTGTATTAACAAGAATAATAAGCTTCTATAAGAATAGCTTGTACAACAGTGGGTAAAGAAAAGCAACCGATTTTTCTGTGAGCCATGTAGGCAGATCGTGTCCTTTCCCTAGAAGTTGCCGTTGTTTTATGGAAATCAATGACTGAACGAATAAAGGAACAACCACGTTATTCTTTCCCGTCGGTCGGGCTGTGGACTGGAGATAACTTGTGCATTTGAGAAAACAAAAACCACGTATTACCTTCAGGCAAGCGAAGGAAATAATAACAGCACTTTAAGCTATATCAACCCTATAGCTTTCAGAACATTGTTAATATCTAGAATGAGAGCTCCAGAATCCAATGTTACAGAAGTCTGCTCCGAAGTTTTATCAACAGCACATTCTATTACGGCGGCAACAAATGTGCGACCTAGATATTCTTGGCCTATGTTCCATTTCAACTGCCAAGGTGAATCGGTGAATCCTAGCCACTGTGTGCTTTGTAAAAGACTCATTTATGTTACCTTGAAGTGTATATATATATATTTATTTATATATTTATAAGGACACTGACAAACTTTTGGTGTCAGTAAGTAAAGTACCTTCCTAGAATATCCCCAATAAGCTTCTACTTTCAGTCTTTTTCCCCTTCCTTGTTACGAAAATGTGAATTATTTTCCGCAGCTCCAATATTACATGCAACACTTTGCAGCTGCTTAGCCATCTTACTTGGCAGTAGTGTGCTATATCCAAATATTTCGAGTCTCAGATTGCCAAAAGGTTTCGAAACAGAGCATGAACTGTAGTTTTACAGTTTTAACACAAAAAGACTATTTTATTGACAATGGCTAATTTCACAGAGTACCTCTCGCTGAATAGTGCTCTTACAATTTGTCTTCGCTATAGGCTTCAGCATGCGGCGCATTGAATGACTGTTTAGGGAGAAGCTCGTAATATATTCAATACCAGTAGGATATATCAAACACTGTGCTTTACGATTATGAAGAACGAAAAAAAAATACTTGCTCTCCCAACCCCGATCAAACATTCGTTGCTTGCTCATGATGCACATAGAATGCAACGCTGCAATGAAAATACTCGACTATAACCAGTTTAGCTAGTTCAGTCAAGCTGTGTCGAGAAAGTGGCGAGGACAAGAGGGAGGGTAAACTCACACTTTTAGTGTCTTCCTTCCCACCCCTGGTATAGAGTATAGAGCGCAGGCGGAAATCTCCCGCACTGCGATCTACGTGAGATGTATTGCGGAAACCATTCCCAAGAGGAAGGGTTAAAATTATAGAACCACAGAAGGCTACAGCTGGCAGGCAGAATGGCCACAGAAACACATGGAAGCTTCTAACGGTTTCTAGTTACAAAATCCGTTTGTTCCTGGCGTTACGCAGAAAGAGCGATGAACGACCCCAACAGTCAAACAGAGCTCTGGTGCCCTGTGGGACTACGGTGTCCACGATATCTGTTCGGCAACGCCAAAGAACACAAAACCTAGAACCGTACCTTAAACATGTAAAGGAAAAGGAACAAAAGGGAAAGAAGAGAAATAAAATCTTGATGGATGAGAAAACACGACTAAGAAAAATAATGAAAAACTTAAGGTGATAGTGGCTGGCCGAAGAAATCTAATCGATTTATGAAACTCTGTGTGAAAGACCACTTAATTTTGCTTAAAGCCCTTCTATTAGGTTTGAGGATATTTAAAGTGCCATAAATCTATGACAAGAGAGCGACGGCTTTACTTACCTTCCGAAGGAAATCATACTAAGGACTTTTACGACGAAAAAAAAAAATCAATCGCCTTCGAGGGGTTAAAACCACAACTTCGGAAACCAGAGGCTAGCACTGTGCCTCTAGACTATGGGGGACAACAATGCCAACCTGGGAAGGTTCGTGGCTGCAGCCTAACAATTCAGCAGTAATGTCAGATATAAAATCTCATAAATGAATCCAACCTTCATCAGATATTACCACGGAACCACCTCGCTCGCTATAGGATACTTAAGATAGCCCTCGAATCGAGGCTGCAGCTGAGAATTAAGAATTTGCAACTTCGGTAAACTAAAAAAAAATTCACACGGGACTAAATGACACACGTCTGGAGGAACAACATGCACTGATGTTTTATTTTCATGTATTGTACATTATCATTAGAACCGGAATACAACCTTAATGGAATCCAGGGTAAGATTGGAAATGCTACTAACAGTTATATGCAGAACAGTTACTGTGTGGTAAAATGATCTTTGTTTTGGTTTGCAATGCACGAAATCGAAGTTTGATTTCACTAAATATCAAAAATTTTTGAATGAAAGTCGTCTACGAATTTAGTGCAACTTGTCTATAAGTTAATAAGTAAATGAATGTGCGTTTTAGTAACTCTTCTTTAACTCCAAACACATGTACCCACTAAGTTGTTAAACTCAGTTTTTCAAGTTTGATTCTACCTTCTAAGGCTGTCAATATGCCACAGGTAAACGAACTGCTTTTCCTGCACATAGAAACACCATAGCTGACGATGTTTCTACCACTTCATACTACGTGAAACCACAATTTTCCCTTTATATCTGCTAGGACTTCACGTACGTCTATCTCAGACATGGGGAATAGCGCTCTAAAGAAGTCGAGCCATTCTCGTACTTCCCCTCCCTTGGTGAGCACCAAAGCGCAAAACCAGGAGGAAAAACCTAAAATGTGTATGTGTTTTTATGATGCCAGTACCTACTGAAGGTAAGGAAGGGAGCGACTGTTCCGTTCACACCTTTGGAGTACTCTTTCGCAACCATAGGCTTTATGTTTTATGATACTTAAGATATGTGTATTTTTTAACAGTAAATTGAATGTTAGATTCCTCTTTATAGAGTATATTTAAGGAGGAGGGACAGAAAGGATTTATACTTCAAATAAAATGGTGAGTATAGCCGTTTGCATTGTATGTACCCAGATTTTGTTAGTGTTAGGCTTTAATTGTGTGTAGGTTTAATGGCGTTATTAGTTTTAACGAACTGCACATTTTATATTTTCCAGATTTTGCACTTATTATCTGATGATTATGGACTTCAACACGCCCCCAACAAAAAATAAAGCCCACCTCTCATCTAAGAGGTGAATAGTTTGAATCTTAGCTAGGGTGGGTTAACTGGATTTTTTCGGGATTTTCCCTTATGCTTAGAAGATGAATGTTGTTCAACACTGAGCAAGGGACTTTGGATATATCTGGGACAATTTCCAACCATTTCGTTCATTCATCGTCGGACACGACCTACAGGTTAAATGATGCTACACTTCCAGTTACAAAATCAGATATCGTTAAAAAAAATTAGAGTGGACAAAGATTATAGTTACAAACCAGACAAAAGTAAGTCCTTATTCAACTGAAGCTTTATGATGCCAAAAGTTTTCAAATAGTTCCATTTGCTTATTCTTTATTTTATTTATTTACTTTTAAAGTTTAACCCCCTTTAAACTGGTACGTTATATCATACAATTGAAACATTCAATAGAAATATTCTAACCACCTTCAGGAACGCCAATCCATGAGTTACAAGAGAAATGACGAGAGAAAGGAAGGAAGGAAGGAAGGAAGGAATAAAGAAAGGAAAAAAGGACAAATGAAGAAAGAAAAACTGAAAGAGAGAAAGAATAAAGAACCAAACAAACAAAGAGAATAATTTAAGATTTAAATATCACTGCCTGCATGCACAGTTCAGGAGCATGTGTCCCTTTCGTCCTGATGCGTTTCAATTTGATATTGAATGAAATCAAAGATGACCGGCAGAGGTCAACTTATCATCAAGCACGTATCAACTTACGTATTCAAAGGTCAGCCATGATAGTTTTATTCCCTAGTCGTTAACAGTTGAAAATTGATAATGTATGTTCATAAATTATGCTCATTGTTTCACAGGAATAGTTTTATTTAGGCATCGAAAAGTAGTTTTACACAACATACGTAACTAGCCCAAGACAGGGAATCTTGAAAGTTGTCTAATGCATGAAAATCATGACTATAAGTGGTGGATAGTATTTTACTTTTGAACTGAAAAAACAAACCAGCCAAGCAGCTTGCCCCACAAAGATTTATAATGAATGCAATTTGGTGCAGAATAAGTTAAGGGCAATTTTTGTTAGTCTGCGTCGCCAGTATTTGTTTTTCAACCTACATCTTGACCTTCATTTACCGCGGGCAAGAAGATAGACACAGTTCTCTCCGACTTTATGAGCCATAATAGTAGTTAAGGTCGGGTGCGTCGCGTATTTCAGTGGGGGAGTTGCCCTCTTCCATGTAACAGCAGCACTCAAGGGGCTTGCCTAGAGCACACTCAAGCAATTCGGATGTGTTTATTAGCTTTGGCATTAGAGCTCAGTGGAAGCAGCGTTGGTACATATATAGTCACGTAAAGACAACTGCTGCGGAACGTAATTCTCCATTAGAAGAATTTAATTCAAGAAAAGGGCAGTATACTGTCATTCGTATAGTCATATACATTTATGCTTGCTTTCGCCATTAAAATACAATTTAAGGTATATATAAATTTAAAATTCAATTTAAAATGTCAATCTTTTACACTGTACACTTCTCTAAGACATTCTGTATTCCGCCATGCAAAAGTCTTTTATAATGTATATTTTCCTGCAAATGTTTTCAAACCGCTAGACGATAGACATTTTTCAACTCTAATGACAACGACATGCCTGTCAGCAATGTCCCACGATAAGCCATTTGCTACAAAAGAGGGCACACGTACCTTCAACAGCTTGGGATGTCCATGCCGTTAATGGTGTACGTTACTTTAGTCAACAATTTCCAGGATACCGGGTTGGCAAACGTCATTTTGTGTCATTGCCTCACAGATATTAATAACTTAACCTCTCTGAAGATGTTCGTGTGTGTACATATGTGTGATCCTGATGACCTAAGTCTCGTTGAATAAGAAACATTGGCAGTGTAAATAATTGCAACAAGATGACAAAGTTGTAGATCTTCTTTGCTTCAGAGAAGCCCATGTCTTGCCTATGGCCTGCCTGGTCTACAGTTCAAAGAAACTATTCTTAAATGTGTTTAATAATTGAACGGTACAAATGATTTATAGGAATTTTACACCAGTGCTTTCTTATGGTCTGGTCTCCAGCGCAGCTTCCCAAGTTTTTTTTTATTTTTTTAGTGTACTTAACTTTGTGCCTGAGTATTGTGTTGTTTTTCGACAATGCGTTATATATAAGTGTGATTCTCAGAAACCATATTTACGTATCTGTTAGACGTAGGTGATGTGAAGCAGCTGCTTAGCTATTTGTCTCTCTACGATAACTAATTGAAATTAATAATTATGTCCAAACTGATAACTGAAACACAAACACACACATGTGCCAGGCTCTAAACCCATCAGAAGCCTAAGCTGGTGTATTTTAAGGACGCTTAAGTTGTAACGATATTTACTGAAACACAGAAATTGCTTGAAAACCTCTAATTCGTTTTACGCTTATGCAGGGCAGTCGGTAAAACTATCCTTTGGACACAGATGTTAGTTAATGCAACTTATTTTCCTTACTTTCCTTGATTTTTTAAAAGTATTTAGTGTTCTTTTTAACAAGCCAGACTTACAGAGATATAAAATGGAATACAAATAATAAAAGCTAAATAGTGTAAAAGCAACTAAATGAATGCAATGGGATGAGATATTATATATTGATGAAATAACCCTACCACAGCACCTCGGACCATGCACATTAGAAAGTAGATATGTCACACTACCGTGGAGGAAAGCAACGCCGGAGTAAACTAATGATGGGCATTTTGATCAAGATGGCTTTGCGGTAAAGAATCATTAAGTACCTATGCACATAACAGATGCTGATTATTTTTAACAGAACTGTTTCAAATGATAAGAGGAATAGGAAAACGTATGCATAAGGTGTTTCAGAATTCGATCGGGAAGTTTAAAGGGATTATTGAGGGATACTGGGGAAACAATATGATATGACACTTACGGTTCCACAGCGCATAATGGCGTGCACTAAATTTGAGCCAGTACACCACTGACACCATTCCAATTATAAATGCAAGCAGTTGTTGCACGCCCGCCTCGGTAGCGTAGATGGTAGCGTATCTGCCTCACGTTCAAGAGGTCCCGAGTTCACTTCTCGGTCAGGGTGAGTTACCTGGATACGATTTTTCCGGGGTTTAGACGAATGTCGGGTAACTCTAAGCTCCATGGACCCCGGACTCATTTGAGCATCATTTCACCCAATATATTCATCGTCTGATATGATAACGTTGGAGGACGCAAACTGGAAGAAAAAAAAAGTTGCTGCCTTGCCGAAACATGCACGTGTGTAGCTCGGTAGTAACGTAAGGGCTTCCCAAACCGGAGTCGCCACGTTCAAACTTCAAGACCCGCCCGCCCTATTGTCTACCAAACTGGGAAAGCCGTGAAAAATTCCAACATCATGGTGACTTAAATACATGATTTCTGCGCTAGTCTTCCCAGATACGAGCCTGATAAGTTACCGAGGAGTCATCTCGTTTGTTATAGGAGATATTTAATAGTCACCTTATGAAGATCTAAAAGCTGAGTGTTAGTGAAATAGAGAAGCAAAATCTTAACGTCACTGGCTTAATAAAATATCTATTCACTTTTCTATTCTATTTCCATTAACCGTGTCATAAATTCTCTGTTTATAATGTTTGCTATAACAAAACAGAATATATTTTCCACTGATTTGATATTACTGCGTATCCATTCATATTCACAGTGAAGTGTTGCATTTCAATGAAGTGACAAAGCAAAGTGAAATTGAACAGTGTGGGCATATAAATAAAACAATTTTTTTTTTTTTTTCACTTTCAACATCACTTCCATTTTCGAGCAGTTCCCTAACAAAAGCCAAACCAAATACATTTTCAAATGATAATATCGATGTTTCAATGTCATAACCGGGCTTTGTACTTTGCATGCAAGGTTGTAATATGCAATGTATGATATAAGTATGTATTTTGGTAAAAAAGTATGTTATATATCACAGTGTGAAATCTTGTGATGAAACGGTGATAGTGTTATCTTTACCTGTACGATTTCACATTGCATTACAAATAGACAATCCTCCTCATGGGTAGTTATTTTGCCCGAAGAAGCACAGAACAAGACGGCAGTGTTTTGATTTCTTCAGCGGAAGTCAAAACATATTAATTTAAAAGTTTTAATCTAAAAATGCGAATGTACTTTATAACCTGAACACAAATTACAAAGCAGTGAACCCTTCTTGT
This sequence comes from Mantis religiosa, assembly GCA_030765055.1. Taxonomy (NCBI): domain Eukaryota; kingdom Metazoa; phylum Arthropoda; class Insecta; order Mantodea; family Mantidae; genus Mantis; species Mantis religiosa. The sequence goes on along the minus strand of CM060948.1, from coordinate 103,955,152 downwards.
GTACAGGTGTTCACCAAGCACTGAGGTTAGGAAACTGATACATGTTACCTCAAACCGCTTTTGGGCTTCCAGTCAGCTCAATGAATGTTGTAAAGATGGTAGCAGGGTTGGTCTGTTTCTTTATTTATGAATGCTGCACTTTTTTTAAAGCAGCATATGGCTTAGAAGTGACCTAGCTGATAACAACCAAGGTGTCCGAAGTGGCAATCTTTGGGAACAGTTTGCATTCGTTTGTTAAATCGTTGGCAATTGTGAAATTCGAGGATAAAGGTACTTCCAGGCGGTTTTCTCTAGATGATGTTGCTTTAGTTCGGCTGCACAGTGTTGTTGAAATTTAGTGTACGTTAGACACAAACGTCTTATAAAGCTAGTGGATTTCTCAGCTAGTACGATTTCTTCTGGTATAAAGGTGTCCAGGTGGACCAAAACCGACGTCCGAAGTCATGGTTAATTTTTTTTTTCTCTATAGATGACCAGGTTCTCTTTACCTCTCCTATTCCAAAAGCAGGAGAAATTAATATGGTATCCTAAAAGTTTGCTTTTAATCATATTAATCGTATTTGGTCAGTTCACATTTTTTCTGCCGACTGAGACTGCTTTGATGTTCAGATATGCGGTTAGTTACAGTTCATCCTGTTCGCCCTATATAAAGGCACCGTAATTGCAAGGAATGTAATATAAAGCAGATGAAAGTTCTGGTTTATCTTTAGGGCTCAATTAGGTTATACTGGCATGCAGTTATTATAAATAGAAACAGACAACTTTTATATCCTATGAAACAAACACTAAGAGTGATATGACCATAAACGCTGTGGTGTTATGTTGGGAAACTCTGGAAGTTTTCATTGGTATGTTAACCTGATAATCATTGGTCACTTTTTATAGATGCAGACATGGTTTTCTACTGAGTCCTGTTTTTCTACAGAATGCGCTAGAATTTGTTAAAATAACTATTGTCCAAAAACATTCCAGAACAGGTTTCCGAAAACCATCACCGACTAAACAATCGATCCATGATTGGCACAGATAATTTGAGACATCAGGCTTTGAGTGTTATAGGATGAGCTCGGGAACACCGCGCATATCAGAAGAGGATGTTAAACGTATTAGTGATATTTTAGCAAGAAATCCACACGTTTGGAGTTACAAATTCCACAATCAACCGTACATAAAATTTTGCAAATTAAACTAAAACAACTCCGTACAGGTTGCAGTTCTTTTAGCAGCTGCATTAGGACGACAAGGTCAAAATGAGGATTTCTGCATAGAAATGACTTAATGAACAACGCGATGGCTTCAGTGTAGGAATACTTTTGGTCAAGAAACAACTTCCCAATTGAGTGGATCAGTAAATAAACGAGAAGTTCGAAAATGGGGAACTCAAAAACCGAGGAATGTGTTGGAGCATTAGTAGAAATCTTCAAAAAGCAACAAGTTTGTGCGATATTCCACAAAAAGGTGTATAGCCCCTTCCTTTTGCAGACACAAGAAAAACCGGGCTACGAGAACATAGACCACGTATAGTGGTCTTTCTCAACTTTTCTCGCACAAATAAGTGCGAGTACGCACTTATTTTTCTGGAGTATGATGTCATCTGCCAAAGAAACATCTAACTTCTTGTCTCCATGTTTCTCAGTCACGTATAGCGTGTTCATGCCAGTCTCATGTGATTTAACGGGTTTATTGCATATTAAAGGAAAACAGAGTTTGTGATCTAATTTTTCCTCTTATTCATCGAACCTACAAACAGTGAAAGTTGTCTCAGTGTGTTTTGCGGGTAAGTATGGTACGAGTGGTAGCCGTAGTGTTAAGCTTTTAAATGTATACTTTGAAATTTCTTGGCTGTACTGTCTGCCCAGCACAAGGAGGCAAGAGACGAATGAAGAAGAGCGGGGTTTGAACTGTTAATCTGCTCTATTAGTAGATATGTTTATTAGGTAATGAGTGTATGAGAGTGCATATGAGTCACCGATGTTGCCAGATCTAATGTTCGCCCGCCGCGGTAGCGTAGATGGTAGCGTGTCTGACTCACGTTCAAGAGGTCCCGAGTTCGAAGCTCGGTTAGGGTGAGTTGCCTGGATAAGGTTTTTCCGGGGTTTTACCTTATCCTGAAAGACGAATGTCGGGTAGCTCTAAGCTCCATGGACCCTGGACCCATTTGAGCATCATTTCCACCACTTCATTCATCGTCCGATATGACTTAACGTTGGAGGACGTAAATTTAAAAAAAAAAATATAATGTTCGTTGCAATAAATGCAGTGATAGGTATTATGTGTAGGTGAGTTATGTGACAACACTCGTGTATTTTAAACAAACTCAGCGTCCTTGTCATACTCGGAAGGTTAGCTTAAACACCGTGCGGACAGTAAAAGTGATAACGTTACAAATTCCTCTAGCTTGCCTTGTTGTCCTGGGCAGACAGTACTTCGAAAGGAATCCAAACTATTATATGGCAATGGGGGCAGGATAGGAATAGGCAGAATGGGTTAAGCCCCATGCATTTAGACATTTTGTCAATTCAATTAAGGTAACTGACTATACTAACACAAATTAATGTAACTTTTAGTGTATTTTCATTCCGCTTTCATTCTAGGTTACATTTTCAACAGGCTACGGATTTACATTCATAAAACCAATCGCCAAAATTTTCATTTTCCTTTTTCATGTCATCAAGGGATATACTACCAAATCCAACGTATCAGCAACCACTTTCCAAACAGTGATGTTAAGTGCGCACGCATGATTACGCCTGTGACATTCATAACTGAAGAACGAGAAGAGGCAACACATTGATTATTAAGTCAATTAAATGTTGGGCCAAAGAATTTCAATTTAGAATTCTCACTAATATGATATTTATTCTGAACACAAAAAGAGCAATTTCTTTGAGTTTAATGCAGTGATTACTCACGGAAAACATGTTACGTTAATATTTATTTAACAAATTAAAATAATGAAAAACACACACCAAAGACTCGAATCTAGGTTCTACCAATCGCAAGAAACTTTCATTATATATCTCGCGTACCATGCGTACTATTAATGCGATTCAAAGCATCCTACATGCCACAGCATACTTTTAAAATGAACACAGATTGGTATTAAATTTTGGACTGGGAACGCAGCATTAATGAATGTTTTCGTTACTTTTCGAATTGAATTTCTCCTCTGGATGCTTCTCATTTATGTTGTCTTAGACCGCACCTTTGCACACAAGGTCAATGTCGTTCTATCAACAGAAACGACGATGGCTATAAGTACCGGAACGAGATCTTTCATTCCTCTCTCCCTCTCCCTCCCTCACACATTTAATAATCTCATCTTTGAACCTCTAGGTTGGATTCAGGTAGTTTCCAAATGTTTGTAAACCTAGAACGTAACCTTTCACCCGCTCTTATCTATAGGACGGCAGCATTGCACCTTTCGCATAAAGTTTTGGATAAAATTGCCTTTCCATTCCTCACAGACTGACCTTCACCGCCTCTTATTGCGAAGCTTTCAACACTTCCCCTTGTTAGGAATATCGGTACGAGCTTCAAAACCATGTGTAAAGGAACATGTGAACAAAGCTGCTCTAAGTTCGGCAGCTGATTCATAAATCTGTCAAATTACTCCAATACTAAAATCAAAGTCACCGAAGTGAAACACAACCCAAAACAATACTTCACAAGTAACATAAATTTGTCAAGCTACGCTAAGGTAAAATCGAAGAGACTCAATGGAAACGCACACAGCGGTCTTTACTATACTAACTATCGCTGGTGCTAAGCGATTTCATAACAGTCTTTAAATGTCTCAATTTGTGACTAAACGAATAAACAAGTTGCAACAAATACAGCTGTGTAACAAACTATGGTTTAACATAACGTTCTAGTCTATGGGTTTAAGCAAACGCTAGAATCACCCGGTATAGCCTTATCAACCCTCTCAGGATGATAGATGTTTAGTTTCGTTCATAATAAAATAACCAAAGTATGTGAAACTGGTAATAATTTCTTTAATCTCTATCAGTAAGCACCACAAATGCTATATTTATGGCAAAATTCGTAGTATACCATGCAAGAACATGATTTTTAAACAATTTCCATAAAACACTCTTCAAAACCTCATCAATTTCAGAGAAGCGTTTCCCCTCGCAGCAGCTGAAGTATATTTCATTCCTCTGCCAGTTCCCTACACACTTGTAATTCCCCCTATCTAAATTCACTCGCACTTTTTTATATTCTTGTATTTCTCTCGTTTCGAAAAATTAAACTTGGGGAGAGCATTCCCTGTTCAGCTACCTCAATTTCCATTTACACGACTGTCTACGGCGATTACAAAAGCGCGACACTTGTTTCTATATACTTCCGTAGCATACACAGTGAATTTTCTCCCGGGGGATCGTAATGGCACAGAAATGTAAACGATTCGTAAAAATAAACAGGCAAATGGACGAAAAAACAGTATAACACAAGCGTTTGACATTTACACACTCGCTCTATCAATTATGATAACGCAAACATATAAGTGTAATTTAATGGATGGTTATATCATCCGAGAAAAATTTCGATTTATGTGTAAATTGTATGAGTAATGCAAATACTAAGCCCTCTTGCACATACATTAGTTTCGCATATGTATATGGTAGGATGCTACCTAGACCTATAAATGACACACGTTTTAATTCCCACCCAGCACAATGGTCAGTGTTCCAACTGCAAGATATTCCAATATAACTTTCAAATGGCATTTGTTTTCTAAGATTATAATTAACACACTTCGTTACATGACTTACACTGAAAATTTAGGAAATACATTATATGCATTTTGGTTGGTTCCATAAATGTTGTGTTTCTAAATCGGAACTTATGAGGACCAATATCTACATGGTTGTAAAAAATTGTTGAACCGATATGTGTAAACCAATAACAAATGTTACAGGACCAATTTAAAGTTGTTTAGTGTAATTAGAGTATGCTTCATCATAAAAGAGGGATCAACGCTGACTAGTCTTCAAACTGAAGAAGCAGGCACAATGGACGTGTTCCAAAAAATATGAATAAGGAAACATGGCTATTACAGGAACATGGAAATTTAAAATGGTACTGAAATGTGTAGCTCAGCCTTCTTACCGCTACATCATCCCAAAATAATGACGAAGCCCAACAATACCAATTAAGTCATATGTTCTTTTAAACCTGAGCAACGTTGACTTGAATTTATTGTTGTTGTTATTTATTATATTATTATTATTATTATTATTATTATTATTATTATTATTATTATTATTATTATTATTATTATTATTATTATTATTATTATTATTATTATTATTATTATTATTATTATTATTATTATTATTATTATTATTATTATTATTATTATTATTATTATTATTATTATTATTATTATTATTATTATTATTATTATTATTATTATTATTATTATTATTATTATTATTATTATTATTATTATTATTATTATTATTATTATTATTATTATTATTATTATTAAGCCAACAAGTGAATAAACTTCAAGATTTTGGCACGAGTGAATGCTGTACCTTTATTAGTGTCATATAACGATTATCCACAATTTGAATGCAGTGTATGTAAATTTATCATAATAATTTGTTAAAAATAAGTATTGAAATAGTTCAATATACTCAGCTGGTTTAAGCGAGAGCTCCTTCGTATGTAATAAAATATCGCATTTAATTTATTATCTTGCATGTTGTACCTACCGATTAACCAGACAGCCATTTGTATGCATTCCCTTCCCGGGAGAGAAGTGAGTGGGTGTAACGAGCTGTAACGTAACTGATGATAATTAATTATAAACTCATATTTTATTATACATCTAATAGTCCATATACGTTTTTGGATTTGTACTGTTAATAGAAAAGAACATCGTAAAATGGTTTCATCTTTTCTGTATAAGCCACGGCAGCTTGGAACTCTTACTATAATTACCACGCATACCGCAGTGACCGAATTCCGCGCGATGTTGGATACAGTAACAACCTGATTATATTGCTATGATTGCATAAATTAGTTTACTGTTAGTGTTGAATCAAAATTTTTATGGATTGCGTCAATCATTTTAGGGTAAGTGTCCAGGTCTACTTTAGAAGAAATGTACAACAAAATATTGTGTACTTCTGCGCTGCATATTACCCATTTCTCAGTAGTCACCTTCTCTCTCTGAAAGATTGAGCGATCAATTATTTTGTATTGGGCTAGCCACCTGTACTTGTTCACAGCAATCAGATTAGAAGTCATTAAGGGAGGTTATTTCTGAACCCTCCTTTGTTTTAAACAGATTACAATATACCTCAATGTTTACGTTGCATTTTGGGTGGAATTGAATCTAGTCGAACCAGATATAGTAGCTGCGTGAAGTTAATGGTGTTTTAAACAAATATGGCAACTTTCGGAACAAAATACGCTCCTGAGTTAGAGGAGAAAGGGCCACTAAGCTCAAAAATAGTTATTATCTACATTTTTGGCATTCCAAAGAAAAAGGAATAAGGTTGCCCCTTCTAAGGAAATAATATACCAAAGTTTCTAGACCCTCTGATCACTCAATGTAATCACGCAGTGTAAACACAGTGCCCTTAGATCGTGCTAAAAGAGCGCTCTTTCAACTTCAATAACTAAGAGGTGCAAATATAGTTACAAAAAGAAGTTCTATTATCTTCATAACCATTCTAACAGTATCTAGATGTTGCAACGGATATCTGGAATGTAAAATCGCGATGTCACTCCTTCTTATCTAGATTTCCAATGAAGCTGCAAGGAGCATGCAAACCTAACCCCATCCCACGTAAAAGGGAATGGGGAAGGGGAACAGCACCGTAACTCCCGGAGCGGTGTTACTCAAGATATCACGTACTTCATCAAGTTACACGGCGCTTCAGGCAAGGAATGCTAAGATGTAGGGATAAGAGAAACTGCGCTCTCGGTTTCCTTAACATGTAGAGCATATCTAACACGAATCAAATTTTAACTGATAATTCCTTTTATTGACAGCTCGCTTTCATATATCATCCAAAAGATCAAATGGAGCTTCGGAAAAGCGTTGCAGTGGAGTTGCAGCTGAGAAAAATTGTACCGAGGGTTATGAGAACACTCCTGAAACAAGATCTTAAAATTCTTCTGCACTAAAATGCCTAATTCTATGGCCTAGGCACAAGCCGTGATGTCACATTACTTGCCTTTTGGGGATACTCAATGGCGTGATAATTTTAGTTCACCGGCTGTGTTGCCCAATTTGTTAGGTACCCCATGTTGTGCATGGACTTTGGGATCAGAAGAAGCATTTTACGTACTGGTTAATTAATGAACTGGTGGAAAACTTTCATGTCCATCTCACATTACCGGCACCAAAAGGGTAGAAGTCAGGCATGGCTCGCTGGAGTCTTAGGAACGAAGGCGGTAAATGACAGCTGCAAGGAGGTAGAACGATTTTGATTGTTGTTTTTGATATTGTGTGGACGGAAGAAATGTATTTTGTATACTTACCGCAGGCGAGCTGTAAGTGTCAGAGTTGCCGTATGCTGGCCAAAATCACTAAAACCTCCATCACTGTGGTTTCATGTACAGATGATTAAATGCTTTATTCCGCATAGTATTCCGGTTAGTCACTGAAAGATGAGAAGCTGGCATGCATTGCGTGCGAGCGCGTCAAATGTTACTTAAGCTGGGTGGCATATGACATGCACTCTAAGCAATTCCGGGTGGTTAATCGTCTAAATGTTCTAGCAATTAGTGCAAGTGTGTAGATTAATAACTATGTTAGGACATGGATTAGTCAAGTTAGCACAAGCATTTAGTTTAAAGGTTAGTGGGTGTTTTGGCTGACAGGCTACAACGTCGTTTCTGATGGATCCCTAGAGCATGTATTGAGATGATTTCTCTAGTTTACCCTACCTGTTGCAAGGTTGGAGAAGAGTAGTAAGCTCATTGTGATTGGACCCGAACCGGATAGAAGAAACATTTGTTACATTACATAATATGAATGCTAGTTTATTGTTCCTCACTATATTTTTCTCCAAATTCCGAATGCTGAAAATGTATGCAATATGGACTCAATTCATTGCTTCGAATTATAACAGTCCACTATAAAAAAAGCACAGAGTTCACGTAAATGCATGTACTGTGAATTGGATTACCGCTAGATTTGCTAGGAAGAGCACAACTATGACGTGAATATCAGATCACCTGGATTTTGCTACTGTACAACAGCCTTTATTCGCGACGGTGATTGGGAGTATCACACAACTGTATGGTCTTTCGTATGCGTTTATAAATTCGTTGTGTTTATACATTCCAAGAAAAATGAGTGTCTTAATATTATTTTATAAAATATTGTTTATGTTCAGTGCTTCCTATTTACTGAAATACAGTTCATTCATGAAATCCATGTTTAATGAAAGCGGAGTAGAAGTTCAAGTTTATTAAACATTCGTCTTTAAATTAAAAGAGTGCGAGAGGGGCGTGGCAGAAAAACAAGTTAAACTTGCCTTTAACAACAAAAGATGCTGCTCAAATGGCAAGGTAATCCTGGTGAATTTGCTGTTTCCTGTGAATAACCGAGTACGGTGGCTAATGCGGTAACGCTTGGAAGTTGCATTCGAGAACTGCTGTTCTCGGCGTAAAGGAGGCGTTGCAGTCGCTTGTCTGTTGGGGAAGCAGTGTCGAAGCCTATGCGTCTGGTGGCTGCACGAAACGGGCGTAGAGAAGAAGAATCTCCAGCTAACGTTACAGAACCCCACGCTGGCTCGTGCCCTAGTCTAAGGTCCACTTCAGTCTAGTCCCCATAGGTAAATAAAATTTACTTTTGGAGGTATTTGAGGAAACATGTTACCATTACACGATTCCCTTACAGTAAAATCTAGTAATGTGATCCTATACATTTGTCAATGACAACTGGAGTTCAAGTGTTTCTCCTAGTCAGGAGTAATATACTAAAATAAAATGGGCTATAAATGAAAGATGATGATCAGAAATCGTTTTAAGAAATGGTGTAATTCCTTCTGCCTCAATAATATTATGAGTCATGTTTTGAGAGGCCCACTCAACTTACCAAGTAAGCGTATGGAATTAATTATGATGATGATGATGATGATGATGATGATGATGATGATGATGATGATGATGATGATGATGATGATGATGATGATGATGATGATGATGATGATGATGATGATGATGATGATGATGATGATGATGATGATGATGATGATGATGATGATGATGATGATGATGATGATGATGATCATAATAATAATAATAATAATAATAATAATAATAATAATAATAATAATAATAATAATAATAATAATGTAAACTGTCCGGACCGTAACATGAAACATATCTTTATACAGGATACATTGTGGCCCGGTTGCATAAAAATCGCTAACTGCATTCATTTATAATCGAAGATCAAAATTGAACTAAGTTTACGAACCCGCATGCGTTGTAAAATGCAGATCTTAGATCAGATAAACGCCGTTCAGTACTGATCTGGGATCACAAAAACAAATGCGGCAACATCGCCAAACATGTGCAACTTTCGTGTTGTATCGAAAGTATTTGAGACTTATCGGAATTATTCGACTCTGTTTAATTCAAGTGCACAGAGTAGCCATCTAGACATAACAAAAACTAAATAAATCGTTCGCTTTATGGTTATTTGTCCTATAAATAGCGTTATTTTAAATAAACAGTATAATAATTTACTCCATATTGAAACAGTATTTATCAAACGTTAATCATTTCGCTTACTTTATCTCCATTATAACAAATTATTATATTTGTATATAAAAATGGAAGTTCAATCAAAAGAGAAGATGCGTTCCGTTAACTTTAAATCTCGCATAATCCTTCTTATTTCACCCTTTTCCATAGGCATCCTGATGAAATGAGGGCTTAAAACTGCAATCTCCCTTGTAACTTTGTGTATTGTTCTAAACGCAGTCCCTTTATTTATATTGAATATACTCCTAATTCAGTTGCATAGAACCATAATGTGAGAAGGATCATAAATATTGAATTCAGTGCGTATTTCCTCAGGGTTTGTGTTGTTAATTGTGCATGTAGCATATGCTCCAGTTCTTCGATTACATGTTTTCATAGTCAAAATCTCATTTTGAATTTTCTGTCATTTAGTTCTGAGATGGGATTTCCTGTATGTTGTAAAACAAGAGGAGACCTATCAAATTGAAATTCTAATCATCAGAAATATCAGAGTAACCTGAATTCTGAAAATAATAAAAATGTATAGGTTATGAACACAAACAATGCATCTTTACCATACATTTGTGAAATAAATAGGCTAATTATTTACGCAAGTAACCACAAAAATGCTTTACATACTATTTATTTAAAGCTGCACTATTTATTTCTTCTCAGAAACTGTTGTGTAAATTCTGCAGTTCTGCTGATATGTTCAATCAAGTTAACTGGAGAAAATTCACCAGTTAGATTTGATCTTAGACCAAGAGGTCATGAACTTAGATCAATGTTTATACAGCCAAAATTCCAAGTTCAGCTTGACTGAAGATAAGTTTCATATGCTTGAACTTAGATTATCGTTTATGCAACCGGGCCTGTATGTCGCAATAATGTGATGCGGATGTCTTTACTGAATGAACCCTATGTTTGTGAAGCTTTCGTTTCTACGTCTTTCATTGCTGTTCGCCGTCATTTCAGTTGAACATTTGTTATCTTATTGATAGTGTTTTTGCTACATTTTAACACTAAACTGAACGAGAGTTTCCAGCACCCCCATTAAACAATTACGTTCGCATTTGTAAAAGCAAAACTACAGCCTTGTTTAGTCTGTACTTGAATGTAGTGCAAAACTGGATAACTGTACTGGAATGCAAATCTGCGGCTTTCAACATTTGTACGTTGAAATATTTAATAAAAATTTTTTGTAAAATACTGTTTGCTGGTGTTTTTCAGTAAAAGCTGATTAAGATAATCATTATATTTCCCCTATAGAAATCGGACATTTCTCTTCTTAAGTTTTGATTAATTACTTTTGGACATTTCATCCTAACGTGTGGAACACGAGGAGGTAAAGTTAATGCTTCGTCAATTAGATTCAGAGCGTTGGAAGAACTACTGGAATGTAATTAAACGTTATCTCTTTGTCATATGTACATTCTCCAAATGCCACTGACATAAAAGAGCAGAATTGTGCTTTGTATATATGTACCGCGCTTGAGGTGCTAGGAAATAGTTTCAAGCAGTTCTGGCAGTCCAAATGCTCCCTTTGGGTGCAACCTCAAGCAGCATGCTTGAATTCATTAAATCTCTGATTCTCGGAAACCTTGATGTATAGCTTAAATATGTTCGGCTAATCCAGACAGAACAAAGGCTGCATTGTAATATGTTCAAAGCATAGTGATCACCTGCCAAGCTGAGTAGACACGGTCTATTATTTTTTACCAACATACGTCAAACAACGCAATGTTGCATGTCCAATATCCATATTATATCACCTTTCCTTCCTGCAATTTCTCGGGTTTTTTTGGTAGCTTAAGAAAGTAATACAGCCACAAGTAGTTAACAAGTTGAACATATAGAATTGAAAAACTGTTACTACTTCAAAGCTATTATCATTTGAATTCACAAGCTTAACAGGTTAAAGGAATAACTGCAAAATATAGTTTAACATATTGAATATTGGTTTCTCTGCTATTCTATTACTTCATTCTCTCTTAACATTTGGACGCGGTTGTTATATTCTAAAGTTACCATACTGGTAGAAATGTAGAAGCTGCTACAACGCTTGAAATTAGTTCTTGTCATGGAAAATGTGAGCTTTGGGATTATTGTTCCACAATTTAAATTTTTTGTACGTCGCTGGGTATTTACATCAATGCTGTTCGTAATATAATCAGGATGTTTTTACAGATTCACCAGGAAAACATACAAACTGGCAGGATCTCGATTTAATAACAGAAATCTACACCAGTAAATAAAATTATACTTATTTAATTTTGAACATGCTTTCCGATACATGTAATTTTTTCATTTAGGATTTGTTTAATTTTGTGCAAATTCAGTGTTCGTGGTCATTTTATAAAAATGATTTACGTTCGGGGAATTCAGGTAGGTATGTGTAAACCCTCAAAATCAGCTTAATTAATGTCCTACAAACTAATCCCTTTAACATATATCAAAACTACGCCCCTATCAATTTATGTCTTACTGCCAGAATCAAACAAATAATCCTTGCCGGTACTCGACTTTACCTTGGCTACAGCCGTACTTTGTTCTGTCGTCATTCTCAAATTGTTGATGGATTATTAAGTTCTGAAATAAAAGGGCACTGTCATGCTACAGCTAGAGGAACATCTCCGCTAGGTGATGCCACACATAACTCTCGCCGGAAATGTTTCTTGAACCTGTTTAATTTCTCGATGTTAAGTATCCAAGCTGATGGTCTGTGTCAGACAATGTGCGATGTTATGTTCAACTAGAGAAGTTATTCGGCAATGCGCAGCTGGTGACCATGGGTTCACTGTATCAAAACACAAAACCAACATGCCTAACGACTGGTAGAACTATACAGAAAGAGTTTACATCTAGCCTGCATATTCCAAGCAAAAACCATTAGCTTCAACTTCACGAAAAATGTTCATTGTTTTTACTTCTGTAGATACATTTAACATGTTGATGAAACCAGTGACTCATAACAAGGACGCGGATTGTGAGAGAAGTGTGAAATAATAAGCTAGAGGTATTTCTAATAATTAAAACAAAATATACAATACTACGCATAAGCTCGATCAATTTGTTACGCTAGAAATTGAAGGAAGTCCTATGGTATAATTCATTGTGGATTGTATTGGTCAGTCCCGAGGTTGTTAAAGCACTAACACAAGCTTCAGCTTAATGAACCGCAGCTCCAGACTACAACAATAATTGAAATATGAACTAGACCTTTCTCGACCGTACCTGCTTTCATTCACTCCCACAAACCCAGGTTACAGGATATTAAGATTGTCTGTGAACGCCCCGTGGTACATCCGGAATGCACAGCTGCATAGAGAATTGGACATAGTCAGCATTAATGAGTACATCTCTACAACGATAGGCAGATTCTTTTCTCCCCTTTCTTATGTAACAGGAGCTGTATTCTTCCAACTGGGACGTCGCCTTGATATTGCACCAAGACTGAAGGCACGATTGCCACAGGACATTTTATTTCTATGTTTATTTATTCTGTAATGAAGAAGTTATTTAATTTATACTCACACTAATCAGACCAGTTTGCTTGAGGACTACATTATGAGTATCCTTTTTCCCTGTATACTTTAATTTTACTATGTATATTATGTATATAGCTCCACAATTTGTATAGCGCATACTGTGCTGAGCAACTGAATTAAAAATTAAACAAAAAAAAAAAAACTTAGGAAATGAAACGACAATCAGTAGAGACGCATTAACTCCGAGTTATTCAACGTATTATGTTTACATCGCTTATTAATAACCCTTGCTGCGTATGGATATATTTCCATAGCCATAATACTCGATACTTTATTAGGAAATATGTGCAGAAATGGTCACCTCTGAATGAAGAGAGCGATGACTGATTTTGACTAATTAATGATGACCATGCGCAGAAAGTGCAGACTCAGTCGCGTTGTTGTGCCAATAGGTATGGACAACTAGAAGAAATGAAGTGAACTGTGTAGCTTTTAACGCCCGCTTTTATATGCGGCACCGCAGGCGGTGACACTGATGATACATGAGATAAAGATGGAGCACCGGTGGAATGAGAAAGCAGGGGAAACTGTAGATCCAGGAGAAAACCCGCCCCAGCGCCGTGTTATCCACTACAAATCTCACTTTGCGGTCACCTGGGTTCGAACCCGGGCCGCCTTGGTGGAAGCCGAACGGGCTAACCACTCAGCCAAGGCGCGGCATCACAGCCAGTGTAGAATCAAACCTCAGATCAAATGAATTACCAGCTGAAAGAGATGTCATTAACCACATCTACCTGCTTTTTTGCCCTTTTTCCATGCAAACTAAAATGGGCGTGGTTTTTTTCTTCAAAGTTACATTCTAGATCTGAGGTTGAAGAATGGAGAAAGCCTTAAATTAGAGGGAACTGGTAAATGCTTTGTATAAACACTCGAATATGTTGCGTAAGCTAAGGAATTTACAAAACGATAGGAATCTGCAAAACAAAAGAACTACTTGAGAAAAACAAAGCTATACGCTAAGTGCGACAGCTTGTACTACTATTCTGTGTCCAGCTTCCTAAAAATTCATTGTAATAATGTTACCCTTTGTGAAGTTTAACGTCGACATACCCACATACAAAACTTAAAATCAGCAGTTTGATGATAAAAGTGGTCTAATATACAAGATATAATTAGACCGAAACACGCAATGGTGAATTACGGACCGAACACCAGGAAAGGCAAACATCAAGTTCACTATACTAAGGAAAAATTTTGAATATTTTGAGCAAAAATTTAATGATTTTAAATTTTATGCAACAAATTAACATTTATTAAAGTCAATTTCTATGAAACTTTATTGCTGCAGAGCTTATGCGACCTTCAATAGTTGCTTTAATCATCGTGCTCCATAAACGAAGTTCACGGTTAGTAACATATTCCTATGTTACTATGTACAAAATGAAACCTCTCCTACAAAAATACTCAACAGTGTCAAAAAATTCACAGACATGAAAATGTTTGAAATAAGAGATACCATTGGATTACTGATAAACGTCTTAATGTACTTCTTTAAAAACAATTGACTGATAAACTACCGATTTGTGGATGATTTTTATCCATAATGTATTGTAAAACATTGGAAAGGAGCTATATACTGTATAAATATATTTATCCAAATATAGTAAGACACCTATTAAATACACGAAATATAAAATCTGTAAGGACATAGAAAAAGAAACCTAAAATGCAAATAAATGATACAAAAATAAAAACTAACAGAATAAAACATAAAATAAGAAACAGAAAATATGAATTAAAAAGGAAAACAGAAAAATGTGACACAAACAAATGAAAAACTAAACTGGTGGTGCGCATGTGGATCCAGTCGGTAAACGGTTATATAGGCCAATATTCTTAGAGATATACGACAAATATATGCAATTTTATTTAACTATTCACTCGCCCATTTGTACTAAAATTGCCTCAACTGCCGTTACAAGTGTTAGGAGATTAAGTATGCCCCAGTTGTCCTGTCTCGGTGTTAACTGCTGAGATTATCCTAACCCCTCTCTGCCCATCACACCCGCTGTGACGGATCTTCTTGTAAATAATCAGGGATAAATGGACTATTAAAATGCTTCTCTCTCGCAGTAAAATTCTCTCTCACTGAAGGTGACTCATATTATGATGCGACGGGATGCTAGTTTGAAGTTCAGGATTCATGTGAAGATGTGTCCTTTAGGCAGCTGCGCAACTATGAGGACTAGTGTTGTGCTCTAAAGTGCAACGTTATTCTTCCTGTTCTGCCGCACCACGATAAACCGGGTAGTATTTTAATTCATATATTTTTTATTTGCGGATGCTCTGTAACTACTGCCTTTCTCAGCGTTCCTTTCTATATTGTGCGTAAAAGACAGACAATGGAATCAACCGAATCAACAGGTTTAAGTGTAAGAGGTCAAACCAGTGCTGTCCCCAAACCAGCCTACCTCTGTATTTGCTATAGATAAATTCACTGGTGCATCTGCGAGAACCCAGCGTTCTGAATAAAACGCTTGAAAGAATATTTTAATAAAACTGCCATACAAACACGAACAGAAATCGGTGAAACCGTGTGGAGTAACACATAATATGACAGTGGTTATAGAGAAGTAATTTTTAACTTAAAGTATTAAATTCCATTTTATAATTTAGTTATATTCTACCATTCCAAGGTTTGTCCACGCTGTTCTCATCCTACACTATCGACGGGTATTAAACATTAGGTGATCCGTCATAATTTCTAATGCTTTTTTGTAACGCACTTGTTTCCAGTTGTACATTGAAAGAATGAACCCAATATCTATCATGTATGGACAGTCAAACTGAAACCTCTGCAAATGCACAATCATTCTTGCCAGCTTATATCCAATACACATAACTGGTCTTTAAAGGCTTGAAATCTGGTCCTGGTGTTGAATTCCACAGTCAAAATTAAGACTAAACATTGTATGCTTTTTGGCATTTTTGTTCGGTAGGAGCAGTGCGATACCCGAAAATTCGCAGATTAAAAGTCCCGCTCGACAACGGCACAAAACCAAGATTTTCTCTTGGTTACACATATTTTTCTTCCCCTGTAATACTTTGTAGAGAGTAGATATTTGACCAACTTCATAATCAACTTTCTCTGCAAACCAAATTTAATGGAAACCTAACTATAAACATTATGTAAAGCCGTGATAGGATTCAACAGCGACATTTTGCACAACATTCCGTACAACATCTTACAAGCTTAATTGCCCTAAAATGTAACATTCGTTTCTTTCACTTACGCATAAGTGTACTACAGCACCCCCTTTATTATTTAAGGCTTAGTTCAGAAATATCCCTTAATATGGCAAATAATTAATATTGTGACTTTGTGGGTTCGTGAAATAAAAAGTCCAATTACACCACTCAACAATGTTCTTTATTTCCACCGACTTACAGTTAAACACTTGCCAATTACACAGAATTACGTGCTGCAACAATTACAATTCACCAGTTCGTCCGTTACAATTTCCTTGTACTCGCGGTTACGTAAGCTCCGGTACACATTCACAGTTACGTACAGTCTTCCGTTGCACAATCTTCTCGTACATTAACACGTCACTGACTAACACTGCCTTCTTACACCAAGAACTGTCCTCACTCACACACACTAACCAACTGATTGACCAACTCAACTCTGTCTGTCTGTAACCCTCTTTATATAGGAATATCGGCGGTTTCTAGTGACCAGGAGAATGTTCCAGATTCCGTAATTTCTGGAACCAGGTGGACAGAAACAGACGGCACACTGATGTTTTTCCTCCCAACCACTGCCTGTCACCACTACAAGACAAACGAGGGGGAGGTGTGGCTAACGCGGTCCTCCCCTGCCTTCCGTTCCCAGCTGGTTCACAGGGTGTTCCAGCGCTCGCGTTACAATATAATTGAAAGGCATACAAAATGTAAAAACATAACTCATAAAGTTTAAGGCTTTTGGTCAAAGAATAAAGCGAAACTTTATCTACATTGAAAATTCTATACTTAACACCCCATTTCCTTTGTTATTTCAAACTGTCCAACCTAAGAATAATCAACAATTACGGGTGACTTGAACAAATTTTGTAACATTGGAAACAACGAAAATGCCGTGACCTATGTGAGTTCTTTACAGGATGTAAATGATATGAGTCTCAACCTTTTCAGTGTTAAAAACCAAATCAACTGAGTAACATTTCCTTCTACTTGGACTGGCTTTAAAGAGCACTATTCATAACTTGTTCTAATTAATGCTTTGTAGCATTTTAGTGGCCAGCTAATGGAGTCAGAGTTTCTAGTCATATGACGAATCGAAATACATGAAATTTTATTTACATATTATTTAATTTAAAGCTAGACGAAATTGTTAAAAGCAGATTACGTTCAGAATGGTTTCTAGTTCCGTTGAACTTCAATTACACCTAAATGCGCAACAACAGACTAAACGTGAAAACAAAAGAAAAGAAATGAAAACACTTGATTCATATAAGTAAACTTTCATGTTACTGAATGAGCAGTGTACGTAATTTGTAACGTTCCAAATATATGTTTGTGATTACTAAAATAGTAACATGGAGTCACCTTTTGATAGGACACAGCCCAAAAGGAAGATTTGATAACTTGTTCTAACTTTTAACAAATTAAATAAAGTTGTTACTCCTGCGTGTTAGAGTTATGAAAATAGAATTAAATGTTTCCCACTCATCATCCACTCTACTAAATGTTACTACAGTAATAAGAAACAATGTCACTATTTGTAGGAGGATTGCCGAGGTTTTATAGTTCTAAAAGGATGATTAATCCTGGACCTAGCAATTACAATTGCTTGTTGTCGTAAATGCTTTAAATTATTATCATTGCAGTGGCAACACAAATACAATATACCCACATTCTATACATGATTCAGATTCATTTAGCCACCAAGGGCATACATTCACACTCCCATATGTTATCCACCTGATAGTAAAACTTAATCACATCACCGTTTTAGGTTGCAATAAAATGGTATTTGGCTATTAGTTCTAACACCCAGAGTTGGAGGCCAATATGTTACGCCATATCACTGATGTTTAGTATTACAGCATTGCAGCAAATCAAGAATTAAAAGGCACTTGGGCGAGAAATAACAATGCAGTGTTATAAATGTTGGAATTCTAGTCTCCAAGGGTTAAAGCCGTACTTGCATCCGGGCATAAGAATTCCATTCAACCGCTGCACACATTATAAAAAACTGTTCTGAATGCTTAAATTATATCTTCAACCTTAGATAAGCTGCTTCTCATCAAAAAGAGATACGCTCTGATTTCTTCAATGTCAAAATTTATTCAGATTTAAATTCCATAAAAGAGGCATAATACGCATTTATATACAAATCTAAAAATAATCTAAGGACCAGCCTAAGGAAAAGCTAACGTCTCAAGGGTCTAAGGAGAGAGCATTTGTAATCAAGAATGAAAGGTTGGCGAACCTAATACTTTACGGAAATTTTCCTTAGTTGCTAACGAAAGGCTGGATTCACTAAACGTGTCACGGCCTATCTTCTGCATTTCCTCCTAATTTGGTCCTCTTTCATAACGCTGGGCCCTTGGATAGCGCAGTGTGAAACATGCGGCGTCTAGAATGATATGCTCACTGATACAGCTTTGGAAAATGTTTTCTGCTAGCTTTAGGCAGTAGCAGAAATGCCCCGATGCTGTGGGCGCCTAAAACGATAGCACCAATACCGATACTGCAGATGATAAGTGCTTGTCTGAGATCACAGAGAGGCCAGTAGAAGCAGTGGATGCATTCAGCGAGTCAACCATTTTATACGGCAAGGCCTTTAGTGATCTGGCTTCAACGCAATTTGAATATAGGTACAAACCACTGAAAGTTCATAAGAAAAGCAGAAGTAAGACAATTGTAATCTATCATTGTTTGTGTATTGAGATGAGGCACCCACTGATTATCTTTAAAAAAATAAAGGAATTAATGTCATGTTACGAACTTCTGTCGCTAAAAGGCGACTCCCACATATGTAAACCGCTTTAAAATACATGCACAATTGGAAAAGAAATCATCAAATGTTCTTGACGTTGTTACTATTTGAGAATATTGTTATTCAAAATTGCCAACTTGCATGGTAACAAATGAAACTATCGATTATTATGTCAGTATTCCCATTGATATTTAATAGCACTGCTAAGATGGAGAAAAAGTGGAGAATTATTTATTTGTGGTAATTTATGGAATGGATCCATATTTTCCACACGCTTTGAGATTTAAGTTTGGAACTCCAATTCGGGAGAACCGAGGTTTGATCCCCATTGACCGACCAATCAGACCAGTCTATTTCGCGATTTCGCTTGGTCACTCGGCGAATGCGGCTGCACTAAATCGGGTTCGGTAAATTGAGTCTCTTTGAATATTACAAGGAAAATTGAATTCATCCTAAACTTTCAAGCTAATACGTAATTGTGATACGTAATTGTGACAAAATTTTCCCTCTCACTTTGTGCAGACTTAGGACTTTGCAACCATTTAGTAGGTTGGTGTGGTTAAAAACTTTGTCCTGTTAAAATTGTTTGCCCGCCTCGGTAGCGTAGATGGTTGCGTGGCTGCATCACGTTCAAGAGGTCCCGAGTTGGAATCTCAGTCAGGGTGAGTTACCTGGATAAGATTTTCTGGGGATTTCCCTTATCCTTAAAGACGAATGTGGGGTAACTCTAAGCCCTATGGGCCCCGGACTCATTGGAGCATCATTTCATTCATCGTCCGATATGACTAAATCTTGGGAGAACGCAAATTAAAAAAATCGTTCGTAGGAGCAACTTTCAATAGTTTTGTCACACACGTAAGCATTTAAAAGAAACACCTTTCACAAAGCCAAATCTTAGTGTGCACTTATTAGTAAACTTTACCATCTGCTCCCTCAAAAATATTTCTACGTAACTGAACATACACATCTGATTGAATGCTGGTGAACACGTCAATGAAGTTGTAAATGCTTGGGTGCGAAGTGTAAAACAAGTCATTTAATTTGGCATGGAAAGATTCACAGCTATTAGCTGTGCGATTTGTGGTAGCTGTGAAATCAGCCCAAATAGCGGACCGCATGGACTAAAAAGCTTGGGACTCAACTTATCGATTAAAAATTGTAAACAATTATTAACTCAATTTACGTATTCCTACGAAGATACCTGGCACCAGAAGAATCTTCCAACAACGTTAGGCTGTAGGCTGGCTCGCGCTACTGTCTGCCTTTTGGTACATCTCATCTCCTCCCCTCGCCGGGGTCCGACACACAATAAACTAACATAAGGCTCAGTGTAGAATTAACTCCGGTTGTACCCTACCTACCTCTAAAATTCACAAAAAACAAACAGTCGACCTATGTTATACAACTTGCAACGTTCATGTCTCTGAAGCACTTGTAATTATAGCGGTACGCTTGCAAACCATTTATGCCGTCATCGTATGTTCGGGAGGCATTTTACAGGCTTTCACAGGTGGAGTATGTATAGCAAGGTGGTGAGTGTATCTGTTTACATTTTCGTCCATGCAGTGGGGTCGTGTTTTATGTGCACAGTTCTAAATTATTCGCATATAAGCAACATCTCCAGATCGCAAATTGGCTTACCACATACTCAAGATTTTATTCTTCTTCAGTACATCACGTCAGCTACAGATATAGGACAGAGGGACTGCATTTTCTAGACTTTTTTTTATTTCAAGCTATTTACTTGAAAATTGGCACAGTCAACATGAGTAAACAAAGAAATAATTGTCCAAAAGCTGAAATCTTTAGCTCAAATAATACAATTAGAGGTTTTTAACTAGCCAAAAATGCTATTTAAAAACTGCATTGTGCATTCACATTCTTAGAGAAGTATGATAGTGTTTTTTTTTTTTTTTTTTTTTTTTGATAATTTAGTGCGCTGAAAGTATGTTGAAGTATGTGACTGGAGTTGTTAAAATTACATGTTTTCGGTATTTAATACATTTTATGTGAGCCAATGAATGTTATCATAAAATCCATATACGAATATTTAATTACGTTTTTGATTATGTATATAAATTTATCAACATACAAATCTGAGTAAAGCTTAAATGTAATGAATACATTTCGTATTACAATAATGCAAAACAGTGAAGGGGTCGAATTCAATGGAATTAAAAGGGAGCGCGATTTAAACATGTCGACGCTCCACAAACAAGCACACACACGCACTAAAACGCGCGCGCTCATAGACACTATGCACGTACCTGCTGAAAAGGTTGGTAAACTGGACCTGATGCTGTAGGGACGACATATTTGGAACCATGAGTACAAACAAAGATTGTGACCTCCAAGTTGTAAGCAACTGTACCACCGAATGTTGACGCAACGTTAGGAGGGGTAGGCGACACCACAAGCCGAAACGTGAACAGCTCAAGCTGATTTTTTCAACCCGATCCTAGCACACACTCAACTCTACATCTGTAGAAACACACGAGAAATGCAGCACGAGCAGCACGACTCTGGTGCAACGAAGGAAAGAGGACTGACTAGCCATGGATCACTACGCACTTCCCTCAGTGCACTGCTTTTGTTCGCAGATGTCATTACCCTAAGGAATTTTCTCCAACCCATAATACTATAATCCTGCATCAGCAAACCACAATCAAGAGAGCCCCATTAAACTTTATTAGCGGAAGGCAACGCTTTAAACAGGAAAACGATTGATCTGTTACCCACAGATTAACGTGAAAGACCGACAAACAATGATATAAGGAATTATATGAAACCAACTGTAGTAATTGAACGAAGCTTTAACGACAGGAAATGAAGCTAACGCATGGGCGAGAAAGACTCAATAAAACAAGAACTACGTAACAGAACAGCAAAATACATCTGCAGTCTGAGTATGTTTAGAAGAGAAAGCAGAAGTATTTTGGTTCACCTTTACTTTGCTAGTAAACTTCAGGGTAATATAAAGGTGGCATAATTAAAAACAGAAACCCTAATTAGTGTGTGCTGTTTCGATCTTTTTATTTGGTAGGCATTAGAAAGCTTCCATAAATAAATGCATCTATGGTCTAAGGATTGCCAACTAAATCAAATACTGTAAAGATTCAAAGTAAATAAACCTGTAACGTGCCACATACTCTTGTACACACTTTCATTGGAAGTTTCTATTATGTGCGTGTCTGGACTTCATTCTCAGTCTATGAAATTCAGCATTTTCCTACATCACAATCTTCGTGGCACGTTATTTTCCTCCAGAAAAGCACATGTGATAATGAAGTCTGGGACTCTTTGGTCGGTGGCAAGAAAACACTGAATTATTCACTTCAGTGTTCAGACTTGTCACAGGGGGTTTCCAAAATCCAGAAGCATTTACTGAAAATCATTTCATCTACATTCCAACGGACTCAATACTAATTACGCATAACACACACGAAAATTCTATTGTGCTCGAGTATCATTACACTGTTCTTGAGACTTACAGTCCTTACAGAGTTGACATCACCGAACACTTCCAATCATTTGAAGGCCACATTCATTTTATAGTAAATAAAGCCTCGTTCGTTAACAACCAATCGCTTCACACACTGAAGTTGGGGCTTACTCAGACTATTTTTGAAACAATGTACTAGTATGTGCAGAAGATAAAGTATGAAACAACATTACGGCTCTTAAACACGCTGTTTTTCCATCGTAATAATGTTAGTTTCTGTTTTAATTAAATGGATGTAAGAAGTTTATTTTTAGTTTGTTATCGAATCAAAATAAGCATAACTTTGCGCTTTACTCCTATTGGGAGATATTTTTATAAAACCACTTTCTTCATTTGCGACATTTTGTGTAACAATTGGAGGAAAAAAGTGCGCTCGGATAGCCTTCCTACACAAGAGAAATATCGTAACAATCAGAAAATCATTAATGTTCCTCTCTCAATAATATATTAATATTTTCTCACTACGTGATGATTAAAAGTACCTTAACTGCTTGGCCTTATAGTGGCCTCAGAACCAATTATTTTACATATCTTTAGCATATTAAAAGAATTACAATATAATGCAATGTTACAACTATTCAGCTATTCGTAAAATGCACAAAACCAGGTAATGCGGAAAATTAAAACCATAATATTAGGTTTTATAATTTTTCACATTTGAAAAATTGTATTTGGCATTTAAGAACACTTAAATCTTTCATTAAGTGACGAGGACAGTTTGCAACTGTGAGCAGTAAAGTTTCTCTTGTGTTGCAGGCTCTGCATCCTGTGTTTGATTCTCAGAGAGGATGCAGCAGTGTGTGAGTTTGGTTTACTCAGTCTTTATTCTTGTGATGAGTATCTGATCCGGCGGTTTAGACAGTTGACTGGAAAGTTTTCTTGCTTCACGTAGTTTATACTTGACGAGGCGGCCCAAAAGATTTCTCTCAAGTCGTAAGGAGAATTTGTGTGATATGAATGTAGACATTTTGGAATGCAAATCTGAAAGAGTTAACATCTGAAAGAATTGATTTGCCCATGTCAGCTTTGTTCATTAAGTTCTTTCCAGTGATATTATGCAAAATGAAATCCCGTTTAACTTAACGATAGGTGTCTTCACAAAGAATGTTTTACTATGCTTATAATTACATTTCCCCTCACGAAATTCATAAATAGCGTTAATTTTGCATTGTGAATATTATTCGTATAAATTATACACAAGCGACTTGGAATAATATTGCTTGTTATCTTCCCGTAACCAAGTTCAACATTGAGGAAGCTGTTCTCACGCTTCTGAAAACCATTGCTACATAGCAGCAAATACCTTGGTCTAAGATACATAATCTGCAATTTTTTTATGTACATGTTAACAGAAATCAGTCAATTGTCTTTCAGCGGGTATATCATAACTCTTGATTAATAATGTATACTGAAACTGTCAGTGTAACCTTTCAATTTTTCTAAACGACTCTGTACACTGTTTTTTATATTCGTCGAATCTCCCATCAGCATCATTGCACCTCCAGAAAAGGCAATGACCATCCTATGTTTCCGAAGATCTTAAAGTAAAAAATCTAAGGCAACATATGGGAATTAGAGAATTAATGTTCAAGTGCTACTCCTGAATTGTTGCTCCTATAACAAGCAGCCAGTTGTATGGTAACACAGTTGGCTCTTTCCCAGGATTTTGGGAACAGGTTGGTGAACAGATAAAGGAAAACGCCTGCTAAATTCAGTGACGTTGCATTACATTTCTAACCACAATTCCTTTAATTTTCGGGGAAGAAGGATGTTCTGATCGTGTAAATACTATTTTACAGAGCTTACAGTTTACACCACTGTCAGTTGTTGAGCTAATAGTTCCACCAATAAGCGACTTGTTTAAAAACAAAAACTGTACATATTAGTTCATAATTTTCCCCCTGATTCCAGCATTCTCAAAACCTAAAACGAAAATAGCAATTTCAGAACATAACAATAATGACCCCCTATCATATTATGGGTAAAACCGCCGTTTTCACAAGAATTCAAGCTCCAACATGATTACATGGAATGAGACTAGAAACTGTTAAGCCTAAAAACATCCTCAATTTCAATAATTAAAGTAAATATTAACGTTTTTAGATGTCCCCGAAAAGTTTAAAGCTTCGTATTATAAAATAATTTTAAGCCAGTTTGCCGCAAAACAACATAGGCGAAAGACACGTACAAATTTGACAAATGTTCTACACTTGCAGCTATATCTAGTTTCCTTAGTGGTTTATATTTCAGGATATAAATCTAACTTAAAATAAGGGTGCGAATATGTTAAAAGTATCTATTTTAATGCACGCAAATAAGCATTTTATGTGGGCTCATCTCATCCTTTCCAATGAACTCGTCTAAACTCAAGACATTAGAAACCCCGGCCCAACTAGATCCGGAAATTGGAATTTAGACGCACAAACATTTATGTCAAATTGAAAGTTAAAAAGAAGAAGACAGAGAGCTGTTGAGCAGATAATAAATTGAGATGAAAAAATTAAAGATTGGCCATTCATAAAGAGGATTTTATACAAGAAATCTTTGGATGAATTCACCTATTTTTTTAAAAAAAATGTCAAGTAATCAATCAGCATCTGGGTACACTTGCGACTCAGCAGGTGTTGAGAATAGTCGCTTTTTAAATGAAAACAATACAATAATGGTAAACGAATCCAGTATTTTTAAAACAACAAGAAAGCAATAAACTTTCAATTCCATTTCCCTTTGTAAACAAATCCATTTTTTGTAGTTATTTTAGGTTGAAACATTAGAGGGAATCAAATACAGAATTGGCAAGCAGTTTTTAGTATCCTACAGAAAGTACCGCTGTTGAAAATGCAAATGACCTATTTAAATGGGCACACTGACGGAAAGGAAGATTCCATGCTGAATATATGGACTACAAACAGACAGAAAGGAGGGGGAAAGCGGACCTTTAAAAAAAACTCGGTTCTTTTTTATTATTTTTAATTCTACATCAGTGGCTGCCTAAGCCAAAATAACGAATAATTCTGGACTTTTTTTTTTCAGAGTATGTGCTCTGACTGTAGATGTAATTAGCATGATTTATACTCGTAATTCGGAGAAAATACTAGGAAAGTAAGGTATAAGTTATCCAAGAATGTTCATTTGTTTGATTAAAAAAAATTAAGTGTTTAACAACGTCTTATAAAATTCAGTACTATACAAAAATGGCTTCAAGTGTGAAACCTTAAAGTCAAATTTACCTTACTACTTTAACAAAGCATAGGGGGCCCGCATCTAAGCGTAGGTACTAGCGTGTCTGTCTCGTACTCAAGAGGTTCCGGGTTCGAATCTGGATCAGGTGAATTATCTGGATAAGATGTTTTCTTTCTTTTTACCGGGGCTTTCCCTTATCCTGAAAGATGAATTTCAAGTAACTCGAAGCTCTATGGACCCTGGACTCATTTGAGCATCTTTTAACCCATTTCGTTCGTCGTCCGATATGACTTTAAGTTGGAGATCGTACATTTAAGATAAATAATAAAGCATATGATCTGTCTCAAAATTGATCAAGCTTCAGAAATTGAGAGAGATAGCCTATATAAGTAGTTTGCAAAAGAGAACGTATGAGACACGGGTTCTAAATTTTGTGAAATGCAAACGTCTGCCAAAGGTGACCTTGCCACTAATTACAGCTGAAAGTAAGGCATAAAGATGTATGGCGAAACCACAAGAGTGGCATTCGATAGCGCTGTGGATATGCGCTTAAGTTTCAGCGATAGGTGTTCAAATCTTCTTAACTTTTTCTTGTCATATTTTATATTGGTAGTCTTGTTAGGTTTACTCCTTGACGCCAACAAATTTCAACATAAATACAGCGTTTTTCACAGGAGACTTGCAGGTAAAAGTTTGCTTACAATTTGCATATCCATTAACACGTACATCAGCTGACTAGTGCGACTTTTAAATAGAATGATTTTTGTCTTTGAACGCTGCCAGGTCTCTTACACTCAATAATCATCATTGAACGCTCCCAGGATAGCAACCAATTGGACTCCTACGGTGTTGTATTGAATTCCCCATAAGTAGGATGTGAACGAGCGTCAACTGAATCTACCTCTAACAAACACTATTTGCGCTAAGAAAAAATTAAAATTTCACAAAAGTTATCAAGTGGAAGGTAGGAAGTAATGTTCCTAACACAACCCATATTTCTAGCTCAAATAGTTTTCATAGTACAAATAAATATAACAACAATATATTATAACGACGCATCGTGACATAAGCTCTCTAACGTCACGTACACATATTTGTAATTACTCAGAACTAAAATGTAAGATAATGAAACGATTTTCTAAAATATTACTTTTAGCAAGGCAAGGTGTTTGTTAAATTCCAGAGAGAGCAAACAGTTCACTTTGTGCTAAGCAGACTGTATAATGCAAAATTTATCTGCATAACTTGAGAAGTCACCTGATACGTTATTTACACTGAGAGTTCAAATCAGTATTATTCAGTTATACTTTCGTTCAAAAACCAGAAAAGTTATATCAGCTGGATTAACTTGTTGTTGAAATGGGAAACGAAGAAATCTGTATGTGCCTTTACCACTACCAATACAATACAAATGAGTTCATGTGGGCTCAAATAAAGTGGTGGCTTACAACAGAAATAACACTTTTAAACTGACTGACGTTGAACGCCTTATTTACAACGAAACTGACAAAGACAAGGACACACACACACACACACACACACACACACACACACACACACACACACACACACACACACACGCACGCACGCACACAACAAGACTGAGAAAACTGCGTGAAACTTACAGAAAAACTCAAGAAAACCTTTACAAAGAAAAGGCAAGTGACGAAATTTTGGACTCACACGGTGAAAATGACAGTGACGAGGTTTCTTGGCGCAAGTAACATTGACAGTTATTACAGATAAATTATTTTCAGTTCCAGCTGATTATAAAAACCTGTAATTCATATAAACTATGATTATAATTATAACATTTAAAATATATATACACGAATGTATGTGAATATCCTTGTTCCATTTTTATTTTCGCAACTGCATTATTACAAAAAATTGAAAACTTCAGTTTGGCTTCTCTTGCGTCTAACGACAAGAAGGAGGATAGTAAGCGAGGGGGGAGAGGGAGAGAGATAGGGAGAGAGAGGAAAATATGAAAATTGTGGGGGTAACGAGATGGCAACACTGAACACATAAACGCACCTCATTTGCTACAGCCCAGAACCCTTCCCATTTTTAAAACATATTTAGGGATTTAAACTGAACGTAAATATTGACAGCTAGAAACTAAATTTATATAGCTGATATGGTTTAGCGGGTTATATACATCTGTTCACTTTGTGTGACTTTAGTTATGAAAGGATCAACGCAAATTTTTTTATTATACTATTTCCTGACTACCCTTATAGGCGAATACGTGGCTGAGTGGCTAAACCAGTGGCCTCTCCGCGTTAAATTCCACGGGGCCATATGTGGAATTCGTAGGAGATAAGTGGTGTCTGGCCAGATTTTCTTCGTGGTCTTCCACCATCCAGTCCAGCAACTGCTTCATTATTACTTTTATTGGTATTCATTTCACCTTCACTTCACTACATCTTTCCTCACCCTCATACCAGACTTCAGGCCAACCACTGATCATTGGCTGCTCTCTCTAATCCAGACTTTCTCTGCCCCTTGAGAGGCGTCTGGCATCAGACGCCTACTTGCAAGTCCTGAGGGGTTAAAATCTTCCAATTGAGGTGGGTAAATAGAGAAAGAAGATTTTCTTATTAAGAGTGCAGTTTATCACTGTCCCAACATAACTTCCGTTGCGCACACACTGATTAGTTTCTCAATTTACAAGTAAGGGATAAAACTTCAAGGGGAACAATTTATTTAATCAGAGAATATATAGTAAGTATCATTATAATTTCCTAGGTACTTCATAGAACACTAGGAATCCAAAAATTATAGTTTGTTTTATCCTTAGCAATAGTCAGTTATCTTGGAAGGTTTACCGACTATCTTCACAACATTAAACAATGCCATAATCTCCACAGGTTATGTACATCCGTGAGAAATTTAAGCTTGTGCTTTATCGCCATTAAGGTAGCAGGTCACATTCTTGGCTTAATAGGCAGTTGCAGTATCACATTTTCCTCGTCCAATCGCTGTTTGCATTTACACCTGACACTGAATGTGGACTTGAAGTGGATTCCGCAGACTTTGACTGCATGCCTTTTAGTATCTCCTGAAAGCACAACTGGTTCTCAGGCATTGAGAATAAACGATTAATAAAAACTGGACAGTACAGCATACCTAATGAGACAGTGAAGAAAATAGGTGTAAAATAGGCGTAATGATAGAAGGATGATGCATGGAGTTGTGTAGCTGGTGTTAAAGAGAATAATATTAATGTCGACAGCCTAGGTGATGTAACATGAATTTGAAAGATTTTCTGCCCAAAATTACATTCATCGACCCTTTTGTCGTTACATATTGAGTATTCACAGTTGTCCTTGTTGCTTGGGGCAACATACGACTAGGAAAGCAAGTGATATCGGAAACACTGTCACTTAACGTGCCCAGCATAAAGCCGACGATTAAAAACATGAACGCTTTAAAGAGAACCTAAATATCACGTTGGACAAAACTTGCTCAGTTTCTATGTACATCACTTCAACCAGCTACCATTGCAGTCCAAACGACTGAAGAGTTTCTTCTTACTATGTCATTCTTCGCTAGCAATGTCTACCATGACTTAATAGCGCGTAGGCAATACATTTGGGTGACGGAACATGGGAAGGTTTTAGCAGCTTCGGAATCTTGTTTATGTATTGAGTAAGCAAAATTCGGCTGTAAAGCCATTTACGTCTTAATCGTTCATCTGTGCTCAACCAGTAATGCAGTGAATATTTTATCACACATCCCAGTGTACAAATGCTTTCTAGACGGTATAGGTACATTAGGTAACAGGGGGGGGGGGCAACTAACAACTCGACCCACCGAAGTTGCCAGGGGGTGGCTTTGAGGTCCCCGCCAGCAGGAAGTGGAGAATGCTTGACTCAGCAGCCTCGAATGACCACCCTCTGACGAAGCTGAGAAGTTCCAAATGGCAAGCCTCTGGGACATCCTCCCGCCATCGACGACCGAAACTAGTACCGGTGTCATCCTCTAATATGAACAAGGGAGACAAAATTAGAGTAAATAGGATGGAGCAGAGCCGCGGTAGAATACACGAAACTCCAGAATTCGTCTTGACGACCAGAACAAAATCACGAAAAAAAAGAAGAAAAAAAAACATGGCCAGAGTAAGCAGCCACCAAGGATCGAAACAGCTTCACCTGCTACCACGGAGTCATCTCTCTGGAGCATTTTTATTGCAAAGCCACGAGCGCCTTAATCGTTCATCTGTACTCATCCATTAATATTTACAATTGATATTTTACCACACATTCTAGTGTGCGTATGAGATCTAGTTTCTTCCACCTGTTTAGAAATTGTCAAAAGTGGCCCTGTAAATATTAGAAGTTTTGTTTCAATATGGAGTACATGTAAATAATATGCAACCCATAGAAAGAAGGATTATAATGTTTATGAATTAAACTGCAAGCAATTCAAATCCGCTGTTTTATGTGGTCCCTTTCAACACTTAGTCCAAACCAAACAGACACTGCATCGAGCGGAGGTTTTCCTGAGATGCGGCAACCCTTCAGTAAGCCCAAAGCAAGGCTACTTAGCCCTTAATCTTCCCTCGTATGTCAAATACTAGCTGGCCATAGACAGCGGAAAGCTGGCTGGAGATGTTTACTACATGTTGTGTCTGATAAAAAGCATTAGGATCCGAGCCGGCGTAACGTAATGGCGGTGAGCATTGGCAAAAGGGGAAAGCGAAAATCGGGTATTAGGGAAACCCCATGATTCGATGTTATGTCCTATTCCTATCCCAGCTTACTCTCCATCCAACATTGGCTAAGGTACTTCAAAACATTATGCTGCCTATATTGTAGAAAGTACACCTGTATTTTAATGCAATTATAGAGTAATGACGCTTATTTGTAGTAACTGCAGAGCCTTCCGTTAAACCCTCTCATTTTTTATTGAAAAATCGTCCTCTATGTTCTATACAAGGTTAATGATTTAAGTACAGTCCACTTTATAATTATGCCAGTGAAATGAAAAATAAAGCTTAAGTTTATATGCTTGAAAAAAGTATTACTTACTCACAAGTTCCACGAATTACACTAAAAAAAGTCAGGGATTGTGTTCAATATGGTGAAATTGACGTATTACAACAATCTAAGTTCTTCATATCATAGACAGTTTTAAAAGCTCTTTACAAGGTCAAAAACACGAGTTTTTAATATCTCATTACCAGAGTTTTCAAAATTTACAGTCAAATGTCCTTTCAAATGTCGAACTAATCATATAATGCTACACCACTGAGAATTTCACTATGAAGTGATTTATATAAAATTTACATATTTCTTTGCTTTAATTCCAAACAAATTACGATAGCCAGAACTTATTATACCTGGAATGTAAAGTATCTTTGGAATCGTATTATGCTCTGTAAGCTTACTATTTTAAAAATATCCTCAGTCCTGCATAAGGCATAACTCACATGTCGCTTCGTGACACTTAACACTCCTTGTAGAACTCAATTGACAATACCATTCATCTCCTGTAACATTGTGCTTCGGATCCACCATTGTCGGGGATGGGCGGCACCAACTTTTTCTCTAAGCAATCGCAAAGGAAGAAAGTCAGATGTAGTCACATCAGATCTCAGTGACTACAGGTTAATGGAGACTATGCAGTCGTCAAAGTAACTCTAAACAATATCACGATTTGGACTGATGGCAGGCTTAATGCGACATTTTATTGAAAATGCCCATACTCAGCTTTACACCATCCAGTTGCTCAATAAAAACAATGGAAGTCCATCAGTGTTATATGTTGTCTATAGTTCCGTAATGGAAAAATTGTCTTATTATTCTTTGTGCGATTATTTTGCACCAAACACCGAATTGGTGCATAAGTGTTTCATTATTGATATAAGAATAATGGACGTTGTAACAGCGCGAGTTCTGTGAGTTCATACAGTGCCATAAACAGGACCACATAATGCACAATATACCTAATTTGGGGCAGTAATCATGTGACACTAATGGCAATACGTCACTATTTTATCCTCGTCTGGTTCTTGCACTTCCCACGGTGACCGCTCCTATGCTGCCCGGTTGTCCACAAAGCCTGGGGGTATTATATTGAACATTTTTCAATCAGCAGAGATCTAGTTGCTTCTAATGTGTTTACCACTGCCAATATTATGTTTCATTTGGAACTATCATGAAATTCTTTCTATTATGCCGCTCGAATAGATGCAATAGAATTTGAAATCCCGTACAGGTTCACAGGAAAGACGCTTTATTTAACGTGTACTACATTATCACAGTCGCTAGAAGAAAATATCGAAAACAGCTGCCTACCACTGCAGCGAAACTAAAAGAATAAATCTTCATTTATAACCAAGTAAAGAAATAAAACAGAGTGTTAAGTCCAAGATATCCTCACGTGATATGCGGTTTTGTACTAATGCATAATACACATTGTGACAGATCAAAGGTCCTACAAATGTACAGCAGCTTAGGAGTTTCTATTAGTGATATTAAGAATGATCAAATAGAGAAATCTGACGAAATATATCCACAAGGAGAAAACTCTGACTGCTAAATTGTAAGTAACTCCCTTATTTATGCCCTAAACAATTAGAAAGCTGAGCTATGTTTCCATCAACACGCAAAACATACATTTCGTAATGATGCTTTAGAACTTTAATGTCATACCTTCCATATTTAAACAAGTATATTCTATATATTCTATATATTCTATAACTGAAATTATTTTTCTACGATCTCACTACAATCTCTGAATATATTTCGGCGTAATTTATTTTCACCAGTATAATGCGAAACACCAATTCTAAGTAAGTGTATGTAGTATATTGATTCCTAAAATGTTTTGATAGGGCCCTATACGAGAGCATACTGGAAAGAAAATCAATCAAGACTAATATTATTAAAAATTAAAACAATCAACTATACATAATCGGAATAAATCAGGGGGGCACGTGATAGGCTAAGCAGGCGTATGCATTACGAAGACAACGTGAACATGTCTGATATGCATAACAGGTTCTGTAATAAATAACAAAGTACCTTCAGCACATAACATTTGTAAATGTCAATTAGTTTATATACAGTGTAATGACGCTAAACGTATTTTCTACATTCACCTACAAAAAATAAATTTGCCTAGATAATAAACATTTGGTGGTATGCAATACGAGTTAAAGAATCTTTAACACTCTAAAATTGTGATTTATGGAGTGCTATTAAAATTCGTAAGCTTTCACTGGCGGTGTCAGTATAATATAAAGTATTAACCGGGCTCGTGGGCCGTGGTCTACTGGGCTCCTTCATGTTCCCAGACGTTTCGTCTGCGGCTGCGGCAGACATCTTCAGTGGCAGTGCGATCGAAGTGTCCTGGCGGAAGTCTTAACAGCAACTGCGATTATATTATATTATGGAGTACTTCCTTAGAGCTGATAAGGTCTTTTCAAATGAACACCTTATGTGAACGAAACTTGAATGCCGATGAAATTTGAACCGTCAGAAGCAGAGCGAGGAAGCCGTTTAACAAAAACGATTTCATTTTCCCTACAACGAGAGAGCGGCGGTTGAACTCAAAATGGAACTACAGATCACGAAGATGGAGCTACGTGAACCGAAGAAGCTTGGACAGTGGCCAACATATTACAACAGCCGCTTTGAATAGATAATAACGCAGCCGCACTTCCACAATAAAATGGTGATAAACAAATGTTCGCCGTATCATAGAGCAAATTCACAGCACAAAATACGCCAAGCGGAACGCCTCAGTTTATCAGCAGGCATTCCGCAATCCACAATCAGTATGCTGCTATCGGCCAGTGCAACAGTCACCTGCGTATGGGGTTCCCATATATGTCTCGAGTTTGAGCAGAGGAAGACAGCTTCTAGAGTTGTGATGTATTTCAGCTGGCAGCGAGGCCAGGAGTGCGTGTGACGTTAGGCAAGTGCCGTGTAGTACCAAGTTGTCTATATAAATGGCGTTGTCAGTTCAGTATCTGAGGATTCAGTCAGGTGTAGCGCACTCGACGACAATGTAGCTGGAACTGTTAAATTTACAATGTGACAAATTATTGCAGGACAAATATAGGCAAAAGAAAGACTTTACTGATTTTTACAAGAATGGCTCCCAAACCTGATTTCCGAGGTTGTATTCTCTTGCCGCACAGACGTGGTATATGTTTGGCTCGACATATGTGTGCCAACAATTTTTTTTCTGTTATGAAATTAGCGAAGTCCAACCCCGGAATAGTTTGTTGGATCACATTCTAACATTCAGCCTTCGATTACAAATTTCCCAGACATTACGTCCTGACATTGATAAACTAGTTAAAGAAAAACGAGAGCGAAAGTGTCGGAAACTGTCCACGTAATTTTGTTCTGAATGGGTTTCCTCTACTTTGCATAGAAAATTACTTTATGTTTTATTTTATTTACTTTATAACATGGCTGAACTTTAAGAAATTTCTACGTTGTCTTTGAATTCGTCTGTTCTGCAAATTCAAAATTACTAACAGCGTATATCTAATAAATAACATTGCACAATCTCACAAGATTACTGTACGCAGTAGCGCAGTAACTATTGGCTTCTGATCATACATCCGTTTCATTAACTGGATAACTAAAGTGTTATTGGTACAGTCTGTTAGCCGAAAGAAGAGCTGGATGTTCTGAGTGAGATACATCCTCGCTCTACTACTCCCCTGGTAGGTAGACCGCAGTGATACAGATTGGGTGGGCGAACAGGTGTCCGTCGGTCGGTCGATCTAGCCTCGTAAAACCCGCTCCGTGTCGAGGAGGGTTGTATTCCAAGCCTTTCAACCTTTCAGCCGCAAACAACGTTTTCCTTGCAAACGTTACAGCGTTACTGCATAATATAATTCAACAGTACCTCACAGGTGCATATTTTATTTCCAGTCCTTTAATCTGATGAACACGACACTTACGTATAGGATACAAGAAACATGGTCACAATTCATTTTAGGGGATCATAAATAATTTTAATAATAACACTAATAATAATAATAATAATAATAATAATAATAATAATAATAATAATAATAATAATAATAATAATAATAATAATAATAATAATAATAATAATAATAATAATAATAATAATAATAATAATAATAATAATAATAATAATAATAATAATAATAATAATAATAATAATAATAATAGTGAAACTTCCAATCATAAAATTGTCATTTTAAACATAAGCAAATAAAGGGCATTACTGCTTACGTGTGTATCCACGTTTTTAGTTACTATTGCGTATTTTGGTTTCCCGCTTATCCCAGGCTAGTTAATTTTGTCGTATGTTCAGCAGCTGAGTTCTAACATTGGAGAAATCATACGTAATTATTTATTATACATTGTTGCTACTCATGTAAATAACTTAAACATATTATTTTAAAGAAATTCGTCTGTGGCCCGCATACGGGAGGCCTGAGTTCGATTCCCGTGACCGACCTACCTGACCCATGGGTTTTTCGGAGGTTTTTCCCGGGTCACTAGGCGAATGCTGGGTAGATTAATTATATCTCCCGAATTTCCTGTCCCTCCATTTCCTCTCCATTATCATTTCACATCATCTCTCATCTGGTGGTCTCTTTAAGGGTAGAACTGTCGGCGGATGTCTCGGCGGTGCGTGGCAGGATGACATGCTCTAAGGAAAACTACTTCCTCCTCCGGTAAGTCGGTTGCCGGTCTCCGCTCCTCCGCTGGGAGCATTTCGGGACCAAAAAGACACCTTTGGAGCTCGGACCGCCAGCCTGGGACTTTTGGGGCTCGGCTGTTGAGCTCGTTGCCGTCCCGCAGTAGGGGAGCGTGTCCGTTGCCCTGGCCTGTCGGAGGAAGTCTCTATGCAAATAAACTGTAGGGACTCTGCCCTCTGCACTGTCGTGGCTCCTTGGTTCGGCCGCCCTCTGTCTCCTTCGCCTCATCCTTCCTCCCGGGGGTACCCCACTTGTGGATATAGGAACAATGTGCCCAACATGTTGGCCTACGTACCGAATCCCCTCCGTAATGAACTTCTATCCTATCCATATCTGTCATTGCTAACAGGTACAAACGAAGTGGTTAAAAGAGTAGAGGGGGTGTTTGAAAGTCTAACTGAAAGGGTTGGCAAAGAGTACACACACACGCACACGCACACACACACAGGGAGCTAATAAACTACACCGCAATATTTTCAGAGCAAGTGGAGATACCTTAAACATGTAATTTGAGATAGCAGATTTATGACCTGTTGGTTCAAATGTGGAGGATACTGCTGTAAGTTTTAAAAGTGCCAGTTTGCCAAAGTGAATGATAACGACTTGAGCGCAAAAGATACGAAAATGAAGAAATTTGTCGGGGCGCTCTCTCTGGCGCAATGGTTATATTAGCTTTCAAGTGAGAGGTAAACGAGTTCCAGTCTCCTTCACTTTCTTGTCTTTTTTATTTTCTTTTGTTTATTTGGTTGTTTTTAAATATTTTTTCTAATATTTTAATTCTTGTATAAATGCATTCATTTTACGTTTTAATTTCACAAGTGCAATTATAGCAGACGCAAAATTTAACGGCAGTTGGCAACATCCAATTAAATGCTTGCCATGCCTTGTGGTGTTGTATAGTTAAAGCTGTGAAGTCACGCTGAAAAGCCGGTGATTTTTTTTTTCTTTTTTGTGACGTCCTCTAACGTTAAGTAATATCGGACGGCGAATAAATTGGGTGAAATGATGCTCAATGAGTCCAGGGTCCATGGAGCTTACAGTTACCCGACATTCGTCTTAAAGGATAAGGGAAAACCACGGAAAAACCTTATCCAAGTAACTCACCCTGACCGAGATTCGAACTCGGGACCTCTTGAACGTGAGGCAGACGCGCTACCATCTACGCTACCGAGGCGGGCAAGCCGGTGATTGAATATCATTTGCACCCACAAAATTTATTTTCGCAACAGGAAAGAGAATAACCTGATCACGAAGAGCATTTTATTTCGAAGCGGCCAGTCTAAAAACCAATGTCCTACGTTAACTGGTTACAGAGATATAAATGTGCTTTGAATTCGTCTTTTAACAGGAGCTCTGTTAAGATGCTTTTATCATCTGTCCAAATCCTTTCGTTATCTACTTACTGTATCGTTTACTGTGTCAGCTTGTGACTCAACAAAGATAACAGAACCGCATGGCTAGGGTAAGGAACTGAAAGTCTAAAGCTATTATAGCTTCAGTTCGGACTTCTGCTTTCGCGTAAACGGTGGTAATTTCGGTTCCCGTAATTCAACTATACTGATTGTGTGGAGTTGTTTCACTGGTGGGGCAATATATATATATATATATATATATATATATATATATATATCCCTTTGACATATGGTACGTCGCACGCTTCGCTGCCATTATATTTTGTGTCTGCCATAGTTACAATTCTTTCTAATTCTGTTCCTGTTGAATACTCTCACATACTGCACTTATAAAAGTTTAAAGAATAAGCGAACTTACATAAAAGAAAAAAGTAACGTCAACTCTTTGCGGCATGTTTACAGCAACTGATGGCGATCTCCGTTTTTAATTCAAAGTTGACAGAGGCGAAGAAGTGACTGTCGTACCTACTAGGTACAAAATTCTTTGTGTGTGTCGAATAACTCCACATGCTGCTATTATTCGGGCAGTTAGTTACGAACCATGCCATTTCTTCTTATTAGAGTTTATGTATTAAAAAGACGAAGAACCAAAATAATTACAAAACAGGAACAGAACCAATTACCTTTGGAGCTCAGTTTCGGCGTTACTGATGGGGCCACCAGAACAATTACAGAAATACCACTACAGTGTACTACATGATGCAAGAAGGCAGCTAATCGCTGTTAAGTGTCGCACTGGCATGTGATTAGTTCAAGATTTGAGAGATCTTAGAGGCAGTAAATACTGAGAACAATAACGAGCTACTTAGAATCGTTATTACGTCCGGAGTTCGAATCTCGGTCAGGGCGAGTTACCTGGATAAGGTTTTTCCGGGGTTTTCCCTTATCCTGGAAGACGAATGTCGGGTAACTCTAAGCTCCATGGACCCCGGAATCATTTGAGCATTATTTCACCCATTTCATTCATCATCGTCCGATACGACTTAACGTTGGAGGACGTAAATTAAAAAAAAAACGCCATATCATTAAAACTGAGTTAATTATTTATCTATGGATGTTCTTTAACTACTGTGGTTCTCAGCGTCCCATTCCTTACTGGGCTTGAAATACGGTTTACTTTTACTCAAAGGCCCCTTAATCAAGATCAAGGTTCCTTTATGCGCATAAAACCACAACACGTGACCACTAACTACCATTCCGAAAGAAGCCATGTTACGGGCTATTTACGCCCGAAATAATCCATCGCCCTCCCTCCTTAGAACCAGCAACATCGGAAACTAGAGGTAGCACATTACCCCTAGATCACCGAAGGCATTAAAACCGAAAGCAGCGTATAGGAGCGTAAAGTTCAGCTTAAAGGATTTATTCGGGGTAAATGCGGTAGAATATCCTACAATATGAAAAGCTGCTGTAATTAAATTAAGCAGTAAAAACTACATGCAATAATTTCACATATGATGAAGATTTAAGTGTAACCAATTTCAAGGTGTTACATTCTTGGCTCCAAAATATTTAAATAACATGTTTTTAAAATAACTATCCAGCAACAGTCTTTATTGCCTTCGTCACATGTTTTGGTTACCGTCAGTATTATGAATCGCATAATAAAGCTTTTTTTTAAAAAAAAAGTAATAAGGTTCACATTGTCTAATAAGTTATTGTTCTCAGGTTTACGGTTTCATATTTTTCAATCTGTTTATAACATTTATGAAACAAACATTTATTTTTTTATTTTTCTTCCTTCAAAGAACTGTGTATGTTGAAACACCTAGAAAGGCAATTATTTCATCCTGGGTCTTCATTAGTTTACTTAAGAAAATATGTATTCGCAGCTATGTTTGTCAGTTTATCACTTGAGCTATTATTCTGCGGCATTAATGGACAGAAGGGGGGGGGGCGGATAAATAGAATCTTCTCGGGTGTCATCGTTTTAGTACCCGCGGTGGCTGAATATTTCAATTCGTATTGCAACGACGTTTTGAAATCAAATTAAACATACGCTGCAAACTTAAGAGAATAATATATTCTCTGAGGATTTGCAATAAGAAGCAAAGGAACATCGGATTCCTTTCAACCAATTTAAGAAGAGAACCTTGCGGGCACTCGGTGTAAGTGAAATGGTGATCCCTAGAGCCTTAAAAGAGAAGAACTTCCAAGGCGGCGCTTTTCAATTTGTAATTCCTAGGGGAGAAAACTCACGAAGAAACATCGGTTAAATGATATAGTAAAACGGCAATATCGGAATTACACCCCAAGGGTGTAAATAACTTGCTGATAAGTTGCATGAAATAACTTGCTGAAAAAGTTTCAAGTACGTCTAATTTTTTGCAATAACGTATACCAAATATTTAATAATATATTATTACAGAAAAGCTGACATGGTGATAAATGAATTTGAATTATTATATTTATACTCATATTTTGAAAACGCCCACAGCCAGGAGACGGCTACACTTCCATTAGAGCAGGTTGATTATATGATAAGTGCCCTCTAAATAACGTTTTATGCTCGACCATGCCAAACTTTAGTATTTATACGACTGGTAGCAGTACTTTTATGGGCCTCATTAAAGTACACCTGTTAATTAAAGTATTGGTTGGTACTCGACCAATCAGAAGTGGCCACGTAACATTGTGAAAGCGCAAGTAGCGATTATCCTCGTTTCGATCGACAACGATACTAGTGCCGGTTTAGAAAAAAGTGAAAATATCTGACACTAGTAACAGAGGCACTCGTGACATTGAACTTACACCCTCAGAAATTATGGCAAAAGCACTCAATACTACCAATAACTTGTTGCCACCAAAGTCAATAAAGATGTACGAGAAATTTTATATCAAAAGATATAAATTCGTTCTCAGAAAATGTCTTCCTAGTGTATCTCGAATAATTGTCTCAAAATATGAAATCATCGACCTTGTGGACTCACTATTCTATTTTGAAATCAACACTCAACATTATGCACCAAATTGACTTAGCTAAATACTCAAAACTGAACAACTTACTAAAACGAAAATCAGAAGGATATAAAGGGAAAAAAAAACATTTACACCTGACGAGCTGAACACATTTATAAATGAAGCTCCTGATTTTAAATGCCTCAAGATAAAAGTAAGTTTTCTTTACTTTTAATGTTACCGGTGTTTTGTTTTAATGTTTTTAGGTTAAATTGTGTCACACGTTAACAGCTGTTTATAGGGATGTAATCAATATTTCTGCGCCTGCGTACTACGTACTACGTCTAACTTTAAATAAAACAATAACAATTGTAACATATCACTCAAACCAGAAATGAATACTTTGAAATGAAAAATGTAATTTAGATATTTGATCGAGCATAAACAGCAGTATGAAATTTGACCATAATAGTAATTAAAACGCTCGTATCATAATTATTAACCTCGCTTCTCCTCACTGGTTCAGTTAATATTAATACTCGCGTTTTAATTACTACCATTATGGTCTCGTTGTATAATATACTATTAATATACTTCGTATTTCTATGTAAGTGCATTAAAATGGAATCACAAACAGATGTCTATAACTACCTCACTATTTATAGCTTATACTTCGCAGCCAAAGTCATGAAACATTAGAAAAGAAGAAAAAATGACCACAGGAGAGATTGGATGGCCACTTCGAGTTTCGAGGAACAATACTGCCAAATTAATAATCCTGAGATTATAAGGACAGAACTGCTAGAGTCATTAGTGCCCTGAAAAAACATCATATAGTCCTTCATTCCGCCTTTGGTTGTACTTAACACATTTCTAAGAATTTTGATATGCTTCTTCATTATGTTCTTTGCACTTCTGGTGACAACTGAACATTTTATCCCCTTCTTCTATAAATATGTTCCAGCGATTCACTTAAAGAAAAAAGTACATGTCAGTATTAAACGAATTGCAGCGCTACAAAGAAAATGAAGTCTTCAGGGTTGTGCAGATCTGAGCTCAGGATTGAAAAAATAACAATAAAATGGAATATGACATTTCTTTTAAACTTT
Source organism: Mantis religiosa (assembly GCA_030765055.1). Taxonomy (NCBI): domain Eukaryota; kingdom Metazoa; phylum Arthropoda; class Insecta; order Mantodea; family Mantidae; genus Mantis; species Mantis religiosa. The sequence continues at coordinate 103,914,127 of CM060948.1, read as the reverse complement.
GCTTGTGTCGAGCCCCTTAACATGCGTTTATGTACCCAGGGCAGTGGATTTTTCGCCGTTTGTTGTTGATTTTTGTTATAATTTTGAACAAACGGGACCGGATTTAACCCACCATTTAGGTCGGGTTGGGACGGACCTAAACATGCAGCACATGCAGGCCACTACGAACGAGCTTCAGTATTCAGCCTCACGCTCGCCAACCATGAGTAGTTAGTAATTCAAATGTCATAAACCAACTAAATAACCCTCCTCTCGCAACCTTTGCATAACCCTGCTAAAAACCCAACCTCGCCAACCGCTGCATAACCTTGCTAAATAGCACTCCGCTCACCAAACATTGTTGGGCAGGATTCTTACATAACTAGCACACATTTAGTATACTCTAGAGATTTACAATAACCGCTTTGAACTTGCCTGGAACGCAGTCAAGTAAGCCGCCGCACGTTTACTCAATAAAATTGAGGTAAATTGCACACATTCTTCAAACAATGCATATTGACCGGTAATCGACAAAGTTCCCGACAGCAATTCTGCTGTTTCCCTTTAAGTTTGCCTTTGTATCGCTATTTTTAGAATTTGATTTAACAAGGTGACACAAATTCTTCCTGCTCCGTTTGTCTAACCTAGTTTGTCTATAATCTGTTTCAACAAATCGATAAGAACAGACACGCATATTTTCAACACATATTGAGCCAGCTGTCCCGATAATGTATAACCGCGTCTTGTAATTGTTCTTCCTTTGGAAATTCTGAACAACAAACTCACATAAACAACACCAAAGTTACTGTACCTATTTCACTTTAAGTTAAAGGAGAAGTAAAACCATAAAAGGTCACTCCGTTGAACACATGGCAGCACCACGTTGGGACAGCGTGGGGATCAAGCTCCCGATAGAGAAAACTGTTGCTGGCAGCCTGGCAATAGGATATATAGCTCGGGAATCATCAGCTTGTAAACTGATGTATTCCTTGCACATACATTTTGTTTTAAATTCTTAAACTACTTATACCAAACTCTAAGAGTAAAACAAAAACGTGTACCTATGTATATGAGCTTATCTGAAAAGTTCGACAGCCGTGACGAATATTATCTAATATTATCCTGTGATTAAATATACTGGATTTAAGTGCTATTAACTTTAAACTTTTACGTAACATCAGTGAGAAGGTACTTTACAGATATAGTGGGGGGATTTGGAACCCGCGTATTAATGACGTACTGCCTTATTGACCATATGCTGCTTATATGTCTGCACTGTGCTCAGGAGGTCCTGGCTGTGAGTGGACGGCGCGGGACGCCGTTTGCGCTACCTTGCTGTTGAAACGTCATTTGCAATTGGCGCAAACGAGCACTTATTTATCATAACCATTATTACCACTGCGTTAGATGTGTGCGTGCTACGATCATAAAATTGTGCTGTTACCCGTTCCTCAACATCGAAGACCAAAGATGTGATTTTTTTTTCAGATATCCTTATCTTTCTTGGAAAAGGGTTTCGTTAGTTTTAATTTCTCAGAAGCAACGCCACTGATTTTAATTAAAATGTCATATCTTAAAGATATTTACATGCCAAATGAAATGTTTCTACTGATAGTCATATATTAATTGCACCTTCTTTATCCACAAGCCAGAAACCGGTCCGAGCTCCAAAGGAATTTTTCAAAATCAGCCCAAACAAGGCTCTCGGGCAGGTTCAGGCTAGGTCTAGGCGCGAGTTGGATTCCATGCAGTCGTCTAACCTAAGTGCAAGCATTCTTGCCTTGCTAACTTGTTCTGATTGTTACAAAGTAAGCACGGGCAAGAAAACTAGAAGTGGAATGAGCAGATCTCTAATGCAGCAAGAATACACAACCTGTGGGGGAAACTACTTCCTTATGTACACAGCTCTTTTTGGATTATCTGCATTAATATCTCACTCAAAGGTTTAAGTCCATGCAGTGAAATACATAATGTTATTCCTGAGATTAAATAGAAAGTTCATTAAATACAACAAATCACACTAAAATGTTAATTTATACAAGATGATATTTGTGGTGACTATAGTACGAGTGAACGTTTACAGGAGTTACATATTAAGAATACCCATGAATTGGTAACATTTTATGCAATCTTAGCAATATAAATGGTAGAAAGTAAACAATGAAATAATTGACATCCATATCTAACATAACTGTGAACGTTATGTGTCGTCACATTCTCTCCCTGAAATTCAATTGCCATTATTTGGTGTGCTGAATCGGTAAGTAAGACAGCCACATGCATACATTCCTTGAGAGAAGTGAGCAGGTATCTAATATCAACACAAAAGGTAAGTAATTATAAATTTATACCTTAGTTATTCTATATTTAATCATGTACAGGTTTTCGCATTTTCGTTTCTCAAAGAAAAGAATATCACATGATGGTTACATCTTCTCTCAATAAACCACGCCAACTCTGAATATGGGAAATATACCGTGCATTCCCCGAGCGACTGGACCGCCCAGCGGCGGCATCGTAATGGATGAGGCCTGGCGCGCTCTCCGCCAGAATTAAGCCAAAATGACCGGCAGGTAACGTGTACGGAATTATATCTACTGTACTAATTTACCTAGGCTTACCTGAAATCACAATAGATGTTGAAAGTGATGACCTTTAATGCGAATACATTCCTTATATATATCCGAAAACAGTTCTGATTCACTCAAAGAAGTTTATCTTGCCTGATTGTCTGATTTCTCTCGTGATGTTGTCCTTCAATTCTTGTAACGTGTGCGGATTGGATGCGTACACTTTATTGTTTAACGTTCCCCATAAATAAAAATCACATGGAGATAGCTCAGGGGAACGCGATGACCACAATCTTCGACTAATTATTCTGTCACCATACGCACTTCGCAACTAATGCATAGAATTCGCAGCAGTGTACGCTGTAGCTGAGTCCTGCTGAAACCACCCACACATGGGAAAAAATATTTAAAATGCAATTTACATAAACGTGAGTGAATCAACTGTTGCATCGAAAAATATGCAACTCATAATTCTAGGCGCAGTTACTGAACACCAACCCTCAACTTTTGCAGCGTGGTGAGGAATTTCATGAATAATATGGGGAATTTCCGTAGTCCGGTATCTATTGATCTGGGAAGAAACGTGTCTTTGAAGGTAAAACCACGCTTCGTCAGGGTAGAACGTTAAAAGGGGGTCCACGTCACCATCATAAACGGTAGTAGAGTGCTATTCTTGGCGGCAAGCGCGCCACTCATCCCAGCCCAAGGCCGCCAAGAAGCGGTCCGGTTGCTCAGGGAACGCACGGTATTATTACTGTATGCAATAAATTGAATACAGCAACAATCGGCTTATAATGGTAATATTTGCGACACGATTCTTGTTTAACGTTCGCTCGGTGAATAAAGAAATTGTTGTGTATGATTAGTCAAGGCTTGGACTCTTTCTCGCGTGGGTTGAAGCAATAAAATGGGTGGCGCACAATTTCCCGTGGACGCGACCGTTTGAAGCAAATAGTGGTTAGCGCAGGGTAAAGCAATGAGGTTTTGCACAGGGTATGCGTGGGTATGTATGAGTAAGGATGGTTCTAATGCCACTGGAATGTCCGTTTCAAACTGGTTTAATGGCTGCTTCTTTTTATCATAACATCAAACTCGAAGTTGCCGACCAAGGTTTACCAATATATCACTGTTTAGAGTGACTGAAGGTGGAATGCTTATTACTCGATAATACTTAATTCGTTACCTACAAACCGACCAATCTTCCCTCCGGTTCTAATCTGCCTCGACCAAGACAGAGAAACTACTTACTTGGCCGCTAGTCGCGGACCGTCTGTCTTCACACTATGCACAGCTGTGCGTGGCTGTGTAACTTTCACTTCTGAAGCCTTCTTTTCACACAAAGATTTCCTTTGTGACTATTTTGTCCATTGTCATTATTAGTCTCGGTCATGCCATTATTAAGGGTCCGAAGAATACCTATTCCAACGGAGTCAAGTGTTACCCTTAGAATTCTGTTTCTCACGTGTCTTTTGTTACACGATTCAACTCAACTGCACGTGCACGCGTTTCACAAAGATACAACATTCCTTTGAAATCCATTACAATTCTTTACTCATTGCAATCCTTTAATTTCGGTATCAGGGTGTTTGAGAGTTCCGCGTCCAGAAATATTTAATGCTGTGTTCCTTTCAACAATCACTTATCCCACCGCTTAAAAATGTGTATGTTACAGCTTTTTTCAATAGTGTTCGCAGCCGCATAAACCCTTCCGTGCTGGTTTAAATTTGCGATACTGACGATCCCATTCCTATACACCTACGCACGAAGGGTTTAATTGTTTTGCCGGCGTTCCTCATTCTAGCTGGAACCATAGGTTTGTTAAGTGAACCAAATAGCAATGTACTTTAATAGTTCAGTTAGATCGCGAACAATGGTGTTAAATTAGGTAGAGGGATGCATTTCTGAGCTCCTGTATGCTCACGACTCAATGTGCCCAGTTCTGGAATGTATTTCAAGCGTGTATATCCTGATCTGAACAGCGTATCCTATTTTTTTTAGTAACTCCGCCTACCTTCAACTTCGTATTGACTTTTTTCTAATATTACAAACGAGGGAATATGCAGCTAAATTTCCTGATTTGTCAGCAAGGCGGGGGTGGGGAATTTCCCAAACTTTCATCAATCCGGTATTTCTTACCATCTCCTCGTATAGCTCCTTTAAGGAGACTGAAATCGTGCCCCTATTAGTGTGAACAATAAACTCTAAAGATTTTTCACTCTTCTTTGTTTCGTACTGTGCGTCAAACTTTCAATTATGTTTATCCTCGTGCCTCAGGCTACGTACTCGCTATTTTATGCATAGCTACAATATTTAAATGATTTTAAGAATGATATATCATTTATTGACGAATTACACGTTAATAGCAATATTATCGAAATTAAATCGATGTCCTATTACACATTGTATCAAAATATGTTATATATCAAAGAGAAATTACATCTTAAAAGAACATCCACCATTACTTGAATGTCCTTTTTATGGGGGCGGGATGAGAAGCAAACTGTTGTTTACCCTTTCACTTTCCCCGGTGAGTGTAACAGGAAGGATCTTGTTCTTTATTTTAGCTACGCATGATGACGCTTGTTTCTCAATGGAGTACAGTCTATTACATCCGTGTTTTCCAAACGAGATCTTCTTCAGAATAAACAGAAACTGTTTTGCATATTAAAATGAAATCACGAAAGCAATATTAGTCTCAAGGCGCAAAAACATGATCGAGAACCCTTCAGAACGTCTTGAACATCAAGCAATCGAAAGCTACGCCTCCTTCATAGTTACACACAAGCGTATTAAGTGAAAATTGTTCGACATTTGTTTAGAATTGCAGGAGATTCAGAACCAAATAGTAGTTTAAGCCGAGCTCACGGTTATGATTAAACCTGTTCGTTTTAGAAAAGTTTTTTCTTACAAAAATCTGCATTTCTATTGTCTTAATGTTACATATTTAACCTTCCTTTTGAAGCTAGGATTTGTATCTAAATTCATTAGTTGGTACTTAGAGTAGAATAAGTCGCGTTTTGATTACCTCTTTTTGAATAGAGAATAAATAAAATTACTTTTATAGTACATATTTACTTGAATAATAATGGCATTGCTTATATAGATTTTATAAAGAATTACCATATACATTCAGATTTTGGGGTTAAGCAGGTAAGTTTTTATGGCTTAAGCTATTCGATAATTTCAAAAGCTCTACTGATATTTTAAGAACATTCCACTCACACGTTAATCTTCTTATACAGTCCATTCATTCTCTAGGTGCTCAACAATTGCGACTATATATATAATTTAAGTATACGATTAGGAATATCTAATACGTCACTGTAAACAACCTCTAAATTCAAATGAAAGCATAGCAAACAGCAAAACATTAAATTAAGTGAAAGGTTTTAAACAAGAAAAACAAAGTCCAACATACCACATCCTAAATATTTTATCAAAACTGGGCTGCTAATTTGAGAAAGGTACACAGGTAAGATTACAAAACCTTATTACAAAATTCAGGACTCAGTAATCTACACGAATCTCTTGAAATACATAACTTCTTAACTGGGGTGATTTGTGTTTTTGGGTTAACATATAAGTTATTGTAAACGAATGGAACGTCTTATTTTATGGATGTTATTACTTTATTTTCTTCGTGATATCCTCCTGGCAAATGCAGCTCTTGATTTATCGGCAATATGTAAATAAAATGTAGAATCACTTACGATCTTTTTATACATGTATTTACAAATTCTGTATCACTTTATTCCATAAAAGCTATTAGACCGAAATTTAAATGGGTTTCTTTCTTCTGTTTTACGGGATTACATATTAGTCTCAGTAATCAGCTTTCATATTAAACACCATTATCAGTGATAAATAGGTTTGAAACAAATTAATATTCAATAACTAGTTTATATCACTCCTATGTTTAATTTACGCTTCTGAACACACAAAACAGCTTATACGGGCCATATAAGTTCATTATTACTCGTATTTTCATTGTTTTCTTCTCGTGCTTTTGAGCATTGAGAAAGTAATATTAATTCATTTGTCTATTTAAATCTAGAAGATAAAGTTTTACGTGTCTTCATTACACACCTGAAAAGCTGTTTTATGTATCTGGAAAAAACTCGCATTCAAGCGAGAATGAATGCCATAATGTAATACTGAAGCTCTAAGGCAAAGAATTTTATATTAATACAAAATACAATTACCACCAACTCATCTAGCAACCGACTCCAGCAGTAAATGTATTTAATACAAGTAAATATAAAGCATAAACCTTAAACCTATGTTACAATATGCTAGGCAAAGGGCAGGTTATGACATTGACAGTGGACTGTGTAAACGCGAAAGTGATTTAGAATGTGATCATGTGGCTTTAGTGACGTGTGCGCATTGTTCTCTTCCATTTTGTTTTAACCATTTCATCGAAATTTTACACCTGGACTTTGAGGACAAATAAACGCTATCAGGTGTGTAGTATATATGCATTTTATACTATTATAAGTACTTTAAGGAGCGGGTTCTTGGCACTGTTGATTTAAAATGTAATGATACGTGACGTTACTGAATTACATATAATTTCCCTCCTATGGTACTTAAGACTTCTTACTTTGTATCTCTCCATTAGAAAGCCACTTGAAGTAGAATGCATCGTTTTGCATGAAAAAACAAACCACTGCCTTAATTATGAAAGATTGTTACCCTAAGCATGTTTTCGTGCGGTTCCGAGCGTTCACTTTGAACTGTGAAACAAAGTGCGGGATCTAAAACATTTCTACGTTTACATAATGGAACGAGAGAAACAAGCAAGTTAAAATAGGTTCATGTCGGCGTTGGATGTTATTTCCACATGAAATAGATGAATCTGAGACCGGCACTTGTATAATCTACTTACTCGCAGCACAGCACGCAGTAGTGCAATGGGTTAGTGAAATATCTTCTCATTACTTACTGAATGGAGAATATGTTCCTATAATACAGCGTTACTAGAGAAAAACGTACGACACTATGGTTTGTAAGTGTCGAGAGACTTTGTAAAATAATGTTAATAACTCATACAGCTACTATTTATTTTCACTGTTGTTCCTCTTTGCTGAGCACTGCGATCCGATCTTCTGTTAGGACTGCCATTAGCATTAATAAACAGATTTCTACTCAGTTCCGAAACTTCGTAAAAGCTTTTAAGCTCACTACTAGAACGTAAAATGAAAATGTTATTAAATAACACATTAATGGCGTATTGTAACTACAGAGACGTCTAAAACTGTCTACTCTCTTTGATAATAAGATATCTTGGGAAGAAAATTAGATACTTATAATTCTTGAACAGTAATTACAAGTTAAATACTTTCTCAACAGATGTTAGTCTTTCTCCGTGTTTCAAGTGAGCCCTATTACACTTCATCTGTATGACGGGAGATCCAAAAGGTGCCATTCAGTACCCGCCATGGTTTCCAGACCATTCGACCAAAGTATATTTACTTCGAGAAATTAAGAGATCTTGAGGAATGCAGTTTATGGGCAGGCAAAAGGATTATGAAAATCCATCAAAGCATAGCATTGTATGCCCCTATCATAGCACACACATCGATATACATAGTTTGCTAAGCAGTTGAGTACTATGGTCACTTTGAACGTACAAAATAACTGATATCTCTTGAACAAACATTAAACTGAATCAGTGTCCAAAAATTTTAAATCTATGTTACTTCTTCCCATTATATAAATTATTAAAGAATGAGTACATTATTTTTAACCTCTCTATATTTTTACTAGTCCAAGATGATATGAGTAATATGAAGAAATGAAGTTTCTGATTCGAAATCGAACATTATGAAATAGTTGCACCTGGTAATTGTTACTGGCATGGTTTGTTGTTTCGAAAAGTGAAAGATACTCCAAGAAATCTAATCTGACAGATTGTGTTGAGGTATGATGGACGGAAAACCAATCTGGCACTAACTGGCCATAGTCATTCGTTTCCACATTATAAAAGAAAGGGATGTTAATAGAAATGAATCTCTAACCTAGAAGAAACAGAAGACAGTCATCAGAAGAAACACGCAATGCTTACAAAGCTATGGAATAAAGATAAACATACGTTATTCTTACATGATTATCCAAAACTTCGAGGTGTATTAGTAAGTTTACATACCATTGATAACCAGGCATAGGAATTTCTAAGCATTAAAGACAGAGTAAAGGAAATAAGGTTGCTGTTGCTGGACTATAGGTAGGGAAATTGCGGAGGACAAACTATCCTACGTGCATCCTTTTGGCGTTTGTAGTCAGCACTCAGGTCGTTTATACCTACTCCGCAGTTACCCTTGGCCTCTGTTGCTTTGACGTATTTGGACTGGTAAATGGTTTGAGGGTAAATAACTTGAAACCAAGTGCTTAAGGATACCTACACATGTTGATAACTAAATTAATGTTGTACGCTGTTTGTTGTTCTAAATCATTATAGGTTGTCCTTTAAGGGCATTTACGTGCTCTTATAAAAAACTTTATTAATGCAGCAACTTCTTAAACAAATTATATTGTGACTAATCACTCTCACATTTTCTGGAGAATAAACTTCGTTTTTAAGGTGGAGACGTCACAAAAAATAACACAAATAGTGAAGAATTCACAAACACATCTTAAAGACAACCATTATTAATGCAGCTTAAATATAAATAAGTTCGTTTAAAATATTAGAGTGGATTTTCACGGTTATAATTAATTATTTTTGCGTCACAAAATACGCTTCAGATTCAATGCATCTTAAATGGCAATATCATGATGTTCTGTAATGTTCTAAGACCATAAGGATTATATTTGGCTTAAAAAACATAAGACGAGAAGTAGCTTTACAATAAATGTGATTGCCACAGTTAACAAAAACAGCAAAAGGTTACACAAAGTATGTTTCTGCGTCTCCCAAAATTTTGCAAAGCATTACATAATATATATGTTATATTCTTTTTTTTATTTAACGTCCTTCAAGGTTGTCATATCGGTCGATGAATGGAATGGGTGAAATGATGCTCAAATTAGCCCAGGGTCCATAGAGCTTAAAGTTACCCGATATTTGCCTTTCAGGATAAGGGAAACCCCAGGAAAACCTTATCCAAGTAACTCACTCCCACCGAGATTCGAACTCGACACCTGTATTCTGTTTAATATACCACTCATTAATCAGCTTATTCACTAGAACAAGTTATAGTAACAATGCACTTTTGCGAACAATTATACCGTATTTTATACTATTAAATTCAATATATTAAATCCATTTGTTGTCGATGCGCTAAATCTTACTCTCACATAATAAGGTCTTTGTGTTGTATTACAGTATAATTAAATATAAAGGAATGTAATCATTCTGAGCTCACTCAAAATTTCTAAAATAATTATTTCCGATTCTTGGCCGAAAGATTTTAGCTCCTTTGCTCGTCGAAACCTAATATTGAGAGCGTAAGACAGCTCCTTACATCCACTGTAAGACCATGTAAACATTACTAGTGCATCACCTACGTAACTTCCTTAACATGGTAATAGTCTTCGAGATTCATATAGAGATGTTTTTGAATGCAGGCAGCTAAAGAAAAATACTACTATTAGTTTCGGAAATCATGACTGACAGTTGAAGTAGGTGTATTTATACTTTTATATTTTAAATCTAATTTAAAAAACATTTAATTGTAAAATTTCTATCGTACTGGAGCGTTCATAAGATGGTGGAAAAAAACCTCCAACGCCAAGCGAAATAAAAGTAAGCATTTACCTTCTGTCCTGAAGGAGAGACTCTGTTAGAAAGTGGTTCCATTAATTTGTATAATTTTATATTTGGTACAGGTTATATAAACAATGATTTTGCCCAATTTAGCCCACTACGAACACAAAAACAAATAATAAGGATAATTAACAAACAATGCCTGAGATTGGATCAACTATACTATTGATCAGTAACAACATGTTTTAATGAATTTAGCTATACTAAATATAGAAACCTTAAGCTTATTCGTATGTTGATAAGCAAAGCCCACAACACTGGAATCGTGTTTTAACTTCTGGAAAACGACTTAATAGCATGATTTCTACGTTTTACTGAAGTCGGATTTGCAATTTTTTTTTCGTGGAATGATTGCTCTAACATTGCTTTTCAAAACTGCGAGGTGAGTCAATGAATGTCATGTTCTCTGAACAGCATGGGATGTCGCCGACTATATTCAATTTTGGACATAAAACACTGAGTGCACAAAATACTAAGTTGATTAAAACGACAATTTTAAAATATTTGTTAACCAATTTATAGCTCAGAAATATACCTGTATATATTTTCTTCTTTGAGTGAGCTTGTTTGCTTATTTTTTATTTGTCGTGTAAATTAAATATAGACTTCTTAATTAATGTTTCTTTTTCTATTGACAAATTACTTTGTTTAGGCTTTACTAATAGAAAGAACTATTTATGAAAATGCTTAAAGCAAGTTCATTACACGTGTCTCTTTTGTTCACAACTGAAAGTATCTAGTTATAATCATGCTAATATCATAAATGTCCAGCATATACACATCTATACCTACATATAGTAGAACTATCCAAAATGGCTTATCCAAAAATGGCATTTTAGGCCTTTTTGGTTACTTTTTTAAATTAACGTCCTCTAACGTTAAGTAATATTGGACGAAGAATGAAATGGGTGACATGATGCTCAAATGAATCCACAGTCTGTAGAGCTCAGTGTTAACAGACACTTACCTTTAAGGATAACGGAAACTCCCGGAAAACCTGGCCGAAATTCGAACTCGGGACCTCTTGAAGGTGAGGCAAACACGCTTCCATCTACGCTATCGAGGCGAGCAACCTCTTTATAGCTTATCTTTTTCATTCACTAATGACTGATCTTGTAGTTATGACACTATGTAATTAGCAAAAGCGATAAATATTTATTTGCCATTTAACCAGAGAAGGAATATTAAAGAGAGAGTATTACAAATTTCACTCTCAAATAATCTATGGAAAAATGCCTTAAAATTAGGTCACGCTTCGCGCAAGTAGGATATTTATTTTTGTGAAATATAGTACACAGTAGTAGAGCACGTTTAAGGCAATCATCAGACCGAAAAATAGCCTTTCGAAAACTACTTTAATTTGCTCTTGGCCAGCGTATTTTAAATGCTGAGAGTTAGCGTCTTCCACAGAGATTATAGAATACTCTTCCATGATTGCCAAACGTCATACGATAATGATATAGTTATTGATAATTAGGCAGCGAAACGTGGACACAGATGCGAGAGAGCCGGATGCCTTCAGACTAACTTGGTTCTAGTATACCTATAGTGTTTTTGTTTGTTTGTTTGTTTGTTTGTTATTTACGTCCTCTAACGTTAAGTCATATCGGACGATGAATGGAATGGGTGAAATAATGCTCAAATGAGCCCAGGGTCCCTAAGGCTTACAGTTGCCCAACATTCATCTTTCAGGATAAGGGAAAACCCCGGAAAAGCCTTATCCAAGTAACTCAGGCTGTCCGAGATTCGAACTCGGTACCTCTTAAACGTGAGGCAGACATACTACCACCACGCTACCGAGGCGGGCTATAGTGTGTATGGTTTAGAATACAAGCGTGGGTCCTGAGTTTTGGAGTTCTTCATAAAAACTGTGCATTTCCAAATTACACGCAATCAAGGATCTGTTGAAGAAAAACAATGCACTTGAGTGTAACAAGTTCCTGAATTGCACATAGTATTTACACTTTTCCCTCGCCATATCATGTGACCTCGAGCGCAACTTCCCTCAATACAGACAATAGTTAAGTGAAAACTGCTGGAAATTTACTTTTCAGACTTTTAGAGAACACATTGTACTGCACTTTATTACTAATTCTGCAGCAATAAAAACATGTAATGAAGTAAAAATGAAACAATAAGAAAGCTAAAGTCAACGAATGATGTATTTCTCAGTGAAGATATGATATTTCTGTTATATTTTAGATACAAATCAGTTGTACATTTGCTACATAAAGTGAAAGTATTTTGATTTGAAAAAATACCGACTTTACGTTTGAAATATATTATAGCGTGATCAGTGTGGTAGTTTGTTTTGACTTCCCGCTCACTCTTTCTGAACCCTGAACCTGACAACATTCCGTATAATTACACTAAATCTGTTTCATAAGTGTTGAAGTTTGCTTGACTGATTATAATGTAGTCTATCAAGTAAGCTTACTATCAAAATATGGAAGGTGGACGAGTTAAAATCATATGTAACATTTCCTTTGTTTGGAGAATGCTTTAAAAGCAGAACATCACGGTATCGATTACAGCAAAGCGCCTGCTATGCTGAATTTACAGCACATGAACTATGCATATTAGGACATCTCCAGGGGAACCATCTTCATTAATACGCGCAACTCTTTCTCTCGGCGCGGTTTAGAACATTTCAAATAAAAGCAGAGGAATAATGCTTTTCATTTGGCTAAGGGACGTTGCCCAACTTAGAATACCCGTACTGCATTCATTCGTTTTAATGAATCTGAGCCTCTCAATTCTATACATTTTTATATCAAAATAAAAATAAATACTGCAAAACATTATCATTATCGCACAAAGGCGGGATTAGATATTAAAATGACTTTCGATAAGCTACTATGTCTGGTGCTTCTGAGAAAGCGAGGACGTTTAAAAAAAACATCAGAGTTTCTTGGCGATTTCCAGCGCTCGGAAACTTCACATTACATTTTGACGAAACATATTGATATTTGCACAGAACTTCTTAGAATGGTATCACAGTGGTAACATTAAAGCATCTTCAGCTGGAATAATGTACCCACGAGAATAGTTATCTCACCGCATATTTGGCCGTGACAAAGTCATATATTCTTAATCCTTATAATGCATCATATATAATAAGGAGAATAAGGAAACTACATCCTTAGACAGTTTTAAACACTTTTTCACAAAGTTCATTATTATTAACTTATTATTAACTATTATTCATTATTATTAATAATGAACTTTGTGAAAAAGTGTTTAATACCGTTTAAGGGTGTAGCTTTCTTGCCCTCAGTTACTTACCAAAAGGTGTTCTGTGCAGTAGTAGTGCAAAACTGACTTACCTGTAAGAGAAACAAAACTGTATTATTTTATAAACTGTAGGTTTTTAAATTAGTTACAAACATTGATCCCAGATTAACATTCATCCATAGATCAATGGTCTGAATAAAACAACAAGCCTTTAGATATTAACCATCTCTAAAAAGTAACACAAATGGCACCAAGAATTTTCTGGATAAAGCACGTGCAGAATTCTTAGGTTTGAAGGTCCGTCGAATCCTAGCTCGTATCTCCTTGGAAGGACTTTTGTTTTTATTTGTAAATCAATATCACAAGCGAAAAGACATTAAAACAGGTGCGAATTCTACGTAGGGGAGACCGGGGCAAGTTGACGAGCCGGGCAAAATGAAGAATGAATTAGTTTGTATTGGGAGATAGCACAACCTTATGGATTCTACTAGCGCCCCGCATTGCTGTACAATGAGACCGCTGCTGGCATTTTGTGGTCTGTTAGTCGTGCTTTGTTTCTCTAGGTGTTGTAATTTTCAAGACCTTCGCCATAAGAAACCGTGGTCATGCAGCTAAGATATCTGGTTATTCTTTGTTATTCATTGCCATTTTATTTTCGCAGTCACTATTTATTAATACTTATTTCCTGTTAATGCTATCATAATAATCAAAGATTTCTAACGTACCCTATCGCGGCAAGTTGACTGGGGAAAGGTAACAGTCTCGTCAACCTGCCCATAGAGCTTTTTAATGTTTTCTTTTTGTATTTTAATGCATTTTTTATTTTGTTTTGTGATTTTCATACTACGTGATTCCCAAACTATTGCACAATGCGCGTCAGGGAAAACACCCAAAAGCCACAGACACTGTGCAAGCGTTTTAACAAGCTCACCTATGAAAGAAATGCTGGTTCAGAAAGCACTAAAGGTGGCACAAAAACAATTAAAGCAACATAAGCGAGAGGCCCGAATTTCAGAAAAGGGGACTGTTAAAAAATAATTCCTGTACAAAAAGGGCGAAGTTCAAACTTCTGACACCCATCTCATCAGCTCAAACTTCCAAAGAAAGTACAGTGCAGTGTCCAGCTAGTGATCAGAACTTTGTTGATCCTCCATTTGAAGACTGGATACAGGGTAGCAAATGCCAGGTATGGTGGCACGAGAACTGCTCAAACTTTGAAGGAGGTATATTTGTTTGTGACTTTTGTTAAGGAAAACTACAGATTTTGAGTTCTACTAATTTATTATGATAATGTTCTACAGTATAAACATTTAATCACTATTATTCCATTGGAAATACATAACAATGTATAAAATAATTACTGTATTGTGTTATTATTTCTAAAAATAATAATGTATCCAACTTTTATCAGAACTGTCATCTTGCACCATGATCAATCATCTTGCTTGCCTATTTAAAGTGGGAAAATAATGTTGATAATATTAAAATAAAAATATATCCAAATTGCTATATCACAACAAAGGGCTATTCTAGTTATGCCTGCAAAGCAAATGAAATTACCTAAAAAATGAATTAATTAAAAATGGTTATATCTTAACATCGTCAACTTGCCCCGGTCTCCCCACTTATTCGCGTATTTACTTCTGGTTTCTTTTTATTTATCATTAAATGCTGTGTTTTATTGTGCTTTTGACACCTCTTGGTATATTTGAAAACTACATATAAATGTACTGCTTTGGATGCGCCCAATGCACAGTTGTAATTTACAAAATTTTATACTGCCTTGTTTACTAGAGAAGTCATTTACACCACTGATGTCTAATGTAACCTATTCCAGTTAATTTATGCTAATTCCTTCATGCATGTGGATAATGTATGCAAAACATTCGCATGCAACACAGACCATCAGACAATCCTCCATTTGGTGTGGATGCTGGACTACAGTAAACAGCTATCCCACAATCGCTTCACTTAGGTGCACCTGGCTGTATCTATTGTCTTTGTTTCTGCATACATGATGCATTCAATATAATATGTAGTTTTCTTAAGCTTTCAACTTTAACAACGCACATTGCATAAACTACTACCTTACCGACTACAAGCATCACAACGGCAAGCAATAGTCTCATGTTTCCAAAGTGGTGGTACTACTTATAATGTGCTTTCGTTTAAACATATGATTGAATCTGTAACATCTACTTAAATTCAGTTGCGAAGCGGAGTAATATTGAGCTAAATGACTTCGGGAGATTCAAGTGGTTCCTATCTCAAAGATTTATAAGAAACCGGTGGACCACCAGGTATCAAGATGAAAAGGTTGAACATTTGGAAGATCTATTCGAAATGTCTCCGCGGTAATGGCATTCTCACATTGCGTTTTACTGTAGGTTTTTAATTGGTATAATTACAGGATGGCTTCTGTAATGTCAGAAATGTTCCTGTAACACATTTCATGGCCTTGTTATGTTTTAGTTATGTTTTAGCATCAGAGGAACAATTGAGTGGACAGCTTGACGAGCGGTGTCGTGGTAACATTCCTTTTGAGTCCTGGCGTCTGATGGGTGACGAACACCCAACAGGTTTTTTCCGGGGTTTTCCCTTATCCTGAAAGGCGAATGTCGGGTAGCTCTAAGTTCCATGGACCCCGGACTCATTTGAGCATCATTCCACCCATTTCATTCATCGTCCGATATGACTTAAGATTGGAGGACGTAAATTACAAACAAAAAAAAAAAAAAAAAAACACCCCTCAAGATCTTTCCTTAGGAAGGAGAGAGAGGTTTCTGTGAGAAGTATCGCTGATGTGCAAATCCCACACGTGGAGATGTGAAGATCTGATCCTGCCGCCCTAGAACTAGTTATATTCTGTGTCCTTCGCTTCCTGAAGATTCAATAGGCCTCCAATTATTGGCTCCCGTGCCGATCTCCACCTCCGCATCAAATTTAATTAATATACTCTAATTTAACGTATTACCTATAACATCAAATAAAGATGAACCTGAAACCACTTTGGCCCCATATGATTTATCAAATATCTAAAGAGTGATAAAGTCAGTTTTAAAGCAAATTTGAAGAAACGTAATAGAAACCACATATTTCTTTATGCACAATACCGATTTTTGTAAAATAGTGTGGGAAGTCCTTGGTATTCTTCATCTTCACCTTATTCCTACTATACCACTTATCACGGTGTTAGGGGATTCTTGTTCCTCTATCCCATAAGGTCGAGTCTGAGGAACCGAAGCTATGAAGCTGATAGAGAACCAGGATGGGTGATGAGCTCGATGCCTGATGTGAGGGTGAGAGAAGTGGATGATAGTATGAGGGCGAAATGAATGATAGGAAAGTTGATGATAGAGCTATTGGTGGAATGATGGCGAGGGAAACTGAAGATCCCGCAGAAAATCCGCCCCAACACCATATTGTCCGCCACAAATCTCACTTTGCGGTCGTTTTACGAACGCACCCGGGCCACCTTGGTGAGGGTCGAGTGGTCTAACCACTCGACCACGGCACGGCCCAGTCCTTTGTTATTAAATAATTATATTCTTTGCATTTCAAATCTTTCATAAATTGCACAAAAAGTATAAAATTGTTTAGCGTAGGTTCCTTCTAAGTATCAATCAAAGATTCTTTTCAGTATTTATTAACCCTTTTTCTCTTACTTTGCATTAACACTGAAGCCAAGATTTTAGTTAACATTAAGATACTTTAATTAACAAGTAGTAGTTCCAGGTTGCTGACAAAGATCCAAATAATTATTCTTCCTGCCATTAACTGTGCTGGATGAGAAAAACAATATGCAAGGAATTTTATAGCTAAAAGGCAATATTAAGTAAGCATTTTGATAGGACAAAAGGGTAGCCGAAGTTCTTTCATTGCTGCGCCACATGCATCATGAACATTGAATCTGCCATTTTTAAACGTGTTTGTGGGGCATAAAATGTAAACAGAGTGCGATCTTGTAGAGTATCAATCCTGTAAATTAACTGAACCAGTGCCGGGATTTGAACTGCGGATCTCCTGGTCTCCGTCCGTGGCAACATGCCAACATATGCTTATCCTGACGATGGATGGATGGATGGATGGATGGATGGATGGATGGATGGATGGATGGATGGATGGATGGATGGATGGATGGATGGATGGATGGATGGATGGATGGCTGGATGGATGGATGGATGGATGGATGGATGGATGGATGGATGGATGGATGGATGGATGGATGGATGGATGGATGGATGGATGGATGGATGGATGGATGGATGGATGGATGGATGGATGGATGGATGGATGGATGGATGGATGGATGGATGGATGGATGGATGGATGGATGGATGGATGGATGGATGGATGGATGGATGGATGGATGGATGGATGGATGGATGGATGGATGGATGGATGGATGGATGGATGGATGGATGGATGGATGGATGGATGGATGGATGGATGGATGGATGGATGGATGGATGGATGGATGGATGGATGGATGGATGGATGGATGGATGGATGGATGGATGGATGGATGGATGGATGGATGGATGGATGGATGGATGGATGGATGGATGGATGGATGGATGGATGGATGGATGGATGGATGGATGGATGGATGGATGGATGGATGGATGGATGGATGGATGGATGGATGGATGGATGGATGGATGGATGGATATTTGTGTAGTGAAGTCTTCTGGATGGTACGATAGTTCAGTATCGTACAATACACTCAATAATGGTTAGTTTTCCATTGTGTACACCAATCCTCATTATTTTCAACAGTACGTACAAGAAGCAATATTTGTCGCGTGAATCAAACTTTTTTGACCGGCAAAAGATGTTTTACAGAGGCAATTTTAAATATGTTGTTATAATGCAAAAAAGAAAGTTTAATTGGGAATTGACCAACTACTCAACACTTCCCCGCACATATTTTTACCGCCACCTTCTATGAACGTAGTATGAAAATATACATTCGTGAATATGTGGGTATCAAAGTATCCATTACTACTTTTCAAGGAAACGCTTCACTTATGTATTACAAATTAACCATTGAGTTATAAGGCGTACGGTATTAGGAGGCACATGAGGCGGAGCCAGGAAGGGCTGGCGTGCAGAGTTGCCTAGTTCGGAACGTACAGCACAAACTTAAGCAAGAAATTTCTCTTTCTCATGCGGCCAAAATTACTATTGGAAATTCGACATTGTAATATACCTTGACATATGCTGCAACAATTTTTGAGGTAGCCTGCACAAAGGCCTTTTTTCGGCGACGTATGGTTCTCAGGTTATCGCTTCGAGAATAAACATATTACTCCCGTATTTATGGTTATGATATGCTTCAACTTTCAATCTTGTCCCCGTGTTATTCCTTTTCATTACGCATTACTGGGTAAGACATTACGAAGTGTCGTTATGAACTGCATATATTTAGTTCATAAATACCCTGACCACGGATTACTGCAGTCCAGGATCACACACGCGTATTCTTATTTTTAAAGTGTACAGTTTCTTTAAGAAATTTCATTTGAGAAAGTGCGTGACCAGATCAATTTTTCACAAAGCTAGGAACTCACGATCAGAGCCCGTAATGTGAGTGCGCATGGGTGTCACGTATTGTGAACAAGGGAAAACTTCTAGTAGAGAAATTGGTGAACCTTTATTCTTTTATTTAGTTTAACAATTCTTCTACCATAAGTTGTTTTCAGAAATCCAGGTACAATATTGTCAAGACCTGACCATCTGTAGGCATAGATTAAGATACCACGTGGCCAGATCGGACCTCAGGGGCTAATAACTAGAGACAGGCATGCTCAGGAGAGGTTGGGATTTCTATATAAAGGGTAGATTACACTAACTAAAACCAATACCTCCTCCCTATCTTGCTCTAATTAGCAGTTTCCTCAGAGACCGCACGTTCAGGGTGAGAGTGGAAGAACGGCTGTCATCTATCTGACCCATAGCCGCAGGAGTCCCGGAAGGCAGTGTTCTGTCACCGTTACTCTTTGCGGCTTACGTGTCTGATTTCCCCCTGGAACCACAGACTGTTACGTGCCAATATACCGACGAGGTCCTCATAATGGCGCGTAACAAGAACCTAAGATATTGTCATCCTCCGCTGCAGCGCCAGCTCCGAGCCATCGGCCGTTGGAGTGAGAGGTGGAGGATGGCCATTAGGCCGTAGAAAAGCTCTGCTGGAGGATGGCCATTAGGCCGGAGAAGAGCTCTGCTCATGTCCGGGTCAAAGCCGGACAAGGGCATGCAGCACTCAGGCAGTTGTACCCTGTGTTGAAATCCACTATGCCAACACACCTCAAACTACGCCTGTATCGGGCGATTATATCGCCCCTGACTCTGTACGGCTGAGAAGTCTGGGGATCAGCGGCTCCGACCACTATCAGCAGACTACAGCGCGTCCAGAACAGGGCGCTGCGAATTATCTACGATACTGGACGTAGATTCCCGTCCCATATTCTTAACACCTACTCCGGAGTCCCATATATTGTGGACGTGGTGCGGGAGAGAACCCGTACCATCTACAGTAAGCTAGACACCCATACCAATAACCTGGTGAATACCCTTGGCCGTTACGACCATAGGGCTCCTCACCGCAGACCGAGTTACCGGTTGCCCAAAGATGTATTGGGCAACCTGAACTGAACAGGGCCACTTTCCCCTGACTCTATACCCCAAGCCCAGAAATGGGCTTGATATGTCCCATATCTAAACATTAGTTCTTTTCCCTCTAGCCTGTCAGGCGGACTATGCTCAGATGCCTCCCAGGCAGGCGGAAGAGCGCAGCCAGCACTGGGTGCCCACCCCCCACGGGAAACCAGTGCCCATTTAAGGCTGATATAACATTGCCTAAGACAACCACCTGCGACAATCGACATTTCTTTTATACTGCCCAGCCACACTAACCGGCTAGGTGCTGGGCAGCAAACACCCCGCCCAGGTAAACCTGGGCGACTCGCATCTTCTGCTGGTCTGCTGGTAACTAAATCCACAATTAACTTAAGAAAATATTTACTTACAATTAGAAGGTGCTATCATATTTCTATAGTTCCTTTACCTGGCTGGCTTTAAGCTAAGTTTGGAATGAAGAAACGGATTTGAAAAATTCAGTCTCTAAACAGAAGACCTTCCTCCAAGATCGATATCTATGAACACGCACTATCTTCTTTCTTCTAAAAATATTGGTAAATCATATTAAACATGCTGAATTCAGAAACAGTGTTCAATGAGCCAAGATTCGCTTTACATTTATCTTTGTTTAAGCAATATATGTTAGTATCCTTTGCACAAACCAACATCTCTTCCTCAGTTTATGATAGTATCTATGAATAAATAATTCCTCTGGTAAAATGCAACCAGACAGTTCCATCCCAGGAAACCGCATTGGGATTCGTGGTGAGTGGAGCGGGTTGGGACGAGTTGATTCCGGTTTCCCACGCCATTCATTCCACTAATTGCTCCATTATCACTTTTCCTTTCGTCTAATGTATATCATTCACTTCTTCACTCTCATACCAGGTATCGGGCTGATAATCTATCATGGATGTCCTCGCGGATCTAGAATTTCCCTGCTTTTCTTCAGGTGTCCTGCTCCAGGCGTCCACTTATCAGTCCTCCGTACAAGGAGGGTAAATTGGTAAATAATAATAATAATAATAATAATAATAATAATAATAATAATAATAATAATAATAATAATAATAATAATAATAATAATAATAATAATAATAATAATAATAATAATAATAATAATAATAATAATAATAATAATAATAATAATAATAATAATAATAATAATAATAATAATAATAATAATAATAATAATAATAATAATAATAATAATAATAATAATAATAATAATAATAATAATAATAATAATAATAATAATAATAATAATAATAATAATAATAATAATAATAATAATAATAATAATAATAATAATAATAATAATAATAATAATAATAATAATAATAATTCCCGGAATGTAAGCTATTTCTTAACACAGGAACATTTCACGCCACTTGCTAGTCAATACAAAACTAAAAGTTTTACCATAAAAGATAAAGAAAACAGATTTCACTACTGTGCCAACATAAATAAATCTGCGGTGCAGTACTTAGCTGAATTGGAACTTTGGTTTGTGGAATGACAAGCAACTCGTTGTTTTGCCACCGTTAACTAATGATGACTGGGTCAAGTGTGTCTTGCAGAAACTATTGCCCACAATCCTTAAACGTTTAAGAGAAAACTATGAAAACGAAAAGAGACCCGTAAAACAGCATCGATAAAGATGCAACGCATTTCAGATATATTTTGAGAAGTGTTGCTTTTCACGGGTGATGTTCACAGCAATGTTAAATTTAAGTGCATGGGAGTAACAGTACCTGCTGTAACACGATAAATGGCCTTTTTAGCAAAGCCACATTCAAGATCTTATTTGTTGCCTTCCGCTTTTTCCCCATGAAAGATCCTTAAAGCTCTCTACATTGCCAATGAATTATTACTCGGGAGTTGCCAAAACTTGAAGTTCAGAGAAACTTCATTTCCCTTCAAGAAGAAGGAAGCCTTGTCTAAGTAAATTATATATGTTAGAAAGCTTCGCCCATTGCAAGTTTTTATAGGCAATATAAACTTCGTGTGAGGTTTACCAAACTGATTTGTATCCATAAACTGAAAAGATAAAACAAGAAGATCAATACCAGCATTGAACTACCCTTACTGGGATGTCTATCATGGGTGTATCACGCACCTTTTGTTATTTGTTAAAAATTGAATTATCGTCAGTCGTAAGCTTTCCTTTAAATCATTACACACTGTTGCCTTGGTTAAAAAAACACACACACACATACACACATAAAAGCAGAAAGTCCTGCGATCACAATATGTTAACAACCCCATTGGGGTTGAAGATAATATGTCCAAGAAGCGTAGCTGTCAACTGAGACAATTAAAGAAAGCTCAGAACTATTTTTGTTAATTTGCTTTGGTTTATCTGCTACTGGGCGTGAGAAAATAGATTACTGATTGATTCAGTCAGCAGAAACTGTCGACAGCATCTGTGCCACTCAACTGAATTATATGTCCAAACATTCATATACATATAAAGTTATATAAAATCAGCGCTGTAGCCGTAGTTCTCAAACTGAGCTGAAAAGAAATTAAAACCAAGAATACCCGCTTTGAAAATATAGTCTTGAGAGATAAAATACCAATTCCAGAAAAATTAAATAGAGACAACGAGCTATAGAGATTGTGTAATGAAGTTATCGCCCGATTACTGAAATACATTAAAACTTTTGAAAATGGCAACACTTTACGTCTTCTAACAGCAAAGAGGGATCCTTCCTCCACAACGTAAGCCAAACTGATAAAAGTACAATTAAAAAAAACACTGAAACTATGCAGGTCAGCGTTATATCAAAATTCAACAGTTTCAAGATGATTCTATGGTCCCACACAAGTTTTGCATAATATTTGAGGCAGTTGTAAGTCAAACTACATCTATGTGGAACTCAAAACAAGGAATATGACAGCTGATCGCATGCGACTTACTGGTTTCACACCTCGCTATGACCCGTGCATAATATATTTTTAAATCTTGCATCAATTACATAGTTTGAAGTTATTTAAAAAGTAACATAATATTCTGAACATATCTTTCAAGACATGCTGTTTCGAAAGTTAATGTGGATTACTTAAAAGTCTGAATTTAGATTTATACTAGTTTCTGCAAAAGGTGGTAATACGTTAAGCGAACCACATGCAAAACAATGGGAAAAAATGAAAGTCTCATATTATACTAAAACTAAAACTCAGATATCCTTATATAGAGTGATTCAGCTTCCTTAAAACTGTTTATAGAGGTTGTAGAGAATGTTTAGTAGTTAACGTTTTCGCTAGCAAAACATTTTCAGATACATAACCGCTGTAACGGCACAGTAATGACAAAATTAAACCAATTATATCAACACCTCCCTTTTAGTGACAGCTCATTTTGTCAAGAGGGCGAGGATTTCGGTCACCTGATGTCTGCGTGTTCTGTTTATAACTGAGCAGCTGTGATTCCAACATGACGGTGCACCAGCACATGTTTCCTGTGTCCGAGATCTCGGACATTTGGCGAAGGGTGGATAGATCGAGGATGATAAACCGCGTTAACTGGTTTTAAATCGTCTGGACAATTTATTGGCAAAGAAGAATCGGAGAAAAACTTCAATCTGTAAGTTTTTTAAGTGTTTGTATGTGAATATGCATCAAACTTCAGGGTCAGCAACTCGGGTAGCTCCTGTAGTGTGAAATTGTACATTACGCACAGAATCAAAAATTTGTGATAAATGATAAATTGTATTCTCATATCTATTAAATAATACTTGTACAGGCATGTATGACTTTAATAATAATAATAATAATAATAATAATAATAATAATAATAATAATAATAATAATAATAATAATAATAATAATAATAATAATAATAATAATAATAATAATAATAATAATAATAATAATAATAATAATAATAATAATAATAATAATAATAATAATAATAATAATAATAATAATAATAATAATAATAATAATAATAATAATAATAATAATAATAATAATAATAATAATAATAATAATAATAATAATAATAATAATAATAATAATAATAATAATAATAATAATAATAATAATAATAATAATAATAATAATAATAATAATAATAATAATAATAATAATAATAATAATAATAATAATAATAATAATAATAATAATAATAATAATAATAATAATAATAATAATAATAATAATAATAATAATAATAATAATAATAATAATAATAATAATAATAATAATAATAATAATAATAATAATAATAATAATAATAATAATAAGCCAGATGAAAATATACTTTCTCTGAAATACAAAACTCTTAAAAATATAGGACAAAAGCATTCTCTCAGGCAACAGCCTGACACCAGTAGGACTCTATAGCAGGCACGGCAGACGTGACCAGGGTCATGGAACCTTGAATTATATGGGCAGTGTGAAGGTTCTGGTGAAATATGCATAAATTCCCTTGGGATAATTCGGGCTTCAATGTCGTATAAGAAAGCTAAGCGTGGGAATTAGATTGGTTTAGGGTACGGAGGAGGAAATTGCATTCACGCATTAAGTGGAGCATCCCCGGGAGTAAGGATGAAGCGAGAGTAGACAGAGAGCGGACGACCAAATGAGTCACGACAGTGCAGAGGGCCGGGTTCATACTATTTACCCGTTCGAAACTCCTCCTGCAGGCCAGCACAACCTTAATTTCGCCCACCGTGCTCCGGAAACGCTCCACTAGGTCAGCCCGAAGTTGGAAACCATCCTATCGAAGGAGGAAGTGTTTATCAGGAGCACATCATCCTGCCAGGCAACGCCGGTCTCGCGCCAACAACTGAGAGAGACGACCTGAGAAGAGATGATGTGAAATGGCAATGGAAATGAAATGGAGGAACAGTAAATTTGGGGGATGTGATTAACCTACCCGGCATTCGCCTGGCGACATTTATTACGAAATAAAACTGGGACCCGACTATATAAATATTTCTGTGGTCAGAATCGAACCACGTGAATGGTTCCTACGGGAATAATATCATGTGCATGTGTATAAAGTTATTCGGCCATTCATTACACATCGGAGCATCCACCTCTGACATCCATCAAAACACCTACGCATTTGCTGCAACTCTGCCTCTCTTTTTCGCTATTACACATCGGAGCATCCACCTCTGACATCCATCAAAACACCTACGCATTTGCTGCAACTCTGCCTCTCTTTTTCGCTACGATGAAAAATTCTGGCTCCATTGTCAATAGTGCCTGCCTTACACCCAGAAATATGAAATAAGAATTATTCTAAATAACTAGTTATGCGTTGTACACAGATGACGCTCTCTGCTTATCCTTGAACAAACTCTTCCTACAAACATTTATTCCCCTATCAAATTCGTTATATTCGAGACAAACGGTTGTAGAAATGATTTTATGACATCTTAGCTTGTAGGTACAACGAGATAGGAAAACACAGTAGGCTTGAATCTTCCAAGAGATGATCGCCATATGATGACTATGACATTCCCCTCTTTGCATGACCAGGAGACAAAAAAGAATAACGATCTCCCAATTGTGAAATGTATAAGCAATGGGAAATTCCAACCAATAACAACGCATATCTCCTAAATTGATCACTCCATCAAAAATGCAGTTGACATGAATCGCGTGTTCTAAAGAACCTACTTTCTGTGCAGTAAGCTTCTGTCTCTTCACCGCTATACAAACGTCATTCATTATGAAGAGCCTCCTAACAATATTGCCAGAAAATTAAAGGCATACTATTCCCTTGGCCTAAAAATATCTTAAAGTATTTGATTCTAAGGTTACATCCATTTTTAAGAGAATCAAAATCTTCGTAAAGTGTTCCAATTAAGGGTAATAAAGGGGTTTTACTGAAAATCTTGTGCCGCATACCTGGAACATGTTGAACGAAAGTACTAAGTGTGGTATTTAACCGAATTTTCGCTTTCGGGTTATACTGCTTATGTACACACACACACACACACACACACACACACACACACACACACACACACACACACACACACACACACAAACACACACACACACACACACAGGTTCGATTCCTGTGGTGGACCTACCTTATCCTTGGTTTTTTCGGAGGTTTTCCGGGCTCCTTAGGCGAATGCTGGATAGGTTAATTATATCCCGCGAGCTCTCTGTCGCTCCATTTCCCCTCCAATATAATTTAAAATCATCTCTCATGTGGTGGTTTCTCTCATGGTAAAAGTTTCGCCCGGAGTTTTGGCGGTGCGTGGCCGGGAAGGGGGCGGCCTCCTGTCACCGAACTGTTTCGGGGCCACGGTAAGTTACATGACGATTCTCCTGGACCTCCTGGTACTAAAGTGTGGGTGTTGATGGGTTGTGTAATAATTTAATAAGTAGAGTGTATATAAGAAATGAAAAGATTTTAGTGTATGCTTTAAGAAGTAATAAATAATGGTAGCGTAAACTTTGAAGGTTATTTATTACATGTGCTTCATATAATATATTTTAGGATTCTTCAGCACTTCTTTTATAATTGTGAATATTTTTTATAATTGTGAGTTTTATTGTAATTTAGTGATGTAGTTTTGCTTTAGTATATTTGAGTACTGGTTACCAGTACCTTTATTTATCGGATACCAGTATTAGCTAGTTTTAGGAAACTGGATACCAGTTTTGTTGTGCTGGATACCAGTACTAGTAGTTTATAGAAATTTAGTTAATTAAAATGTGTATTTAATCTAATAGTTTTAAAATATAAATAATAAAATTTATAAAATATTAACAGCGATAATGATGACAATAATAATAATAATAATAATAATAATAATAATAATAATAATAATAATAATAATAATAATAATAATAATAATAATAATAATAATAATAATAATAATAATAATAATAATAATAATAATAATAATAATAATAATAATAATAATAATAATAATAATAATAATAATAATAATAATAATAATAATAATAATAATAATAATAATAATAATAATAATAACAACAATAATGATAATGATGATGATGATAATAATAATAATAATAATAATAATAATAATAATAATAATAATAATAATAATAATAATAATAATAATAATAATAATAATAATAATAATAATAATAATAATAATAATAATAATAATAATAATAATAATAATAATAATAATAATAATAATAATAATAATAATAATAATAATAATAATAATAATAATAATAATAATAATAATAATAATAATAATAATAATAATAATAATAATAATAATAATAATAATAATAATAATAATAATAATAATAATAATAATAATAATTATATATATTGAGATAGAAAGGATTATATAACAATAATATATGTTAGAATAAGAATTGAGTAATTAAGAAATCGTTACTGAATTTGTTAATTTATCGTGTATATTGTAGTGGAATTGAGGTTGATGTTGAAGAGTATAGGTTAAGGAAATGTTGATTGTAATTCATGGTATTACGAATCGTTTTGTTGTTTGTTTATAAATTTTAAATTGTTTTATTTGAGATAATATGGTATATAGTAATTATAATTACAATTGATACAGTTAAATAATAGTATATAAATAATAAAATTAATTTGATATTAGTCATTTATGAAGTTTTACATTTTTTTAAAGTAATTGACGAATGGTAGGAAGGCATATCTGTATTTAAAACTAGAAGGATAAAACTGTTAATTACATTAATATGTTTAAATTATTTTAATTTAGGGTTCTGCTATGGTAGTTGAGCAGGAAGTTTGTTTAGATTTTAATTTAGTTTTTAAGTTTTCTTTCTTTTCTTTGTATTCTAGTTGTAGGTTCCATCTGAAGAATTTTTTATGTAATTAATTGTGTTGTTATTAGTTTAATAAATCAAAGGTTTGAATATAGTTCCTGGTTTAAAGAATTAGGTACCAGGACGAAGTATTTCAGATGTTTATTTATTTATTTATTTATTTATTTATTTATTTATTTATTTATTTATTTATTTATTATTTATTTATTTATTTATTTATTTATTTATTTATTTATTTATTTATTTATTTATTTATTTATTTATTCATTCATTATTTGTCATGAACCTCGCGGTATTTCTATCCAGTAAAGTGTTTTTTTTTTTATTTTGTTATTTACGTCCTCCAACGTTGTCATGTTGGACGATGAATGAAATGAGTGAAATGATGCTCAAATGAGACCAGGGTCCATGGAGCTTAGAGTTACCCAACATTCGTCTTTCAGGATAAGCAAAACCCTCGGAAAAACCTCATACAGGTAACTCACCCTGACCGAGATTCGAACTAAGGACCTCCTGAACGTGAGGCAGACACGCTGCCATCTGCGCTACCGAAGCGGGCTGGTAAAGTGTTGGGACCCTGCCGTCTGTACTGTAATGACTCCATGGGGTCGGCCACCCTCTGTCTCCTTTCACCTCATCCTCCCTCCCGGGGATTTCCCACTTGGGGCATAGGCACAAAAGACTAGTCTGGCTGAGTTGCCAATTCCCCTCCGAAAAATCCAATCCAATCTAGGATTTAGGGAATTTAAAAACATGTATTACCGGTAACATCGTGCTATTGAATTTTTGGGTGAAGTGCAGTACTTACCCTCCTTATTTAAAGAAAGAAAGAAAGAAAGAAAGAAAGAAAGAAAGAAAGACAGACAGAAAAAGAGAAAGAAAGAAAGAAAGAAAGAAAGAATGAATGAAAGAAAGAGAAAGAAAGAAAGAAAGAAGAAAGAAAGAAAGAAAGAAAGAAAGAAAGAAGAGAAAGAAAGAAAGAAAGAAAGAAGAAAAGAAAGAAAGAAAGAAAGAAAGAAAGAAAGAAAGAAAGAAAGAAAGAAAGAAAGAAAGAAAGAAAGAAAGAAAGAAAGAAAGAAAGAAAGAAAGAAAGAAAGAAAGAAAGAAAGAAAGAAAGAAAGAGAGAGAGAAAGAAAGAGAGAAAGAAAGGAAAGAAAGAAGAAAGAAAGAAAGAAAGAAAGAAAGAAAGAAAGAAAGAAAGAAAGAAAGAAAGGAAAGAGAGAAAGAGAGAAAGAGAGAAAGAAAGAAGAGAGAAAGAAGAAAGAAAGAGAGAAAGAAAGAAAGAAAGAAAGAAAGAAAGAAAGAAAGAAAGAAAGAAAGAAAGAAAGAAAGAAAGAAAGAAAGAAAGAAAGAAAGAAAGAAAGAAAGAAAGAAAGAAAGAAAAAAGAAAGAAAGAAAGAAGAAAGAAAGAAAGAAAGAAAGAAAGAAAGAAAGAAGAAAGAAAGAAAGAAAGAAAGAAAGAAAGAAAGAAAGAAAGAAAGAAAGAAAGAAAGAAAGAAAGAAAGAAAGAAAGAAAGAAAGAAAGAAAGAAAGAAAGAAAGAAAGAAAGAAAGAAAGAAAGAAAGAAAGAAACATTCGGACATAGTTTTTCTTCATGCTGTAAACACCTCAAATCTATGAGCCAGTAATCAAAATCATTTTTGGAGAAAAATAACCAGAACTTTTTCAAAAAGGTTATTTGGAATGAGTGAATTCAATGAAAACGCTCCACGTGCATACACACGAGTTGCCGTACTGGACATGGAATGTATTCGTTGTTAAACCCAGACAGTATGTTTTTCTAACAGACATCCATTTCTGCATTCAAGGTACATCAAAATGTCCATTTCAAGAGAAATCTCTTTGCATATATGTAAGCCATAAGGAACGCAAAATTATAAAAGAATTAAATTTAAGGCTGTGAAAACACAAAACGGCGGAGAGAGGTGCTACTGCGGCAGGAGTTTCTGGCAGAAAATGCATCGTGATTTGGGAGTATCCATTCAGGAGTCATACCGGGCATTTCGGAATTACATCCGGGGAAGACACAGGCAACACGCCAAGTACATAAAATGCTGCACAATCGAGCAGAAAATCAGAGCGAGGCCAGATACGGCTTTCATTGGAAGGTGGGTTGCAGGAAAAGGCACAGGTTAGAAAGACTCTGGCACCGAATGTTCTGTTTGAATAGTATAAGACGAACAAAAATTTTCTGGGTGTTTCTAAGGTGCAAGTAAAGGAGAAACCAAAATCCATTAATCTGCTATGTGTTTTTAGGATTACATTTAATAATAGGAGGATCCCAACTGTCCTTTTAAGGTAACGCTATCTGAACAGAATAATTTGCCACATTAACTAAAAAGTAAGACCGATAAATGCCCAACATTTGTGTTTAACTCCAGTATTTCTCAAGTTTCAATGGTGAGGTTTTCGTACAAATTACATACACAGAAAAGAAAAATGGCATAAATTCTCTGTTTTTTATTTTCTGAAAATATATTATATATTTTATAAGTACGGGACACGGCATAATGAATTGTGCATTGTGTGAATAGTCTATGAAGTTCTCTCTTCATTCTAGGTTTACTGAATTATGAATAACCAGAAAAACATTCAATGTTGAATAAATACAAAACAGCTTAAATGTGCAGTTGGTCTTGAAAGTTTTCCCGAAGCATTAGGTACTCTTTTATCAAAAAACATTCTTCCTTAATCATTTAAGTTTAAAAAAAATATAATGTCCTATGCGTGGTGTTTTCCTCCCCCTTTTTTTCTTATCCTTCATATACTTTTTGACAAAAAATATTTGAGATGAAACAGACTGTAGCTTCCTCATCATTATGGACGTAGTCCCATAACGCTTCACTTGCAGCCATTTTTGGCAAACATAACTGTACGATTAGCGCAGTGTTTATGAAAGTGTCGACTCATATGTAAATGACAGAATCATATGAGAAATTTGTAAAGTATTGAGAGATTAGCGGAAATCATATGCTTTTTCTCTTAACCCATATTTCTGAAGCTTGGAAACGGAATTAACCACAAAAATGTAAATAAACTATGGCACGTGGAAAGAAACATGATTTAAACTATTCCTTTTAAGAACACTTTACATTATAAGATTTCATTTGTTAGCGTTAAATAAATCTAATTAACAGACGGTACAGTGCACAGTTGGAGAAAAAATAAGAATTATTAAAAGAAATTATGTATTCTTTCACACTTCAGCTGTGTGTTAGGATAGCGTTGGATAGGTGGAATTATAATATAGGTATATAATATAGGTGGAATTATAATATTAACATAACGAATTGTCCCCATTAGTATTTACATGGATTCATTATTGGTACCCACAGTGGCTGGTTGGTCACGTAAAACATTTCATTTCTTTTTCAAATTCGGAATGAATGAATGAATGAATGAATGAATGAATGTATTTCCTTGTGGAACATAGGATCTGCTGAACCGCGCAACACATAAGAGTGTTGCCCGTAGGCAACAGGTTCAGTATCAGAGGTTTACTGATCAGAGAGATTTCCGGGATGAGTGATCAGCCCAACGCTGTTTCAGTTTCGCACTCAATATTGAATTTTATTTTTAATATGGCCACAACACGATCTTATAAGCGGTTGAGTACCACAAAACTTCACTATCATTGTCACCCGATGACTACTTACACCTACTTCGCATTTGTTGCTGATTTGTGAAAGATTGAAAATAAAATGGCAGCTTGATTTGATTAAACTTATTTTCATTATAACACTTCACCTTAGCTGTACATGTTAAGCTTTTTTCCATTAATCCTACATGGGACTAATGATATCTATGCAACAACGTGGTGATATGATTTTAAATTACTTTTACTATGTATATTTTATAAAAGTTGCAGCAGTGCTCCAGGTTCCTAGCTGCGCAGCCATGTCATAAAACATTTAATGGACTTTCACATTGCATAATCGGAATACCTGAAAACACTAATACGGGACATCAAATTAAACCTTGATACCGAAATTAAGAATTGCAATGTATAAAGAATCATGATGGATGTCAAAGGAATGTTGATTCTTTGTTACAACACGTGCAAGGGCAGTTGAGTCGAACAGCAGTTTGGGTGAATAAGTTGTTTTAACAAAGGAAACGTAAGAAACAGTGTCCTTAGCAGATTTCTAAAGGATAGCACTGGACTTTGAATAGGGTCTTCTTCGGACCATTCATAATGGCATGACAAAATAGCCACAAAGGGTATCTTTAGTTGAATGAAGAGGGCCTCCAGAAAGTGAAAGTGACACATACACTCACACGCAGCTGTGAGTACAGTCAGGCTGGCAAGCATTAAGAAAGTCCACGGCGTGAGGCCGATTAGGGCGGTCAACTTCTTCTGTCTTGGGTCAGGCAGACTAGAAGTGATCGAGTAATAAGCATTCCGCCTTCAGTAACTTTAAACAGTGATATTGGTAATCCTTGGTCGGCAACTTCGAGTTTAATGTAATAATAAAAGAAGCAGTCATTAAACAAGTTTGAAACGGGCATTCCAGTGTCATTAAAACTATCCTGCTCATACATATCCACGCATACCCTGGGCTTAACCTCACCGCTTTACCCTGAGCTTGCCACATAGTTGCTTCAAATTGTAGCGTCAACGTAGAACACGTTGTTCGCCAAAACATATTTGCTTCAATCTGCAATTCAGAAGTGTCTCAATATATGACTCAATTGTTTGAAATATCATTCATTTTTCTACAATGGCTATTAAATTGATGCTTTTCACATCAATAGTTTTTAAAGTATGCATGCTTTAATTATTAGGGATATTCATAATTAATAACTGATTAAAATTGTTTCTAGCTTAGCATTCAGATGCACGAACTTAGAGCATCGATTTATGTCCATTATTTAACAAGAGATTTGTTTAACTTACTATATTTATATTAGGGACGGATCCTCGATACGATAATTGCATGGTATCGCTATCGAACGATACTTCAGAAATTTCACTCGGTATTTTTTCGATACCCCGGTGGCGATTCTGCAATTTTTATTTTATTTTAAAATTACAAAATATTATTACAGCAAGAAGAACATTGCAAAGCCCGACAAACTGCCATGAATATGGTACCTGTGCAGTAACATTATGCAATAAATTCATCGTGTGTCGGATTCACTTCCAGTTACCAGTTCCCAAGAAGAGATCACTGCCTATCTCAACGATTTGCCACCTCTTACTAGTGCACTGGATTACTCGAAAAAATTCAAAATTTCCATAAATTTAAAAAATAGCCGCTAAATATTTTTATATTCCATCTATAACCGTTATCTCTGCAATGCCATGCGTTTCCTAAGCAAGCGGATCGCCCCGCGGCGGCACTGTAATGCGTGCGGGCCGGCGCGCTCTCCGCCAAAATTACGCCTAAAGGACCGGTAGGTAACGTGTACGGAACTAATTTACATCAGGCTTATCTGAAATCAAAACGGATACCGGTAGGTAACGTGTACGGAACTAATTTACATCAGGCTTATCTGAAATCAAAACGGATGTTGAAAATGATGGCCTTCAATGCGAATACATTCCTTATTTCTCCGAAAATAGTTCTGGTTCACTCGAAGAAGTTCATCTTGTCTGATTGTCTGTATTTCTTTCGAGATATTGTCCTCCAATTTTTATAACGTGTGCGAGTTAGATACGTACACTTTATTCTTTAACGTTCACCATAAATAAAAGTCACATGCAGATAGATCAGGGGAACGATCTGGCCACAATCCTCGACTAATTATTCTGTCATCATACACCCTTCGCAATTCATGCATAGAATTCGCAGCAATGTGCGCTGTAGCTGAGTCCTGCTGAAACCACCCACACAATCGTGCATCTCTTGTTACAGTTTATGAAAAAAATATTTAAAACGCAATTTACATAATCCTCTGAATCAACTGTTGTGTCGAAAAATATGGACCCGATTATTCTTTGCGCACTTACTGCACACCATTAGTAATAGACAAATTATCACCAAGAGACAACGCAATGTCACTCCGAACATGCACACAGAACTGTTTCCCTCACCACAGATCCAACTCGACTGACACGGCAGTAGTACAGTGTTATTCTCTGGCGGCAGACGCACCACTCGTCACCCAGCCCAAGGCCGCCGCGAAGCGGTCCGGTCGCTCAGGGAACGCACGGTACTATTTAGCATAGCAAGACTCATATGTGCCAGAAAATGAAGTAAACTTGACCCCGGAAGATTACAAAAGCTAGTATTTTTTAAGAAAACCTTAAAAATGTGGACTGTTTTGTTATAAAATGTCTAATGTAGAGTTTAAAAATAAGAAAACTGATGATCTTAAGTTTTGTCTCATTAAATGTCTGCACCCATTTAATTTTATTGACATTACACAGCTCTCCCAACATTCTGTTTCTTACTGAAACTAGAAGTAGAAATAGAAATGGCGGTATCGAGTATCGTAGAAGATATGTATCGGTATCGAGAGTCGAGTCAAGAAAAACTGGTATCGACCCATACCCTCATTTATACATTACCATTTATAAAGAATCTATACCACTCGTAATGCTGTAATATGTATTTTAATTGTTTGTAAATTATTGTGATATTATCATTCATGTACTCCACTAAACTAAAATATCTGGATAATAACGTCATGAACTTGAATCACAAGTTAGTCTTTCCTCTGGAAAACTACACATTACATGTAGGGCAAAGACACAATTTGCGTGGCAAGTACAGGCCTGGTAAAGAACATACTAGATTTCAAGTAAGACATCAGAAATTTCACATGTTTATTTAAATTTCAAAATTTTGTTAGTATGAACAATAAAACGACCACTTCTTACTGAGCTATGGATATCTCGCAAAGCCATTAAGTCTACCTATGCCCGCAATATACGAGTGTAAAAGGTTTATACCATGATAATGAAAGTAATAGCTACTGTAGGAACTTTCCTTATGTACATAACTGCTAGCCTTATAGCGATGGGAAAACAATCACTCTTGACAATTACCCTTAAATAATTGTGTTGATAAATTATGTTCTTCAAATTAATAGTTATTAGAGTTGATCATGTACGTTTTCAATTTTATTCCGTTCTTACATGTTTTGTACATTATCGTCCTTTACGTACAAATACATCAACAAACAAATAATAAAACACATTAATCGCTTAATCTGTGCAAAACGAACAATAAGTACATAACTGTTTAACCAGTAATAATTTTATCCAAGATGCAATTCCACCATGCCGTATATTAACTACATAGGGGTGACAAAATGTCAAGATAAATTAAAAGCGTACTATGCAACTTATTATGCATTTGCTGTCAAGGAAAGTGAAGAAAAGAAAAGAAGCGAGAATATAATAAAAATGTGCAGAAAGTACTGTGGTTTAAAAATATAAGTGGCTTGCAGAAACAAGGGCAAAAGAAAATAGAGCAAGAAGATGAAACAGAAATTCGTGAAAACAACTGAAACCAATTATAATGCTCTATCATTCCTAAAAATGGAAGCTAGAAAGCCAATAGCTTTTTTGAAAAAGTAGGGGATCAAAATGCTCCTAAACATAAAGTCCCTTTAAAAAGAGTTGAATCTTGAAATTAATTTTCTATTTCAATACAATTCTTTACCCCTAGAAAGGATGAACTGGATAGGCAGCTACAAGCAGTGAAATAACAGTAAATACTAGGGCATTTTATAAAGCAAGCTGGTAAGGTCACCAGCTGTCAGGAAAAAGAAATACTAATTCTATGAAGGGTGACACAAGTGAACAGTGCACTTTGTAAACGTGAATCTTGTCCATGTAATTATTACGAAATATTTTCAGAAGACTATTAAGAAATGAAACTGAGAGTCAGGAATTATTTAAAACTCAATCCTCCGCTTCTCTTAAACTAATACAAAAGGCCACACAACACGTGCCACGAAAATATCATGGAAACATGAATTTACGTTGAAAAGGATGTTCAATATTGTTTCATTCGTTGAAGAAATTATATTACGGCACCCTTTGTGCTGGCAAAAATTAATATATTCTGAAGTTATGACTTGAGCAACACTAAGTGGACGTATGAACGATGTTTTGATAATACACTCCTGGAAATGGAAATAAGAACACATTGACGCCGGTGTGTCAGACCCACCATACTTGCTCCGGACACTGCGAGAGGACTGTACAAGCAATGATCACACGCACGGCACAGGGGACACACCAGGAACCGCGGTGTTGGCCGTCGAATGGCGCTAGCTGCGCAGCGTTTGGGCTCCGCCACCGTCAGTGTCAGCCAGTTTACCGTGGCATACGGAGCTCCATCGCAGTCTTTAACACTGGTAGCATGCCGCGACAGCGTGGACGTGAACCGTATCTGCAGTTGACGAACTTTGAGCGAGGGCGTATAGTGGGCTTGCGGGAGGCCGGGTGGAAGTACCGCCGAATTGCTCAACACGTGGGGCGTGAGGTCTCCACAGTACATTGATGTTGTCGCCAGTGGTCGGCGGAAGGTGCACGTGCATGTCGACCTGGAACCGGACCGCAGTGACGCACGGATGCACGCCAAGGCCGTCGGATCCTACGCAGTGCCGTAGGGGACCGCACTGCCACTTCCCAGTAAATTAGGGACACTGTTGCTCCAGGGTTATCGGCGAGGACCATTCGCAACCGTCTCCATGAAGCTGGGCTACGGTCCCGCGCACCGTTAGGCCGTCTTCCACTCACGCCCCAACATCGTGCAGCCCGCCTCCAGTGGTGTCGCGACAGGCGTGAATGGAGGGACGAATGGAGACGTGTCGTCTTCAGCGATGAGAGTCGCTTCTGCCTTGGTGCCAATGATTGTCGTATGCGTGTTTGGCGCCGTGCAGGTGAGCGCCACAATCAGGACTGCATACGACCGAGGCACACAGTGCCAACACCCGGCATCATGGTGTGGGGAGCGATCTCCTACACTGGCCGTACACCTCTGGTGATCGTCGAGGGGACACTGAATAGTGCACGGTACATCCAAATCGTCATCGAACCCATCGTTCTACTATTCCTAGACCGGCAAGGGAACTTGCTGTTCCAACAGGACAATGCATGTCCGCATGTATCCCGTGCCACCCAACGTGCTCTAGAATGTGTAAGTCAACTACCCTGGCCAGCAAGATCTCCGGATCTGTCCCCCATTGAGCATATTTGGGACTGGATGAAACGTCGTCTCACGCGGTCTGCACGTCCAGCACGAAAGCTGGTCCAACTGAGGTGCCAGCTGGAAATGGCATGGCAAGCCGTTACACAGGACTACATCCAGCATCTCTACGATGGTCTCCATGGGAGAATAACAGCCTGAATTGCTTCGAAAGGTGGATATACACGGTACTAGTGCCAACATTGTGCATGCTCTGTTGTCTGTGTCTATGTGCCTATGGTTCTGTCAGTGTGATCATGTGATGTATCTGACCCCAGGAATGTGTCAATAAAGTTTCCCCTTCCTGGGACAATGAATTCACGGTGTTCTTATTTCAATTTCCAGGAGTGTAGTATAACAAGAGATTAAAATTTTACTAAAAATAAATCAATCACAATATTTTAAAGAGCAGAGAAAAAGCTGAAAAACATATTTCACGAAAATATAAACCTTTTCCCTAGATGAAATACAAGTATTTTCATTGCGGCCATAACGAGATTTCCCTGTTGACAGTTGTAGCGTTAAAGCGCGATTCCGAACTTGTCATGATTGTTGTGAATGATGAACTGAATCATGAAAAAAGTGCAGTATGGATATTTCTGAGGAAAATTATTAAATTTCTGATAGAGGATTTCCTGTTTCACTATTGATTAAAATATATTCAGAAGCAGGGAACTCAATTCAAGAGTGGCTACACCATTGCTAATGTAATCACCTTTGAAGAGTATTTTAATTTTCGAGGAGATGGAACTTTTTCGCGACTTCCCATGGGAAGGGAGATGTGGACGTATAGGAGGAAGAGTAAAGCTTTCAGTGTTGAACGGAGTGTAAACCAGGTCATGTGAGTTGGAGAGTGCTGAGAAGTTTTTTCAAATTGCGAACACGGTTGTTCATGGTTGTTCTATATTTCAAAATCAGACGTGGAGAAAGCAAACTAACCCGATGAACCAAACTCTATGTTTCCAAGTATCCAGTGATTTGTATCTTTGTAGAAAGATTTGCTGGTCATTTTGATAACAGATTCCGTTAGCTTCCAAGCCGGTAGCTCTTAAACTTGAAATCAATAGTATTCAGCCAAAGGCAAAGATTTTAAAAGCTTTGTAATATTAATTGAACAAATAGTCCCTCAAAACATTTCAAATAATGATTGAGTTCATGAAGAGAAGTGCTAAGTATTGGGACTGATATCAAGAT
This sequence comes from Mantis religiosa, assembly GCA_030765055.1. Lineage (NCBI taxonomy): Eukaryota > Metazoa > Arthropoda > Insecta > Mantodea > Mantidae > Mantis > Mantis religiosa. Next base: position 103,875,821 of record CM060948.1, on the reverse strand, counting down.
AAGAACTAGATTTAAATTTGAACACAAAATAGCAGTTACATCACTTCTTAAAAGTAGGAATAGTAGAGCGGATATGTTTTAAAGAATCTTTGAATAATATCAGGGAAGATTTGAAGTGCTGTCAAATGTTCTGTTCGATAATTTATGGATCTATAGGTATCAGGTGTCGAAACCGTCCCGTGCTTCGCGTATACAGATATCCTTTCGTGCGTTAAATCAGTTGCAAAGCTGCAGTTCCGGAGAAAATCCTGTTAAACGCACGGCAGTGGTGTGAGCGGGCTACACAGGCTAGTTAAGTCCTGGAAATTGCGTCTGGTTATTCGGAGCACAACCAAGTCCACTCACGCCACTGCCGTGCGTTTAACTGGAACCGCCCTGTTAAACTCTCTAGTTGGGCCATCTGGTATGTGTTGCTTTGAAATCTGATTTTGGCACTGTTTAACACTAATCAGTTTCTACATTATTCAAAGTGTGAAGCTGTTAAACAAAAGGTCTATTAGATCATGCTGAAATATGAAGTTGTGCATTATTTGTAAGCGTTTGTATCTGTGTCCTTTGGTAACTGTGTGCTACCTTAGTTATTAAATCGATGTATATAGCTTCTTAGTAGTCAGTATAGACCTAATATGGATTTTAAAGCAAACGTGTACTGAAAGCCAATGTATTCTGCAGAACTTGTTAATTTTATAATAAACAGCGTTCACGAACTACCTAAAATTTGCAAATCATATTTCTCAAGCTGTAATGACAATGAAATATTTAAATTCATTTATATGTAAATTCTCAAAAAACAAACCATTAATTCATTTAGCTCAAGTGTCTGCAACTGAGATTTGTTATTAAGTGAGGAACAACGAATTTTTAAAATACTTTCAAATCGAGTAAGTTTTTTCTTTGCAGGGATAAGTATGTCACTATTTTGCCACACCCATAATAAAAATGCAAAAGTCAACTTAAGGTTATAACCTTTAGCATACTTACAAAGAACGAACAACATTTGTATAAAACAGATTTATTAGGAACCTTCTCTTTCTGTAAAGCAAATAACAAACATGTATGCAATTAGCATGGGATTGGGATTTCATTACGGAGAAGATTGGGTACGTAGTCCACCATGCTGGGCCCTTTGTTCCTATGCCCACAAATGGGGGCAACCGCGGAAGGAAGGATGAGGCGTAGGAGACAGAGGGCGGCCAACCCAAGGAGCCACGACAGTATAGTGGCAGGGTCCCTACAGATTACTTGGATAGAGACCTCCCCCCGACAGGCCAGGACAACGAACCCGCACCCCTGCAGCGGGACGGCAAGGAGCCCAGCAGCCGAGCCCTAATGGTCCCAGGCAGGCGATCCGAGCCCCAAAGGTACCTGGCTGGCGGTCCCGAAATGGTCCCGGCAGAGGCACTGAGGCCAGGAACCGACCTGCCGGAGGACTTTCAGGACACTTTTCGAGATTTCATCATTCTCTTTTGATTCATTTACCTGCCTTTTGTGTCCATATGCAATAATTTTCTTGTATTTACATGAGTATATGAAGAGTTTTGTATTACTGACATTTCAATGAAGAAAGCCTTTCAAACATCAGACATTTTACTATTCAGCCGACTAACAAGGAAACTTTGTAAATCCTTTGCTCGTATTTTCTTATTTTTTTTTTAAAAAATCACATTCCTGTTTAAAGGTTAGTATAGAAAGGGTTTCTTTGGAGGGTGCCCGTTCTTTGCCACAGGCGCATTTGACTGCGATTGCCGAGTCCCGAGCCCGCGACCTCCGGCTTTGAGTAGATTGTCAGTCCATTTCTTGTCACCGTAACGATTATGGCTATTCAAGTTAGTTGGCGGAAGATGTCCCAAATTGCCTAATCTAAACCGGTTTCGAATTAGAGGAAGAACGGCATAAGTGGCAAAATAATTCCTGAACGAAAGGGTTAATTACATATAAATTTTAAGTGCATTTTTACTTTCTCTACAGTTTAGCAATGGGAGGCAGATGACCCAAAAATTGGATACCACAACTTCATCGGAAATGCACGTTTTGAGACTCTTTGAATTAAAAAAGCAGTATTTAAGGAAAAGGTCAATGTATTTTTGTTTGTCAATGTATTTTTTTATCCGATTGTCTGTTTGTCTGTGAACAGCATGACTGAGAAACGAAAAGTAGATTAAATATAAATATAAATACAGTATAAACATTCTTATTATTTTTTAATAGAAAGTCATTCTCCACTTGCTTAAAAGCTTGTGCTTTTGTTTCAGTAATTTATATGTGCTTAATAAAACTAACAGAAAAAAATTCCAATAACAAATTTCATTTCAAAACCGACACTATTGTATGAATCAGCAATATTAGAGAAGTAGCTCTCAATTTTATGCAACTTTCCTATTCGTACGGTTATTAAGAATGACCACTGCGACGTAAACAGCTTCAATATGCATGTGTTTCCAAGGTCGCCTAGGGTCCTGAGGTCGCAGTTGTAGACGTTCTGTCACTATCAGTCATAATGGGTAAGCAAATGGAGCTTAGTTCTGATCTGAAGCAAGCAATTATAAATTTGGCACTTAGAGGGTATTCTCTTAGAAAAATAGTGCAAACAGTAAATAAATCACATTCTACCATACAGTACATAGTCTACAAATTTAAGGAACGAGGTTCTGCAAATAATTTACCATGAAAACGTAAACAAAGCAGACTACATGCAAGAAAGGAACGTTTTATTGTAAGCAGAATTCGAGAAATTCCTAAATTAAGTGTTCCTGAATTACGTCCTTTAGTTAAAGATGTTTCTGGAAAGATGTTTCACCCAACTTTTCGTCGTGTTTTATGGAAGTACGGATATCATGGCCGACCACCCAGGAGGAAGCCATATGTAAATGCAGAAAACAGGAGAAAACGAGTTGCATCTGCTAAGGAACATATCCATAAGGATCGAAACTTCTGGAACAGCGTGATATGGTCGTACGAGACTAAGATAACCTCTTTGGGTCAGATGGGATAAGCAGAGTATGGAGAAAAGCAAATTCAGACAATGATCCCAGAAGCACTCTTCCCACAGTTAAACATGGCGCTGGTTCCATTATGATTTGGGCTTGCATGTCGTCCCACGGTGTTGGTAATATATAGTTAATTGATGGCACTATGGACCAACATATGTATTTTCATGTCTTAAAGAACAATGTAAAGAGGAGTGTCCAGAAAAGGGCATGGCACCTGGTTATAGATATCAACAAGATAATGACAGTAAACACAGGGCTAGACTGAACATGAATTGGTTAATATGGAATGTACCTAAACTATTGCAAAGAACTCCTCAGATCCCAGACTTGAATCCAATAGAGCCTTTGTGGAGAATTCCGAAGAAACGAGTGCATAAAAGCAGAGTAAGGACTAAACAAGAGCTTATACATGTTGTGGAGGAAGAGTGGAGTAAAATCAGCCCAGCAGAATGGAGAAAGTTGGTTAGTTCTGTGAAGAGAAGGTGTGAGGCAGTTATTAAAGTCGAGGGATACCCAACAAAATATAAGATTGTCAATTGTGTTTGTTATTGAACTGATATTTCTAATGTACGAATAGAAAAGTTGTACAAATATAGCACTGTTTCTTTTACAGTTTCGTTTAATTTACTTTGTAATTTCATATCTTAATATTTAGTTGATTCCTAATATAGAATTTCCCATATGCTGGGAAAAAATATTAATTCGACTGTGTCTTCTAGCTTATATTGAAATATTTTCTTAGAAAACTTGAGTGTACGAATACGAATGTTATACACTATTTCTGCAAACGTTCAGTTAAACGAAAAAAGGTACAAGGAGAAAATAGCTCTACGAAAACAATTTGTATACTCGGTAATAAACTATTGAGGGTAGAGAAAAACATCTGAATGAAATAGGAATTTATGTAACTGTCCTTTCTTTTGGAAATTTTGGACGTTTCATGGTATCCTTGAACATATTAGGTCATAAACAGGTAGTGAAATGTGTACACCGATGGGAAAGAGATGGATAGCTTTAGGTTAACTGTGTTATAAGAGAACATGTGGGAGTGCAATTGCACATTTTCATTCTCATGTGAACTGTTTCTGTTTTAAACATGTCCTTAATTGCACACAATTTGTCATGTCCGCCAGTTTTATGAGGAAGGATACACTCTCATGTAAACAGTACACAGTTACAGGTACTCCAGAAAACAGTTACTCTTAAGCTATCCGTCTCTCTTCCACCGCTATTCAGCCTTTACTACCTGATTATGAATATCTGGGCCCTTTCCCTAACACCGTACCTAAACTTACAAGAAAATAATTTTAAAAAATTCAGTTTTAATTAAAATGTGCCATATTTTGACATTTTGAACATTTAAACACCTTGAATATAATATGTCTGCCTTCCAATATTCTTCTTTAAAGTCAGATATTAAATCTTAAGAACATCATGACTTTTCGAAGAAAAATAAAGGCTATAAAGCACGTTAAGTTTTATTTTCTGAAAATCAATTATGCTTCAACTAAGTTCCACAAAACTTAAATCTAAAGAGCACTTTAACTCAATAAATAACCGTTTAGATCGTTTCATTCACCTTCAAAGAACATATAGGTATTGAATATAAAAATGATCAAAAATATAAGAAAACGGGATAACGAGGTTGAAACTCCACGCTTTATATGTAAGACCGTTTAACCTGTAAGAAATACAAAACCACAATTTGACTATAACTCTGCACCGTTTTAATATTTTCTCCATGACCATTAAAAAAGAAAAAGAAATTCTGTTGAAATTCAGTATCGTGTACCCTTCAGATGTCTAATTTGGGGTACTTGAATAAGCGAAAATATTCAAGCTTTTAACTGGTCAGTGTAGCACAGGTTCGGTAGTTTTCTGTATCCGAGGTTGGCTTTTCATTAACTGCCCAAAAAGGGGCATTTAACTATGCTCAAAAGTGTAGGTCCTACTCTCTACCTTTTCTACGCTTTGCTTCTCTATCTGTTTAAAATACGGTATGGCATTCTGCAGTTATGAACTGAGGAAACGCAAACGAAAGGTAACTCTTAACAGTTTCTACGGGTGATATTTCTTTTGAGGAGTGAACCCTTGCTTCTCAGAATGAATGGAACGAAAAAGAATAAAACAATGCGTTCCTTTTCCTAGTTTCACTTTAATTGCTTCACACGAAATTAAACTCCCTCCTAAACCCTACTCTAGAGTTGACTTCACGTATGGTAAGTTTCCCAATATCGATTTCAAAATAATTTAAGTTGTTAATCTAGCCTCTTCGGGTTCCGTACACTAACCGCTCGTACCGGTAACAGTTGTGCAAATACTTTGCAATAGCTCCCCACGTCTCGCGACGTGATGTGATGTGATTGAAGGAACGAAGGGGGAATACCTGGCCCACCGCGACCCGGCAGGGAACTATTGCGGGCTACCAACCCCTGGGGGGAAGGAATGAGGCGAGGGGAGACCACAGGCGGGCAGAGGGAAGTCATTGAAGTCAGAGGCGTGCAAAAGACCCTGACACTGAAGTTTCTCACCACCATCCAGGGAAAGGGCGATGAAGGGACCGGCTTGGACAGATACTTCAAAGGCAATGAAAGTATGAAGAGCGCGAGCATCTGCAGCATCTGCTCTCATCTACCGGAACTGTCGCGCTTATAGTTTATTGCTCATGTTATTAGAGGGTCATCAGATTAAGCGGCCACGCTTTTTATTGGCATTTTTCTCGGGCGCGTGTGACTTGCCTGCCGAGATTCCAGTTGGCGATATTACGTCACATATGACGTAACCTTCTGACTCAATGCCACGTATGACAACGAAGCCATTAGCTCTTCCTTGTGTCAGTGCCTTGAGATTTTACTTTTGGGCAATCTAAAAGGCAAAGTGTGTAAATCAATCCTCAAACACTACAATAACTGCAAAATAATATCGGAGTAGAAATAACAATATATCTAATACGGAAATGCATGCAATACAATAATAATAGTAATATTAGTAACAACAACAATAATAATAATAATAATAATAATAATAATAATAATAATAATAAAAATAATAATAATAATAATAATAATAATAATAATAATAATAATAATAATAATAATAATAATAATAATAATAATAATAATAATAATAATAATAATAATAATAATAATAATAATAATAATAATAATAATAATAATAATAATAATAATAATAATAATAATAATAATAATAATAATAATAATAATAATAATAATAATAATAATAATAATAATAATAATAATAATAATAATAATAATAATAATAATAATAATAATAATAATAATAATAATAATAATAATAATAATAATAATAATAATAATAATAATAATAATAATAATAATAATAATAATAATAATAATAATAATAATAATAATAATAATAATAATAATAATAATAATAATAATAATAATAATAATAATAATAATAATAATAATAATAATAATAATAATAATAATAATAATAATAATAATAATAATAATAATAATAATAATAATAATAATAATAATAATAATAATAATAATAATAATAATAATAATAATAATAATAATAATAATAATAATAATAATAATAATAATAAAAGTATATTTTAAGGCGCTGTAATGGCAGTCAAGGCGTACAAGAGAATGTTTTCAAAATCATTTTGAAAAAGTAATCAATATAAGGGACATACAAGATTGCAATTTATGGAATAATGGTGGTTCTAAGAGACCCTGCCCATCCATCGTATGTTTTCATGTATAAGAGGTCCGTACGGGAGTGACGTGCCTACCGCTTTATCTGATGGCACCATCCTTTGTTTTTATGTCTTTTATATTTCAATGCATTCTAGTGAAGTATACTTCAATTAAAACAGAAGTTGCAAAAACATGCAATTTTGTTTTTCTTTAGATATGAAGGCTTCCGGTTCGCTCTATCAAAGTGCGCTATATACTATTAACCAGTCACACCCTGCTATGTCATACATGAGCACAAAAGGTCACATCTACTATCATAGTTGTATATAAGAGCACATAAAGGGACACCAGTGGAACGAAATTTGGCCACTACTAAAGGTCGGAGAAATGTGCTTTCGTATGCGATACAAGTTAGCTGTACACAGAGCATGAATGACATCACACGTGCAGCATGGCCATCAAATGTGCAACGTCAAAAACGTCACGTAGTACTCTACGAACCATTGAAGCATTGAATTGCAACTGTATACACACGCAGGATCAAGGTGTAGTATAACGCGACTATGTTGTTTCCTCTCTCAGTGAGACGGTTGTCATAGTCAGGCTATACCTGCCTGCCTTTGTTTACATGCGCGACCGATAACAGTACAGTTCATGTGCATTGAATAAATTCCTGT